>CM076572.1:1047684015-1048119694 GCA_034641835.2 Pinus albicaulis
TAGAGTCTTTCCTTGGCAGGGACTAATAATGATTCCATAACCATATTTAAATTTAATTAATAAGCACATAAAAACTTCATACTTAGAATAAACCTACAATATAACAAGTTTCTTAACCATGGATATCCACCCCCACTTTACCATGGATATTATTTCCTTGTAAATAGGTTTTTTTGAAATACCACGGGCCAATACCTTGGTGTATCAATACCACATGTAGAAAAAACATAACTCATTTCACAATAAAAAAAATTAAAATGTAAAATATTTTAGACATTCCATATAGAATTGATTACAAAGAGTGAAAATTCTCCATCATATGGAGAGAGAGAGATAGAGAGAGCGTGTTGGAGGGAGGAGAGAGAAAGAGAGAGAGTGATGGGTAGGGAAGAGAGAGATGGAGGTGTAAGAGAGAGGGAGAGAGAGAAATGAAGAGAGAGAGGAGGGGAGGGAGAGGAGAGGAGAGAGGGAGGGAGAGAAAGATGGAGTTGGAGGGGGAGAGAGGGGGAGGGAATAAAAAATACATAGAGATATAGAGGTAGAGAGACAAAGTGATAAGGAATAGAGGGAGATAGGATAGGAGGGAAGATAGAGAGGAGAGGTGAGAGAAAGGGAGAGAAAGGGAAGAGAAATATGGATACATAGAGATGGAGGGTGGAGAGAGGGGGAGAGAGAGAAGGATAGAGGGAGGGAGATAGTGATATAGTTGGAGGGTAGAGAGAGAGATATGGTGGGGAGAGAGATAGGGAGAGAGAGAAAGGAAGAGAGAGAGGACTTAAGAGAGAGAAGGAGAGAGGGATGGAGAGAGTAGAGAGGGAGGCAAGAGAGAAAGAGAGAGGGAGATATGGATCTAGCCTAGATATGGTATGTGTATATAAAAACAAGCCTAAATCCATCTTAAACTCATATCTATCAAGTGTTGAGATGTTGAAAATGCAGCAAGAAATCTCAGTTTGACCTTGCCTTGGTCAAACTAGAGAAAATTCGAATTTCCACATGAGCATAAATATTGGAGGTAGTTATCTGAGGTGACATGGCACTTGTCACTCAGTTAATTCGAGTTGGGGAAGCTTGAGTTGAGTTAAGTATGATTGATTGCTGATTTGTAGCAATCTATTTCAGTAAAATTGAGTTATAGTGAGTTAAACTAGTTCTAAGTATTGGAGGAACTAGAAGAAGGTTAAGTTGTGGAAGTGTAACATCAACCACACTGAGTGATCAAACAATTAACTAACTAACTAGCCCAAAATAACTGATGCATGCAGATAATTTGAGTTACCCAGTTGAGATGGAGATTCCAAGGCAATTTACTATTAGTAGTAGACTATTCCAATGTGTATAGGTGGTGCCTGCAGTAAGAGGATGAGCCTAAAGGAATTTCACAATTCAATTGGGGGAATTTCCTCATTAATAGGGACCTAATTCCTCAAGAAACAACGCAAGGAAATAGGATCTTGGAGGGCTTGAAAATTGGCTAAGTGTTGGCCAGAGTCTATCATTCAGGAAGAGGGATAGACTATAAACTTGAAGGATGTGCTCAGGCTTGAGTAGCATATGTATTTCATCTCTATTCGTTCATTAATGCAATACAAATAGGAAGGGGTTTTGACCAGTTTCTTTCCCCTAGATAAATGTCTATGTATGTGTGATGATTCTTCTTTCATGATTATGATTTTTGTTATAATTCATGAATTGAATTCCACAGAGTAGTAGAGTAGATTTGAGTCTTGTGTTTTAGTAAATTTCATGAGAAGTTTTAGATCTACACAATAATTTCTACATGCTACCATAGTAGGATTCACAATAGAGAAAAAATTTCGAAGTTTTTATCGCAGGAGGATCAAATTTGTAGGATCAATTCTTCCAAGCTAGAAGGATGGATTTCTATGAACTAAGACTCGAGTATGCCCTTGAGGGAAGCTCGAATTATGTTTCTTGGAAGGACCACATGAAGGTAGTGATGGAAGACAATGGATTGAAGGAATCTGTTGATAATTATATTCCAAAACCAGGGTCGGTTGATACTTAGAATCTAGGAAAAATGGAAGAAGTGTGTAGCCAAGATGAGGAGGATCATATTGGAGGGAGTACAAGACCACACTATATAAAATATCCATGGGAATGAGACCCTGTATGTAATTTGGCAAGCACTAACATATTTTTTCCAGAATATTAGTGACCACAGGAAGTTGGCGCTCAAGGATAAACTTTAAAATATCAAGATGCAGAAGAATGACACTATTCCACAGTACTTGAGCAGGTTCACACAATTTCATGATGAACTTGGTGGAGTTGGTGTTACTATCGTAGAATATGATTTGGTAAGCCTAGCTCTTCTAGACCTTCCTTAGAACTGGAACAACTACCAAGATTCAATGAATGAGAGGCAGAAACTACCACATTGGGAACACTTATGGTCTGATTTTTTAGAGGAGGAAATAAGGTAGAATACCAGAGAAGGGACTTCATTGGAGGGAAAGGATGAATAAAATTGTGCCTTGGATAGAAATGCAAAGAAGGGAAAAGGGAAGAAATCCAAATCCAAACCAGAATCTAGTCAGGGGGGCAAGAAGAAAGACTTGTCCAAAATTAAGTGTTTCAATTGTCATGAATTCAGGCACTATGCCAGGAAGTGTCCACACAAGAAGGAAAGCAAGGATACATGAGGAGGAGTGTAAGGTGAAGCTTTGGCTTCATAATTTGAGCTTTAATTCACTCTCATCACATGCATGGTGAGAACAGTGATAGGAAGTGTGTGGTACTTGGACAGTTGTGTCTCATTCCACATGACAGGGAATAAAGAATTTTCTAGTGATTTGGAGGTGAAATATATCCATATGCACATCGATATGGGAGATGATGGAAGGTACAACGTGACTGGGATTGGTACCGTTGCCTTTTAGAGGAAGCCAGGCTCCCCTATCAGACTCAAGGATGTGATGTTTGTTTCAGGTCAAAAGAAAAATATCATCTTCATTGCAGTTTTGGAAGACCATGGTTATGATGTGATATTCAGCAAAGGGAAAGCATTCTTGAGACAGATTTCCATGGGAAAAGTGAAGAATATTGGGGTTCATGTGAAGAACATGCACAAGATAAATGTGGAATATTGTGTTACATTAAGCACAAAGGTGGAGAAGGTGCAAAGTTCAGATGTCGATGAACTTTGGCATAGAAGACTTGGCCATTTTCATCATGGTGCCTTGAAGATTATGTAGCAGATAACCATATTCCTCCCAAAAGGAGCACTTGAGCAGCATGATACATGTAAAAGGTGTACCTTAAGGAAGTACACAAAAGTCACTTTCCATGATCGAGACAGTAAAGCACATGCAGTCCTTGAAAGGATACACTCTGATGTTTGTGGACCTTTCTTGACAACCTCCATTGCTAGGCACAAATATTATGTTATCTTTGTAGATGATTTCTCACGAAATTGTTGGATCTTCTTCATGCAGAAGAAATATGAGACATTCTCCAAGTTCTTTGAATTCAAGGCACTATAAGTTGAGAAAGAAACCTGTAAAAAGGTGAAGTCTCTCAGACACGACAATGGAGGTGAGTACGTGTCAAATGAGTTAAAAAAAAATTGTGCAAAAGAAGTCATTCAATGGGAGTTGATAATACCCCACAACCCGTAGCAGAATGGGGTGGATGAGAGGAAGAATCATAGTATTGTGCGATTAGCAAGGGCGATGTTACATGACCAAGTCCTACCTCTACATTTGTGGGCTAAAGCATGCAACACAATGGTCTATTTACAGAACATGAGTACCGATTGTATTATTTGCATGATTACACTAGAGAAATCCTTTTCAGGGAGGAAGCTGGATGTCTCACACTTCAAGATTTTTTATTTGGTGGATCAAGAAAGTGCTAAAAATTCAAAGTGCTCAGATTGGCTCAAAACTAGCGTCAAAGCATAGATCACGTCGCCCTGAATCCAATGCAATTCGTTTCACTCAAATCCAACATCGGATGCTCCCGATATCATGTTTTGTTCGTTTTGGGAAATAACTAAAAAATTGAAATTTGGATTGCAGTGATGCCCAGTCATCAGTTCGTACACTGACTGGGCCATGAATTGGCAGGTTGACTAGGTTCTCCATAGGCCAATGGGTGTTCAACACTTAGCACTATGTGTTTGATTCGAAATTGGTTGGATTCTATTGGTTGATGGATTGATGTGTTGGACCAATCAGAGAGAGCCACGTGGGCTAATCAAATGTTGCCACATGGCTGCCTTATGGGCATGTAAAATTTTGTAATGGAGGTTGAGTATTTGACGGGGTTCGAACTCGTGAACTCCCACCAAAAAACTACAAACTTCACCACTAGATCACACATTAGTTATTATACCATATGGTATCAAAGTCCTATTGAAAATTTAAGGATTATACATTTGGTAGTGGGGACTAGGGTTAACCCTAGACCCCGGTCCACCAACCAGAGTCAAGGGTTAACCCTAGCCCAAAATTTATGATATGTGATAATTAAACGTTAACCACATTTTTTTTTCCATATGCATTGCACCGGAAGACCATACCATATGTATTGTTAAAACCATGTATTAAAACCTTATCTAAGGTTTGGGCGAAGTATAGAATCGACAGTTATGTTGGTGGTTAAGTCATGAGCCATGACATGTAACAACTTTTATTTCTAGAGTTAAGTCAAATGGGCGGGGAGCAGAACCTGACTTGGGCAGGGTTCTCCTAACCCCAACTCACAGCAAACTAAACCGGCGTTCAACCACGACATTCAAACCCACAGTCAGATTCCGGCAAAAAAAACATTAATTGTACTCTGAATTTGACAGTCCTGACATTTCCACTTGGAGCCATTTTAGCTAGATAAAGGCCGAATGAGCACAATTAACGGTTTGATAATTTACACACGGTGTGGTGGGAATCTAACCGATGTAGGGAATTTTTTTCTCTCCATGCGGCTGCGAAAGGCAAAAAATGTAGAACAGATTATAGGGAAGTGCGAATTGTAGGACAGTTAATAGGAAAATTCATTTGAGCATAAATCAGTCAGTTTTTGACCTTTTTGAGTGCAGAAAGAGGCATGTTAGGTGTTTTTGAATGTTCTGGAGCCATTGGAGACATTGTTTTAGCATTCTTATGAATTTAAATTGATGTAAACACACATTTTTGAGCATAATGAAAGAGGCCCAACATTGGAAGTTGGACTAAGAGATGTAGCCCCGGAGGGGTGAACTCCATCATTTTTTTGTGTGTATATTGTTATGGTACTGATGTCTTCTTTATTTTTTACAAAACTAAGTTTTAAATAGTTTTAATATTCTAATGAAATTGATATAAGTGTTTAAAAACCCTAATCATTTCACTTGAAAATTTTACCTTAAACTCTCAAGCTTTCACATACATATCAGTTTGGTATTAGATCTTTGGTTCATTGTTTCTTTGAGGGTTTAATTTTGTTGCAAGTGTTTCTGATGCTTACAAGGTTGAAGCTCAAGAGAGGAGAAGGAAATCTTGTGGTTGCAATTCCTCAAAATAGTTCAAGGACAAGGAGAGCACCATTGCCACAATCTCCACCAAAAATTTCACCTCAAGTTGCACCTGAAGCTTCATTAGTCATGGTACATGAAGGAGAGCATGAAAATATGTCATAGGGTGAATTTTTATTTTTATTTATTTTTTTATTTTATTATTTTATTTATTTATTTATTTATTTCAGAAAATCGTTCTTTGACATGACACAAATGGTGAAAGTTCTCTATGAAGAGAGAAACACAAGGTCGCAAGGTGAGAGCTCCAATTTTTAAAAGGGAGATAAGGTTTCAAAAGGAGATGGAGGATATGGCAACAAGACTCCAAAAGGGAATGGAGGGAATGGTATGGAAAACCTGTAATGTTCCTTTTTCAGGAATGTCAGCAATCAGCAATCTATTCCATAAATTGACTAAAGGGGAATTTACGGGATATGTCACCTTCTCAAGGAAGTGTGAGGTCTGGAGGCTATCTGGCCCTTTTCAGACTCTGTCTATAGAGCTTCTTGAAGAATCCCACTCAAAAGTGAACTACAACAATATGTAAACATATACATGAAGAGAAACTTGCTCCAATCTCAGAAAATGATAGACGAACTCATAGCCATCATATTAGCTCATAGCAGCAAAATAAGTGTACAATATCTTGAGGGAAAGAGCACTCAAGAGAGGGAATGATCAACCTCAAAGAACAAGTACATGAAAGCATGAAATACACTACTGCATAAACTTCCCTAGCTATGACTGCGTAGTCTTATGGAGACACTGCTACATACAAATGTGAAATATGATGATATTGCAATATAGCTCAAGAAATGAGGGGGAGTGTGCTCTCAACCCCTAAAAACAATGATACAATGATAATACAACAATCCTCAGGAGGATTGGCTACACTATATGCATAGAATGGGAAAATACCAAAATGCCGGAGTTGCTGGGTAGCAGCAACAACTCATAATAAAAATAGAAGGAGATGGTAGAATCTGCTCTACAATCTAAATCAATCTCCTCCAAAGGATTTCTGGAGTGCAAGGCTGATCCTGACACTGGAAATCTCTCCCTCCAATGTGATGGTGCAAACCCCCACTACAGACTCACTCTGAAATAACACAGTCTATGGAAGGGACTGCGCTGATGAAGATGGGAGAAAGCTTGGCCTGCTGCCAAAATCTACAAATAAACTCAATAACACTCCTCAATGATATCTCCACTAAATGGAGACTCCTTTCTCTGCAAATCAAGTCCCGGAGTGATGTGGTGGAAGCCTCCACTACAACCCCAGCAACACAATGTCTTATTGCTGCAAGAATAACACTGTGATGGAAGAGAATGCTTTGGCCTTGAGCCAAGATGTGGAGAAAATTAAAGATCAATTCCTCAAGAGGCCTCTCATGAGGAGGAAGGAATCCTAAACAAGAATTCCCCCAGCAACTCTACTATACAACAGGAGTATGCTCCTTGTCTCTCAAGACAACGAAATCAATAATCCATTTCATGAGCAAAAATGGTTGTCTTGCCCTCCTCTTATACAATTGTGAGCTCCCTCTCCATGGGCCCCACTTCATTAGGGTTTTCCTTCTCAAGGTGTTAGCCCCTTATAAATTCCTTGACAAGCAAGCAAGGGGCTAGATTGTTTTGTGAGCCTTTAAGGAATGCATTTCCCTTCAAAACACATCATCCTTGAAGCCTTTTATGTTCCTTGCCATTTGACTGTTTCCCTCTGCTGATTTTGAGTCTATGAGCCTCACTGATTGCTAAATATTGTGCTCCAAAAGGCCTTATTCACCCCTTGTACCCCTGCAAAATGTCCCATTTTACCCCTTTTCCCCCCTTTGCCTAAGTTCTCCTTTTTTCCCTCTAAGTCCCCCTTTACCCTCAAAATCATTCCCAAAATCCCCTTTGAATCCTGCCCTTGTCCTTTGTTTGGCTAAAAATTCCCTTTCCTCCCTTATCGTTTCCCTTCCTAACCCTTAAAATCCATTAAAATGGGCTAAAAACCTGCCTTTTCACTTTATAATAGGGCCTAGCCCCTTTTCCGCTAGCCCCAACCACTTCCCCACATATGCCCCAGCGCTAAGACCAAGCACTTAAGTCTTAAGCGCTAATCGCATTGGAAGTCCGGAGTAGAATGTTTAAATCCTTTGTAAAACATCGAAAAACTCTGTTGCGATTGTTTTATTATATAAGTCCTCCACTGTGTTCTGCACTGTTGATCTACACGTAGATCGGACGACCCGCGCTAATCGAAAGACTTCGCGATCGCAACATTTATGTTAAGTCCTCTGATCGATCATCACAATCACATTTCCCCATCCAATCGCAATCGCAACTTCTGTCGCGTCTCCCCTTTGCTCCCTCCGATTCTGATTCCCCGATCGCCCGCTCCTCCGATTGATCACATCGCAACTGTTGCCATACGTGATTGCAATTACTCCCCGCTCCCGATCTCCGATTGCGATTGACCCGGGCCCCACCACTTAACCTTTCCACCCGTTCATATAATATAAGGTTTTTCCTTTGTAAATTGGAAAATCGTTATATTTTGTTTTTACAAAGGGATTTCCCAATCACATTGGAAACTTTGTGTTTATCACTCGGCTCCACTCCATCTCCTGATTTGCGATTGCGATTGTAGCCCCGGTCCCACCATTTTATCCCTCTGCCATTCATGTCAAAAACCCCTTTTTCCTTTGTTAAACGGGAATTTTGTTATATTTTCGTTTATTAAAGGTCTGTTCCAATTGCATCGGAAAATGTTAATCCATGTGTATTACTATACTCTTGTCTCCGATTGCGATTGCGATTCCATATGGGTCCCACCTCATACGCATTTCCGTTGCATGTCATGTTTTTCCTTGGCATTTCCACCAAAGTCTAAAGTTTCATATTTTGCATTAAAGTTTCATGTTTCATATGTATTCTGCCATGTTCATAAGTCATTCCACGGACTAATCTCCGCCGTTGATCTACGTCTCTAGGTCATGATCCTACGGCCCTCAAGCATGTTTACACCAAACCCTATTTGTCGTTGTTTTCACCATATCAATGCATTTTTCACATTCATTTCATTCAAAAACATTGTTTCACCGCCACCGCGCTATTGTCTTCTGTCCTCCACAACCATTCCCCCAATGCATAGATTTCATAACTCAATCACGTGTTTTGCAGGGTTATCAGACGGGAAAGGCCCCCATGATTATACAGTCTTCAATACAGCGGCGAGATTTCACAAACATAGACATAAATGAAGTGGCAGAGAGCTCAATGCAAAGAGAACTAAGTCATCAGGGTAGCTACATCAGCAGAATGTTTTTCTCCATGGAAGGACAGGGTGCCCATACCGTTTTTACTCCATGTTGTGCTCCAGTGAAGAAATTTCTGCCCTGACCGTAGTCCTATGCTACCAGAGCATTAGTTATGCAGCATGGTGGACCTCAAACTATTTTGTTTGTTCACCCATAGTACCACAAAGTACTACTGCAGCCGGAGTACATCAGAACCATACCAGAGTAAATGGAAGCTGAAGAAAGATCACTCTTTTGTTCCAAAAGGTACCAGGGATAAATGCAGAGATTTAAAACAGAATGGGTTTCAACCCTCTCCTTCTTTTCTGTGTTTTAATGTTTCATTTAGTGCTTCACCTACCTCGTCAGTTCATCTTCTGCTATAAAACTTAGGAAGAAATTATTGAAAAGGTTGTTGATGAGATATCAGAGAATTGCAAGCGGTTTCTCTTGAGATACAATTTCTATGTAAAGTTGTAAGATAGGCTGAGGAAAGATGTATGCAGGCTGAATGTTCAAGCTGTGAGAAATGTTGTACATGATTGGTGTTGCTTTTAATATGACAAGCACATTTCTTTGGATCCTAATCTAAAGCAGTTGGTGATGTTTTCCTATCTCTGTATTTTATTTCATGTCATTACACTTCTTCTGGCCCGCATCAGAAATCTGGCATAGGATTTTCCCTTGTTAGGCACCCTATGTTTCTGCTCTCCTTGCCTTAATTTTTTCCGCTATATGTGTATCTAAGGACTGGTTTCAATTGATTTAACCAGTGTAGTGGTCCGATATATTGCTAGCTGATGTATGAATTAATGAAATCTGTTTCTTAGATGTTCTTGTTAGGATTTGATTGAATGAATTGGGAACACTCGGAGTCTAGAACTTCGTCTCTGTCTCACTAGGATCCTTTTCAGTTAATCAAACCTTCCTAAGTTCCCTCAAGTTGCTCCTTTGTTCACCTTTGAGAGTTGCCCTTGAGTATTTCCAAGTAGGTCTGGAGTTAAATGACCTCTGACCTGATCTATAGACAGAAAGTGATTTGCCCTCATTCTTTCACCTTTTCTCCTTATTGTTTCATCCCACCTATCATCTTTAAGATCCAAACGCTTTAGATGACTAGCCCAACTGAAAGCCTGCACATTGAACATCAAGTAAACCCTTTCTTGACTCCATTGCCCAATGGCCTTGATGTCCTCTGAGTTATCTACCTTTGCCTAAAATCCTCTTTTCCCATCCTTGTCTTATGTTGGACTCTTCTTTCCTGATTCCCAACAACCAAACATAAACAATCAAACAAACAAGCCTTATGCCTATAACTAGCCTAAAATCTTAACCTTTGAGCCTTAAAGACATATACCTTTGACAATCATAGAGAGATCCATATCTGGACCTAGGAGGGCTAGATCCTATGGTCTAAAAGTGGTTTTGATGTTGCCTCATATTTTGGTCTTGCCAACCTGGCCAAAACATGGGAAAACACAAGGAATATTCCCTCCTTCTCTATTGCGTTTTACCACAATGTGCTTTCCACCTCATAGCCTGCACAGTTTGACTTTGGTCAACTTGACCTAGCCATTTTGCAAAATAGCTCCTTTTCACCCATGGAGGTGTGAAATAAAATTCAAAAATGATCCCTTCTCATAATATGAGGGATTTTATTGTGCTTTTCTTTATTCATGGGTCTTCTTACCCATTTATTCTCCTCCTATGTGAAATTAACAAAAATTAATGTTTCAATTATTTGCATGAAAATTTTGGAACATTACAGTCCTCCCCTCCCAAATGTTGCTTGTCCTCAAGCAACTGCAAGGATAGAACTGGAAAGCCTCCTCTCAAGGCATGGAGTATATGAAGTGTTTGAGGAACATCTTCCTCATGTGGATCCTCCATCTCCAAGCTATGAGCCATGCAAAATGAGTCACCTTCCAACTAGGCAACTCCTGAAAATAATCCTCCACCTTGTGCTCATGTAGAATAGGTGGGCTAAAATTATGAAAATGGTAAGCTTCATGGCCTACCCCACGCTGTCCTCTTCTCCACTCGTGATAAATGTGGAGTGCAAGCTGAACTCGGGCTGCAATAATGTTGCCTTCAAGAGGAAAGATGAAGTCTAGATCCCCAAGGACCTCTCCTCCAACGCTGCAAATCAAGCTAGCCCAAATCATCTCATATGTGATGAGTTGGAATTCATAATCATATGAAATCCAAGTAGTCATATGGTTCACCTCATGGAAAAACAAGTGGTTGAACATGGTGACCATATCATCTCCCACACTCCCCTTAGAGCATGAGCTGCAAAAACAATGGAGGTCCCTCCTCCCAAAGGGCACATCCACCCAATGAGTTCCTCCCTCATCATGATACATATGGGGCTGCTGCTGATATATGGCTGAAACATAATGGTCTTCAAGAGGGACCCAAGCCACCCCATCAAACATGTAAACCATGAAATTCCTCCTCCAAAAATTTAGGCTCTCTAAATAGCTCCTCCCATATGAAGGAAAGAGGTGAAGCTTGGAAATCATGGGCTATCCATTGTTTCCTCGGAAACTTACACCATGCAAAGTAGGGAGAATCATACTTCCAATGGGCATCTCCAACTCGTATCCCACTTTCCAAACAAAGCTCCCCATGTAAAAAGAAAACTCAACAACACATGGAAGCAAGAACAAATAGGAACAAGTTTCCATATGACAACCGGAAAGTGGATCATAGTTCCACTCATGGAACCTGCACAGTGCACTCACTGCCTGCATCAAAAAAGAAAACAACAAGTGCTTTTCCAGCCACTTGTTTGCTGCCACAATCATCTCATGAGATGGAAACATGAACATAAAATATTGTGTCAATAGTGCCCACCAAGAATCGTGTGGCTTCCCCCACAGTCCACCCATGAAATAGCCAATCTCGATGCCGCAAATGGCTCCAAGTACATCATCATATAAAACATGAGAAAGGATGATCCTCCTCAATACCACATGCTGATCATATAAAGTAAATATCATATAAATTAAAGGAAGGAAAATAATAATACAGATGTATACCTCCTCTACCGGGTACTATGGACATTGAGCTAAAATGGCTCAACTGAAAGTGCTCCCTTACTCCCAATGAGTAGGAAGGTGGCTGTGACATCCTCATCATCATCATCCGGGCTATGCATCTTTCCATATGCTGATATATATCCTGCTGGATGCCCTCCCAAAATAACTCCTCTGCCAAGGAAATATATGCATCAAGGTGCATGGAAAAGAAGTCCCCCTGTGTTGCAAGTAGCATCTTCTCCCTGAGACTAGAGGCTCTAGTCAAGAAGACTCTTCCATGTGAGTAGATGACTATTGGGTACTATTTTATTGCTATCCTTTTCTTCTAAAAATCCATCATTTATCTATCATTTTCCTCCATAAACTTCCCATAAGTCCATTGAAATTGATAAATGAAGCATTATAATTGTTATTTTGCATTAAATTTAATTTATGAGTTTTTATGTTAAAAATTGGAATTTTTCAACAAAATTACGGGATGTAATGACTTCCTGTAATCAGTTTATGTTGTGACATGTGGCATGGGAGGAAAATCGAAACAGAAGGCATGGACGTGATCTAGGATGTACATACATGGTGGAAAATCTATTTAGCATCGAATTTGGAGTTCCTGAATATATGGTCAATGACGGTCAAACTCAGCCTCTTCAGCAGAAAAATCAGAAGCCATAATGATGTACTTGATCTTTTGCTTAAAATTAGGAACTCTAAACTGATTCGAACTATGTTGGAATCAGTTAGGATGAAGGAGGAACGAATATAGCCTTCTAGTTGTAAATTTTAATAAATAGGAGGATTTTGATTAGAGATAGGATGCTAGTGAAAACGTTGAAGAAATCAGACTTAAGACTGTAAAACGTATTCCAGATCTCTGTTTTGAATGTAATCTATTTCCAGAACTTAATGAAAGGCATAATTTCATCAATCACAGTGTTTACGAGTTAAAGGTTTATCATTTGAAGTTATTAAAGTGTGCCATCAGAGCGTGGAAGGGCCCTACGTAAAGATTGGTACACTTTCTTTTACGTTTTATATTTCATAGAGTTTAGTTTTCAGATCTGAACATCGTATTTCATTTCATTGCTTGTGAGTTCATTCATTTAATTATAAGTTCTTGAAATGATTGTTATTTTATGATTCATAGTAATAGCTTGAAAATTCAATTGCAGAATTATTGAATCATTCCTTGTAAAAAGGTGTAATCGAGCATTGGATTTCAAAATATCTCTATGAACTCTGTTTGTTTTTATGAATTTGATTTCTAGAATGTTTAGTGTGTTATCTTAAAGGATTTTTTGTGAAACATATCCTCGTAAGAGGATTGAAAAGCTCAGATTAGTAACACTTTGTTTTTTTAAGATCAGTAGATTAAATTTGATAATATAAGTGTTTAAATTGTGAAAAGGAAACATATTTTAGCCTCTTGTAAAGGAGTACTGGAGCCTGTCACAATTAGACATTTATTTAAACATATAGAACAGAACCTTTTAGGTCTAAAAATATTAGATGTGCCTCTAAGACTACTGACCCTGGTCGACATTAAATTGAGTCTAATCTAGAATCCTAGATTGGTCTTTACATTTTGGCGTCGTTGCCAGGGAGGCGCAACTAGAGGAGTTCTAAAAAAAAAAAACTCAAAACAAACAAAAACAAACAAAAACATAGATTTAATTTTAATTTTAGAAGTCATGTTTACATATGTCTAGACCTAGAGATGATAAAGGCAGATTCATAAAAACCCCCCATCCAAGAACTAACCCACCATTAGGAGCAGACCCTTTAGAAAGAATTGAACACACAACACCAGCTGGGAAAGTCACTGTACAAGAACTAGAGGATAAACAAAAATCAGGCCAAAGACTTACACTTATAGAGAGACAAATTTTATTGGCATACGAAGCAAAGAAGAAACATCTCCCTGAATCCTCTATAACAAGAGAAAGCAGCAAAACAACTCAACAATCTCTCCTTGAACCTACTGATTTTGAAAAAATTCAATTAGGAGAAAAACCAACACAACAACTTCTCTTTGAAACAAGTGACACTGCACAAGAACTTAAAACAACAAAGGAACCTATCAAAATGGCTGAGGAAGGAGGAGGATTAGCAAGAGGTCCTACTCATGAACAACTTAGAGAATATGAGAGACAGCAGGAGGAAAGAAGAAGACAGAGAGAGGCTGAACTGAAACAAAAACAAGACCAAGATCAAAGAGAGGAGGAAGAGTCAACCTTTAAATTTCCTATTCAAGAACCAGGAGAAAATCATGATGAGGAAATCAAAATGAAAAACATACCTCCATCTGTGTTACCAAATTTTTATGGCATGGCTTCGGAAGATCCTGATTCATTCTTGTTTGAATTTGACATAGTATGCCGAACATATGGTTACACAGATGATGCCCATAGGCTTAGACTCTTCCCAACAACATTAAAGGCATCAGCATTAAGATGGTTCATGGGACTTGGTGAACATGCAATAACTGATTGGGATGGCATGCGAAAAATATTCCTAAAGAAATACCAACCTTATTGTAGATCGAAAGATTCTAAAGATGATATCTTCAGAATGAATCAACAAGAGGATGAAAGTTTAGAGGAGTATTTGGAACGATTTGTCTACAATTTACAAAAATCAAAACATAGAACCATGTCTCTTGATCTGATCCGAACAATATTTTTGAAGGGCATTCGAGAGGAATACTTAGATGATCTTAATTTGATGGGAAAAGGTGATATTTCCACCTTACCTTTCGATGAAATTGCTGACTTATGTGAAAAGTATTCCAGGAGCAAAGCTAGAAATGGAAAAAGAGCTATATCATCCAAAGCCACAAAATCTGCTTCAGCTAGTGTCACAAGGGCTGAAATAGGAAACTTATTAGAAGAATTCAAAATAGACCTATTAAGCACCTTAGGAAATCAAATTGACACTCTGAAAGCAAAGAAAAGACAAGAAGAAGAAGATCAATTAATGGTTGTCTTTTGTCCAAAATGCCGGAAGAAACATGCTTTGAAAGATTGTCCTTTAGAAAACATTCAAGTGTGTGCTTTTTGTACTGAAAATCATGATATATTTCATTGTTCTAAAATCAAGATTTTGCAGAATTGTAACTTGGAAGCCAATGCAGATATGGAAAATGTGTATTTCATGGGTGCCAAGAGACCATGGCAACCGAGACCTCCACTTCCAGGTATGTTTCCAAACCAAAATTTGCAATTTCCTGCACAAGATCAGATGTATGTTCAGAATTCTTGGAATGTACCCATGCCATGGCAACACCAAAATTACCCACAACAACAATGGAAACCATTTCAGCAATACTCATCATATCCTCAACCATACTCATCATATCCTCAACCATATCAATAGTATCATCAGCCATATCAACAGTATCCTCAAACATATCAGCAATGTCCTCAGCAGCAAGTTGTCCATCAACCCCAAAACATTCAACAAACATTGCCTGCTCCTCCACCAATAAATTCACCCCAATTACAACTTCCATCTAACCAACCTCCTAGACCCACTCAAATTCCTGCTTAACCTGTACCAAATCCAAATAATAGAGCAGAGAGACCAGCTTACAGTGTAGATGAGGGACCATCATATCCCACATTACCTTTACAAAATATTGAGTTGAGGTCTGGTAAGGTACTTCAAAAAGAACTTCCCATAGCTGAGAAACAAGAAGAAAACAAAAACAATGAAAATGAAACTCCAAATCAAAAGAAACAAAATGATAAACAAATCCAACCATTGCAGCCACCACCTTTTCCGGAAAGATTGATCCAAGCAAAACTTCCCATGTCTTTACCACAGTTTGATGCTTTAGATGAGCTGAAGAATGTCTATATAAAAATTCCACTACTCCAAGCCATAAAAGACATTCCTATATATACTAAAGCAATTAAAGAGTTATGCCTCAAGAAGCCTACAAGAAAGAGACTTGATCCACAAATAATTCATGTTATTGGACACCTAGCTGGCCTTATGTCAAACACCATTTCAATGGAAAAGTATGTTGATCCTGGCATTCCCAGAGTCACTACAATCATCAACAACATATCTATTCCAAATACTTTAATTGACTTAGGGGCAGCAATAAATGTGATGACTCTTGACACAATGAAAACACTCCAACTGAGAAACTTGCAATACACACCAATTGTTTTAGAACTAGCTGATAGGTCTAAAGTGATTCCTGAAGGAATTTTGGAGGATATAATTGTTTCATTGGACTCTTGGGAGTATCCAGTGGACTTTTTAGTTCTTCAACCAAAATCTAATTTAGGAGGTCACCCTATCATTCTTGGTAGACCATGGTTAGCAACTGCTGATGCATTCATAGGATGTCGATCAGGTAATATGATCATTTCACGAGGAACTGAAAGGAAACAACTCACTCTTTACCCATCAGCACAAACACCAGCAGTAGCAAACAACTTATGGCTTGATGATAAATACAATGATAAGGAAGAAGTTCAATCTGTTTTTAGCATCAATCAGATCTATGATTTTCATGAAGATAATAATAATGATTTGATAGAATTGTTCCTTTCTGAACCTGAAATGTCTGAAGAAATAAGAAATGAACAATACCATGCTGCAGATGAATTTTTAGCACAAAATTTTCAAGAAATATGTACACTCCATTCTTTGCAAACATCATTTGAAAACATTTTTCCCATTCAATCTATCACAAACACTCAGAGTAAGACTATAGAGATTAGTCCGGGAAAAACATTGAATATTAGCACTCACCTAGACTTATCTCAGGAAGAAAAATTGATTCAATTATTGAGAAAGTATCAGAAAGCATTTTCTTGGGACTACACCGATATGCACGGAATCCACCCTGAAACATGCACTCACCATATTTACACAGATAATAACATAAAACCAGTGAGGCAACCACAAAGAAGAATGAATCCCATTCTTCAAGATATTGTTAGAGAGGAATTGCAAAAACTATTGAAAGTTAATTTTATATATCCTATCTCTGACAGCCAGTGGGTATCACCATTGGTAGTAGTGCCCAAGAAAAATGGCAAGTGGAGGATTTGTGTTGATTATAGACAATTGAACAAAGCAACCCTCAAATATTATTTTCCACTACCATTCATCGACCAAGTGCTAGACACATTAGCTGGGAAATCATCATTCTCTTTTCTTGATGGTTTCAGTGGCTATAACCAGATCAGGATAGCCTTAGAGGACCAGGATAAGACCACTTTTACTTGTCCCTGGGGCACTTATGCCTATAATGTTTTACCATTTGGACTTTGTAACGCTCCAGCTACATTTCAAAGAGTTGTTTTAGCTATTTTTGCTGATTTAGTTCATGAATGTGTTGAAGTTTATATGGATGATTTTTCGGTTTATGGTAATTCATTTGAGCATTCATTAGAAAATCTTGAGAAGGTTTTGAAGAGATGTATTGAAGCTAATCTGTCTTTGAGCAATGAAAAGTGTTTTATGATGCTAGATGAAGGGATAGTATTGGGTCACTATATTTCTTCTCAAGGCATTAAAGTTGATCCAGCAAAAATTCAGATCATTGTCAATTTGCCAATTCCGAAGACTCAAAAAGAGGTAAGAAGTTTTCTTGGGTATGCAAGATATTATAGAAGGTTTATTCAACATTTTAGCAAAATATCTCTACCTCTGTTTAAACTTCTAGAAAAAGATTCACCTTTCAACTGGAATGAAGATTGTCAGAAAGCTTTTGAAACACTCAAAGAAAAACTATCAACCACACCAGTCTTAAAAGGACCTAACTGGAGTCTACCATTTCACATCTTTTCAGATGCATCTGACACTGCACTAGGTGCTTCTTTAGGCCAAAAAGAAGAGTCTTTCAATTATGCTATCTATT
Source organism: Pinus albicaulis (assembly GCA_034641835.2). NCBI lineage: Eukaryota > Viridiplantae > Streptophyta > Pinopsida > Pinales > Pinaceae > Pinus > Pinus albicaulis. Next base: position 1,047,701,740 of record CM076572.1, read on the forward strand.
TTATCAGCAAAAATCTAACACCTGTAGAATTAAATTACACAGTCACTGAAAAAGAAATGTTGGCAATCATACATGCTGTAAATAAATTCCGACACTATATCACTGGTTATGAGGTTTTTGTACATACTGACCACTCAGCCATTAAATATCTAATGAATAAACCAATCACTAATGGCAGAGTTACCAGATGGCTGTTATTACTACAGGAATTTAATATTACAGTGTTAGATAGGCCAGGTAAGGAGAATCAGGTGGCAGATTTTCTTTCTAGACTGCAGAACTCAGGTGAGATTGTTCTGGTTGAAGATTCTTTTCCATACAAAAATCTATTTGAAATTTCAGTAGTAGATCCATGGTATGCTGACTTAGCAAATTATTTGTCCACGGGAAAGACACCTCCACATTTTACTACAAAGGAGAAGAAGAGGCTGATCAAACAAAGTGCTAGATATTCATGGATCAATGGAGATTTATTTTACACCGGTTATGATATGATTATTAGAATATGTGTAAGAAATGATGAAATAATTGATATTTTAAAATCTTGTCATGACGAACCGTGTGGTGGGAATTTTGCAGCCAAGAGGACAACATTCAAGATTCTCAGCCTTGGCTACTATTGGCCATCTATTTTTAAGGATTCCAAGAAGTATGTGAAGAGTTGTGACAGTTGTCAAAGAATGGGTAGACCCACAGCTTCAGATGAAATGCCACTTCAGCCCCAAGTACATTTAGAGCCATTTGAAAAATGGGCTCTAGATTTTGTAGGTCCCATCAATCCACCATCAAAGGGCAAAAAGTACATCCTAGTATGTACTGATTACGTGACAAAATGGGCTGAAGCAAAAGCATTAGTCCGAGCAACAGAGCAAACAGTGGTAAACTTCCTCTTTGAAGAAATTTTTGTAAGGTATGGAGTACCTAGGGAGATAGTCACAGATCAAGGTACTCAGTTCACTTCAAAGTTAGTTCAAGATATCACAGAAAAATATAAGATCAAGCACAGAAAAATCACACCTTACCATCCACAGGCCAATGGCCAAGTGGAATCAACAAATAAAACTTTGGAGGGAATTATCACTAAAACAGTAGCAATGAACAGAAAGAATTGGGAGGAAAAGCTCAAAGATGCACTGTGGGCTTACAGAATTACGTGGAAAGACACTACTGGATTTACACCATATCAGTTGGTGTACGGAAAAGAGGTATTGCTTCCTATCGAATTTCAAATACATACTTATAAGATGGCTGCAGATTTAGGAATTGATCTCAGTGAAGCACAAAAGGAGAGAATTATGCAATTAAACCAGTTAGATGAGATGAGACAGCAAGCAGAAGAGAGAACAATCCTAATGCAGAGACAGAGGAAGCAGTGGCATGATGCACACATTAAGAAGAAGCAGTTTAAAGAGGGAGACTGGGCTTTACTCTTTGACTCTAAATTCAGAGACCATAAAGCCAAATTTACAACACATTGGATGGGCCCATATGAAATAGTTGAAGCATATGACAATGGATCAGTCAAACTTACAACAATTGATGGAGAAGGCAAGACCTTTACTGTCAATGGTCACAGGCTGAAACTCTATCATAAGCCCATAAGCAAGGAAGATTTTATTGAAACAATATCTCAGCAAAAGGAGGTTGAGATATCACAGCCTTCAGCTGTGATATCTCTACCTTAGTCATTTCAATTTCTTTTAAAAAATAAAAATATAAAAAAACACAAATTAAAAAAAAATTAAAAAAAATAATAATGGTTTAGATGTGAAAACCAGACTCTGGCACACTCTAAACCCGAATTCTTACTTGAAAACCAATCATTTGGCTGGTAAGAATTCTTTGTTCTACTTGTTTATTGTTTTTCATCAATTCAATAATGACTTGAGGACAAGTCAAACACTTAGTGGGGGAGAAGAATTAGTGGTTTTTCTCTTTGGTAGAAGAATCAATGATTTTTCATCTCCTCATTTTTAAATCTTCAAGGAATTTGTGTCAGTTATTCAGTATTTCAATTCAGTTGTTCAGTATTTCAATAAAGAGCTACTTTTGTTCTAATTAGAGGGACCTGTTTAAGCAATAATATTTGCAGTGGGACCTGTTCAGAAGACTATGTCAACATTATCAATATCAGAGGGACCTGTTAAGGACTGCATTAAAGATACATCATCAACAAAGGCTACTTCAGAGGGACCTGTTCTACTTCAACAAAAGATACATCATCAACAAAGGCTACTTCAGAGGGACCTGTTCTACTTCAACAAAATTTTCAAAGGTTGTTTATTATCAGAATTCGAAGGCTACATCAACAACAAGGATAAAAGAAGCTGCATAAAGATGGTTCTTCAGATTTTAAAGGGACCTGTTATATTCATTTCAAAGGGACCTGTTTTGAAAAATGAAGATCAGTCATACCTGTACAAACAGATCAGTCACCTGTGCAAGCCAAATCAATATTCTGTCAGTCAACAAGTGTAAAGTATTGTTGAAATTTTCATTTTTAACATTTAAAATTCTTAAATTAGTTTAGTGTTCAAAAATGATAATTATTATTGCTTGATTATCAATTTCAAAAATCCCTATATCCATAACCTTTGTTTCCTATTCCTTATGCCTATTTCTAAATGATCATTTCCATTCATACCTTAGCCTATTATTCTATTTCCTATTCCCATTCATACTTTAGCCTATTTTTCTATTTCCTATCCCTATTACGCTCTTCAAAACCGCTCTTCAAAAACTCATCATTTTTAGATACGCCCTCTGTCAATAAATGTACCAACAAAGAAGTGGTCTGAATGGACACTCAATGAAGAGTCAGCTCAATAGTAAGACATTTGTAAAACGCATGATTACATTTCATTTCAACTGATGGAGTTATAAAAACGATGCTCTGACCCAAATTCGTTTATGGAGTGGAATGTATCTGTTATCATCACACGATTTATATCATGGTTATGCTTTTATAAATTAGCACTAATCCTTTGTATTCATAATCTGAATGCACTGCCCGACCCTGCAAACAAACTCATGACCAATTTGAATGCGTTGTCCGACCCTGCAAATAAACTCATGACCTTAAGACTCTGTTCTCTGCGTATTGTATGATACCAAGCAAGTGAAGGTCGGTTGTTGAATTTTTAATTTCTCTGAGTTCATAGAGTGGTTAAAGAGTTAATTTTTAGACTCTGAGTTCTTAAGGAGGGCCGAGACAGCAGGTGTGGTTCCATTGAAGAAAATATAGCAGACAAGTTATTCAGGGGTTTTTCTCTACTTCCGCCCAGAATTTGAGGAATAGCTCAGGTAATTGAAGAAGGCGGCTCAAAGAATTGAGGACGTTAACGGTCGGTAGAACGGAGGAGAAGGAAGTAACCACTTGAAAACCTTGATAGAATTTTTGAGCATAGAAAAAAGGGTTAGAACAGAGAATTTTTTCAAAAACAATGACCAACAGAGCGGAGCCCGAAACATTTGATGGACTAAAGTATCATGAAGACTGTATCAAGATTCTAGAGGAAAAACATTGGTTGCCTTTCCTACAGAAATTTAATGGGAATAATGAAGAGGTTACGAAGCAATTTGCATTTTCCTTCAATGGAGAGAAAGCTTTAGTAGGAAATGTCTCTTTTAGAATTTCAGAAGATATAATAGCACAAACATTGGAAATCAGTCTTGAAGGAGAGAAGTATTTCAAAACCAAGCAATTCAAGGAAAAAACATGGACTCAATTTATGTCCAGGTCAAGGGTTTCTTCAGTTAACTGGAAAAAGGGTGTCCCAAGAAGCTGGTTAGTTCACCCATGGGATGAGATGGTGTACATCATTCAAAAATTCATTACATGTGAAGGACGTTATAGTATAGTATACCTATACCATATAAAACTTCTGTTGCACTTGAAAGGCCAATGTACTATCAGTCTGCCCTATTTCCTTTTGTAGAGTCTAACTAAAATGTCGAAGACTCAGAAGAACAAAGGTAATGAAGATAGGAGTTTATATCATTTTGGTTTGGTTAAAATACTAATTGAATCTGAGTTGCAGAGAAGAGGAAAAACATGGAAGGAATTTTTAATTGAAAATCAAATTGAAGTTAGAGAAGAAGAACAAGATACGAAAGGAAGCATGGAATTGATGATTGACATTGATGAAGAAACCCCTGAGCTTAAATCTAGTAATATTCCTCAACCGAGCAGTAGTGTAAGGACAAGAAGGCAAAAGCAAGAAGCTGCCAAGAGAATTGAAAAAGATAAAATCTTCACTACCTATAAGAGAAGATCAAGGAGAATGAAAAGGAGTCAAACACAAGATGAGTCACCAGAGCAGAATGAAAGCATACCAATGGAAATTGAAAGTAGTGAGTCAGCACAGGAAGCAGAGATGGAAACTGGAAGAAATGAGAAAGAAAAGGAAGAACCAATACCTACAAATAAGAAGCAGAAAAGGTTAGAAAAACAGATTGAAAGGCTGAAAGAGGAATAGATGGAAGCAAACATGTTAGAGAAGGTTATAAAGAAGGAAAATGAAATGTTGAAAGCTCAAAGCAAGAAAATACAGCAGAAAAATGAGAAACTGAAGAAAGAGATCAAGGAACTGAAGACTGATCAAACTGAAATATGCAATTGGGCAATAAAATGTTACACTCGGAAAAAAATTCTCAAGGAAAAATATAAGAATATAAAACATCAGTCCCAAGTTCAGAAGAATGTGGATATATTGTTACAGGCAGCAGAGGCACAAGCAGAAACAGAGTTTAAGGGGAGCACATCAGGATTAGCATGAGGACATGCTAAATCATTGAGTTTGGGGGAGATGTTGGTGCTATTTTATTGCTATCCTTTTCTTCTAAAATCCCATCATTTATCTATCATTTTCCTCCATAAAATTCCCATAAGTCCATTGAAATTGATAAATGAAGCATTATAATTGTTATTTTTCATTAAATTTAATTTATGAGTTTTTATGTTAAAAATTGGAATTTTTCAACAAAATTACGGGATGTAATGACTTCCTGTAATCAGTTTATGTTGTGACATGTGGCATGGCAGGAAAATCGAAATAGAAGGCATGGACGTGATCTAGGATGTACATACATGGTGGAAAATCTATTTAGCATCGAATTTGGAGTTCCTGAATATATGGTCAAAGACGGTCAAACTCAGCCTCTTCAGCAGAAATATTAGAAGCCATAATGATGTACTTGATCTTTTGCTTAAAATTAGGAATTCTAAACTGATTCGAACTATGTTGGAATCAGTTAGGATGAAGAAGGAACGAATATAGCCTTCTAGTTGTAAATTTTAATAAATAGGAGGATTTTGATTAGAGATAGGATGCTAGTGAAAACATTGAAGAAATCAGACTTAAGACTGTAAAGCGTATTCCAGATCTCTGTTTTTGAATGTAATCCATTTCCAGAATTTAATGAAAGGCAGAATTTCATCAATTACAGTGTTTACGAGTTAAAGGTTTATCATTTGAAGTTATCAAAGTGTGCCATCAGAGCGTGGAAGGGCCCTACGTAAAGATTGGTACACTTTCTTTTATGTTTATGTTTCATAGAAATTAGTATTCAGATCTGAACAACGTATTTCATTTCGTTGCTTGTGAGTTCATTCATTTAATTAGAAGTTCTTGAAATTATTGTTATTTTATGATTCATAGTAGTAGCTTGAAAATTCAATTGCAGAATTATTGAATCAGTCCTTGTAAAAGGAGTAATCGAGCATTGGATTTCAAAATATCTCTATGAACTCTGTTTGTTTTTATGAATTTTATTTCTAGAATGTTTAGTGTGTTATCTTAAAGGATTTTTTGTGAAACATATCCTCGTAAGAGGATTGAAAAGCTAAAATTAGTAACACTCTTTTTTTTAAAGATCAATAGATTAAATTTGATAATATAAGTGTTTAAATTGTGAAAAGGAAACATATTTTAGTCTCTTGTAAAGGAGTACTGGAGCCTGTCACAATTAGACATTTATTTAGACATATAGAACAGAACCTTTTAGGTCTAAAAATATTAGATGTGCCTCTAAGACTACCTACCTTGGTCGACATTAAATTGAGTCTAATCTAGAATCCTAGATTGGTCTTTACAATGACCATATCCTCTACCATATGCCTATCACCTCTCTCTGGGTCATCAAGCATACCGCAAGCACCAAGATCCTTGGAGTACCCCACTAAGAGTGAAGATCTCCAGTAAGGATCAATCCTCCTAAGAGACAATGCTAGTGATCTGGCATGTGTAGCTCTCCTCCTACTGCTGTCTACTACTTTGACATCCCTCATGCCAAATTTTTCCTCCAAACTCTTCACCTCTCCAAAATCCAAGAGCGGTGAATCCCACAACATGATGCCTCTCATCAATGATAGATATGGTGGTCTCCCTGGTGGGATGCCCCTATGTAGTGAGACATCAATGCCAAGAGTGGACTGTACATATGGTTGGGCAACCTTGCCCTTGCTCTCCCTGCGCAGTTCAACCTTTCTCCTCTTTGCCTTAACTTTCTGGAATTGAGAAGGGTGTGTGCCTCTCATCACATGATGTTTCTCTTTCTCTCCTCCTCTTTCTTCCAGCTGCAAAATGGCACAATCATGCTACTCACTGATTGTGCTTGGACCCCCACGTATGAGATCCTGGGGAACTTCTTGCAATGATGCAAGAATCCCTCTTATTGGAGCATGTGCTCCTCCTTCCTCTGCATGAGGTACTAGATCAACTCTATGATTGACAGTGTTGTTACCCTTCTCCTCATCAACATATGTGGGCAACTCCTCCAAAATGAGATCCTCTCTTGAAAGAGAGACCTCCATGACTCCTTGTGAAAAAATGCAAGATGAAGGTCTTGCCTCCAATAAAGCACCATGCAAGATATCAGCCTCCTCTAAGGGTTTCTGAAGTGATCTTGAGCATATGAATTCCTCCATCACATGCAGGGGTTTCGTTTCTCTAGGAATGTTTGTTTCCTCCACATGTGTTTCAGATTTCTTCCCACCAAATTTTTCCATCAAAGCCCTAATGAACATTGCATAGGAAGACGTATTTGCATTTTTCAAAGCAAAAGACTCAAATAACCACCATCCATGAACCTTACCTCTAAAGTGCGAGCGTGTTAGCACCTAATTTGAACCTTGTAGAAGCTGGAGGAAGGCAAATCGGGGTAACCTTTAAACCATGCTCTGACCTTGTAGCTAGCCCTGCAAGGTCGGGGAGAGGGCTCTCTCCCCGTAAAAAGATATTCAACAAAGTACAATTATTAACTGATATTAGGCTAGGTATAATAATGGGAAATGTTTAAATGAATTTCGAAGGGGTTGTATGGAAAATATGGGACGATTGAGGCGGGAATTAAATCGGGGATACATGGTATTTCATGGGGAAAGGTAGGCAGGAATTTTAACAATTAAGTTTAAATAATGATGGAATGGTAAGACTGGTGAGGAGCTGAAAAGGGCATAGGAGATGGATCCTTTTCAAATAGAAGAAAACATAGAGTATTGAATGATTTCCCAAGGTAGAGCATTAAAAATGGATTCTACCCATCTATCTTGAAAGCATTCAACCAGAAATGTTTATGAATGAATGGTAAACATAACATTTAACATATGAACACAAAAGAGAGAACAATGCTAAAATCCATACCACAGGGATCCCACAAATTAGAGCTGCATATCTTTATTAATTCCTTGTCAAACTGTTACAATGGATGCGCAGAGCGTCCTCCTTGATTTCCAAATAACTCCACACTATATTCCCCTTACTAACTTTACAAATGACTAAAAATTAGATTAAATAGATAGAATTCGGGGGGAAGTAGATCCACAGAAAGAGGAGTTGTTTTTACCAGCTCATAACTAAAATCTGATCATAGGAAAGAGACTAACAATCTGCTCCTGAAAGGGAGGAATAAAAATACATTTTTGAATGTCTGGAACGTTTGCTGTTACATTTGCTTTAAATAGAGGAGAAGACAAACTGTAATTATTCTCTGTGATTCATAATTAGCTTCTCGGCCTTTAACTGTTTCCTTGTTTTTGAAAAATAACCAACCTTTGAAGAAAATGGCCTTCAGAACCAATTAAAATGAAATTATGCCCTTTACTGAAGGAAAGACTCATTCTGAATGAAAAAGGGCGAAAGGAAAGGAGGTGGGCCCGAATCGCAATCGCAATCGGAAGAGGGGAGGGAGTATCACATAATAGGACAATGGAAAACTTGCGATGCGATTAGGAGTTATTCAAAAAGCGAGGTCCGATGGTGGAAAATCTCTATAAAACAATCAAAAATGATTTTTCTACTTTTTACAAAAGAAAAGACCAATTTTCATTTGAAAAGTAGGAAGGGATCATGGTGGGACCGGGGGACTAAATCGCAATCTCAAATCGGGGTTTGGGAATGGGAGAAATGCTATAAAACTTGCGATGCGATTGGAATAGGTGTGATGGAGTGAATAGATAAGACAAAGGAATAATGGGGATATTTCCCTTTAAACAAATCTAAAACAAGCTTTATGCCTTTATAAAGGGAAAAAGCGATTTTTCATTGAAAAGAGTGGAGGGGTTTAAGGCGGGACCCATGGGAGGCCAATCGCAATCGAAAATCGCGAGGAGGAGGAGAAAATGTATTGTGCAAAGGGAATAGCTGATTGCGATCAATCGCATCGGCGAGGAGGGAAGCAGAGGTTTGAAACACTTAATAAATCTTTAAAATGTGATTTAGCGCATAAAGGAAATAACGCTTTTTGCTTTACAAACGGGAACCGAAAAATTTTATGATAGAATTGATAAATACATATTGCAAGGTCGGAGGGGAGTAGCGGAGCGGGGAGGGGTTAAAAAATGTTAAATATAAAATATGCAATGTGATTGGTGATCGAAGGAGGGGAGAGGAGGGGACTTATGACGAATCGCATCAGCGTTGTAATTAAGGAAGAATCGATGCGAGGTGGGAAATGTTGCGATTTGAATGTTACGATCAATCGAGAGGGGAGGGGATTATTCAATCGCATTGGAGGTTTATGGAGTTCAAAGACTAATGAGATTTATACAATCAGATGGGGAAAATAAGGGGGGGTTTATAAAGAAAACTTTTAAACTTTTATCGAATGAGATAAAGTGTAAGGGAGAAATGGGGAAAACAATCAAACATGTTACTCGGACCAGGGACCTTCTTTCACTTAGGCATAATTTTCGATCCAGGAGTAAGTTTTGAGAGTATAATATACCGTTGGAAATCTCTTTCCAAACTCGTTCTAATGGACATACTTAGAAGATGATTTTACACTGAAAATGTTGTGGAAAACACCTTTGAAGGCAGGGTGGTGACTTGGTGGAGATAGCAGCTTCCGAAGTGCAGCTTATTACATATGATGACATAAAATTACATAAAAGAAGACAATAAAGGTAAAGTACCATGTTTTCACCTCAAAACATGGTTTTGAGGTGAAAGTTACATCAAGCTCAATAGAACATTTCTTTTATTTTTCCAGATGTTGTGACTTTGAGTTTATTTGACCTCCTCACGACCTTGCTGATATTTATTGACACTTGACTCATTAATTTGACCATGATGAGACCCTAGAACCTAATGAGACCAGCCCTATGACTTAATAATATGGATTGGAAGTGAAAGTGACTCATGACTAAGACCATAGAGAGGAGAATCAACAAGTTTCACATGAGGGAAAACTGATGAAAGACCACTACCATCAATGAATCGATGACCTAACGGAATGATGAAATTTTATGGTATGGGACTCATAATATGCAAATGCAAAAGAGTAAATTTGATCGCTGATGGCAGTATGACAAGACTGACACTAACATTGGCTCCAATGGGGATGGTAGCTCCTTGGAGGTGCCAAGAACACCGTAGACCAAGTAGACTTTTCCATTGGGCATGGAGTCAATAGCTGAAAACCAAATTAAATACTGAAAGAGACTTGACTCAACAAACTAACTCAAAAGTGACTCAAATCTAACCTAGAAAAAACTTAACATTTGAAGCTTGATGGCAGTACATGACCAAGACTTGAGGTTTTCAAATCCTGATGATAACCACTTGTGTTTCTTGAAAGAAATGTACCCTCAGGCTATATCAAAATTCCAGTGTAACCAATCAAGCATATGCCTCCTTGATTGATTCTCCTGATCAGATCCTCTGAACATCAATAGATACCTGTAGCTGGGCATCCAAAAACATAGTTGACCATGATCTCCTTCATCATTGAATACTGCAATAATTACCTTCACTGCTGACTGCAATAGATTTTCCACTGGATCCTGAAAAACATGAAGATTTACTTCCTGCTGAAGAGACAAGGTGTGCTTTTCTCTTGATTATGATCTCTCTTCATAATGTATCTTAGTAAGAGTGTGTTCCTGGTCTTCAAAAAATTCTAAACAAGTAGGTGAGCATATTTCCTCTTGAAAAAACATTCCAAAACATGAAACATAGAAAGAAGAATCTGAATGGCAGTTCTGAATGTTCTAGTCTTCTGTAGTCTAAATATATTGTTGATCATCTTCATATGATATAACAACCAGATTATCATGTTTCTTATTACATTCATCAATCATAAGAAAAGAAACTTTAGATGATTCTTGAAATCCAAAACTGACATTTCTATCATCTACCAAAGATTCATCCAAAGAAACTTTTTCACTTACTTGAACACAGACCTCATCTTGTGTATCATAGAGGGAATGAATTACCTCCTTGTGGATACTTTGTTCTAATGAGATGAGAGCATTCAGATCTATAACTCTGTTTTCTTCATTTGAGGTGGCCTCAACCATATAACTCTCCTTTATGGGATCTATAACAACGTATTCTTCCTCATCATATTTTAACTCTAGGTCTGGTTTGACTTTATCACTATCTGAGATTGGAACATCATTTTCCTGCATACCATCATTTTTTTCAATCAGATCTGAAATAAAACCTTGTCTTCCATCATTTTCAATTGTACGAAGGTCTTCAGCCTGCTGATCTTGACAAGTATCCTCTAATATTTCTATATATTGCTGAAATGGATTTTCTTATAGTGCTTCCATGATTTCTTCATCCATGAATTCATCATCTCCATAAAAATCCTCAAGATTTTCAATGAAACTATTAACATGTTTACAACAATTCTGCACTAATATTAAGGATGGACAAGATTCTTTATACCTTTCTAAGAATATAGTATGAAAATATTTCAAACAATAAATACAAGCAAGTGGCAAACTTTCATACCAAGATCGAGCTTCATCTTCCAGAGTAGCCATGAACATCTTCATCAAGCAATCTTCAGGAAAATCAATCTTTAACTTATGCACATGGATGTGAAATTTCACCAGATGAAGAGCAGCATCATTACCTTTCACATTTTTGAACATAGGAAAATTCCTTTGCCAATCTACTTTAGGCATTCATTGTTGTTGAGTCCCTAATTTGTCTCTCTTCCATACACTTTTCCATATCTCTTTCACTCACCTAAACCTCCAAAATTGTCAAATATCATGTGCAAAAGGGTATCTAACATGGTTTTTAATTATGTTTGTGTGTTTTCTATTTGATTTAGATTTTTTTCATACAGCTGCGGAAACTTGTCACTTTCCGCAGCCGCTGCAACTTTCCTCAGCTATTTTGTGGAAATCAATGTTACAGGTGTCAACGAAGGAAACGAGCCACATGGGCAGGCTAGGAATGACAAGGACATGGTTCGTGTCCTATTGGTTCAAGTAAATTCGTCAAGGAAAGCCGCGGTCAAAGCCATCCACGTGGAAGTCAACCGTGGAGTTCTATGTCGGCTGGACTCTGTTTCGTGGCATAGAAACATCCATACGGCCGTTTCCAAGCTTGCGGAGGTTAATTGACATCTGTGCAAAGTTCTCGAGTTGAATTTAAGCGCCCACCTTCCATAGATCCATTTTCCAACATGGCCATACTCCTATATCCGTGGCCTTAGTGGTCTACGTGCTGGCTGCTATCATAAACTTCAGGAGACAGTTACATTTTATTGCTTTATAAAGAGCGTTTGCATACGCACGTAGAGTTAGTGAATGTGAGTTGATAGTTGTTAGTTGTTAAGTTGATGTGCGTACTCTGTTATGTGGTGATTACGCTGCCTTGAGCCGTAATACCACCAGCCTGTAATGACTTTCTTTTTAATGTGAAAAACTCTGTTTCATAACTTAATTCATGTTTGAAATTCATACCAGAGCTGCGTAGAGGGCCCCTGCTCAGCCGAGGTTCTGTGTATTAATGTATATATTTTTCATTTCATTTCTTTAAGTAATCATTGTATCATAACCCATTACATGTTCATATTTCATAGTTGTTTTATTTCTGTTCATACATTTCTGTAATTTCAATTGCATTCCTGTCTTTTATGTTTTTATGATTGTTAAAATACTGATCAGTTTTCTTGTGCAGGTTTTAGGTAGACAGCCCGGGGCATTTTCATAGTATTTTTGCTAATGATATGAAACTGATATTATTCTGCTGCTAGTTTTCTTTCACAGCCTTGTTTAACTTCAGTTTTGTTTTGTGTACTTCAGTTTTGTTTATCTGATTCAGTAGTTAAAATTAGACATATTAAGCTACTCATAGTGTCTTCAGCTACCTCCGAAAGCCACAGCTGGACTGATGGTGAGGGGCTGCATGATGAGATGTGTAGTTTAGTATTAGTTTCCTTTCCGCAAAATTAGATATATTAAGCTGCTCATAGCGTCTTCAGTTTCCTCCGAAAGCCACAGCTGGACTGATGGTGAGGGGCTGCATGATGAAGTGTGTAGTTTAGTATTAGTTTCTTTTCCGCAAACTTAAATATATTGAATCATGTATGACATCTTCAATTGCCTCCGAAAGCCACAGCTGGACTGATGGCGAGGGATTGAATCATGTGTGTATGGTTTAATATTAGTTTACTTTCTGCAAATTAAATATCAGTTACACAAGTTGTTTATGATTACTTCCGCAAGTCATAGCTGGTCTAATGATGAAGGGTCAGAAAATGAATTGATGTAATCTGGTTTAGATTTCTTTCATTGCAATTTTGAATTTCCATAAGCATAGTTTATTTTATGTTCAGTTGGCAGCAAGAATAGTTTAGTTTTCATATTCACTAGTTTCTTGTTTTGATTCATTAGATTAACAGCACTTTCCATTTCAGCAGTTTACTTTCTTTTGTCATTGTAATTTCAATTTGCTTTTGAAGTTTCGAGATTGGTAAATCATTATAAGGGATATCACTTCCTTTAAAAATTATAACCAAGCTTGTTTTTCACTTTAGAATTTCCATTTCACCTTAGAAAGACCATAAACGACAAAAATATAAGAAAGAGGTTATCTTGCACATATAGTGCGCCGCACTTCATCAGCTTACGATTCCCGGATTGACAATTAAATGCAGCAACTTAGGACACACTAAATTGACCAAACATTTTGGCGCCGTTGCCGGGGAAGTGTAACTAGGTAGCCAATTTCTTAAAAAAAAAAAACACATAAAATCATAAAAGAAGGGAAAACTTGATAACTTCTTGAAGTATGCTCTCCTCTTGCACCTAGTGTGATATGGAGGATCAGAAAAGAGAGTTATTGGTTTAGTAATTTCTTAAGTATGCTCTCTTCTTGCACCTAGTGTGATCTGGAAGATCAGAAAGAGAATTATTAGCCCAACTTTTGTTAAAAAAAAAAACTAAAAAATGACATGCATAGAGCAAGAGATTCTAGGGGAAGGTTTATAGCTAAAGCCAAGAGTTCGATTTTTACAACTCCATCTTCTTCGAGGCATAGACCAGATTCACCATCATCTACCCCTAGCCTTAAGATTTTTGGAAGCCAAAGAACAGCTGAATTAGAGGATTCTCCTACACCACCTACTAAAGTCTACTTAGAAAACAAGGAAACTTTCTCTCATCCTTCCTTGATAGAAGAACTAGAGGACTATAAAGACTCTAAAGAAGCTATCATGGCAGAAGAAGTAATAAATAGAGGTGGAGGTAGAGGAGGAGGAGATAATGAAGATAACAATGGTGAAGGAAATAATGGTAGAAATAGGGACGATTTTCTTGGATTCCCTATAGTTGATGAGGAAAATCATGCAACAATGAAAAATATTTCACCATCTGTTCTCCCTAACTTTTATGGATTACGAAGTGAAGATCCTGAAACATTTCTGTTTGAGTTTGAAGTAGTGTGCCGAACTTATGAGTATATGGAAGATTCTCAAAAACTCAAACTATTTCCTTCAACCTTGAAGGGATCTGCTTTGAAATGGTTCATGGGATTAGCCACTCAATCTATCAGGACTTGGAATGATATGAAACAAATATTTTTGGATAGATACTTGGATTATTGTATGCCCACTAATCACAAGGATGAGGTATTCAAAATGATGCAAAAAGAAGATGAAAATTTGGAAGACTTAATTGAAAGATTTCAATACAACTTGAAAAGAGCAAAGATGAGCAACTTAGATAATGAAACCTCGAAAGCCCTCCTATTAAAAGCCATTAGAGATGAAGGGATAGACATTTTAAACATGATGGGTAAAGGAGACATTTCTCAACTCCCATTTCATGATATAACAGAACTATGTATCCAATTCTCAAGGGGAAGATCTAAAACCGGAAAAGGGCCTAGGGATTCTTCTCTTATTAGGGCTAACAAATCTGCAACTGGATCAGTAAGTAGGGCAGAGATTGGTAATATGCTTGATGAGTTTAAAACTGTTATCTTAGGGGGTCTTAGTGAACAACTAGACACCCTTAAATTCCAAAACAAGCAGAAAGCAGAAACAGATGCTTTAGCCATCTTTTGTCCGAAATGTAGAAAGAAACATGCTTTATGGGAATGTCCCTTGGATGCAAAAGTTGTAGAAACATGTATGATTTGCTCAGAAAATCATGAAATCAAGGATTGTCCTTCAATCCCTGGACTCAAAGCTGTTTTTCAAGAAGGTCCAAATTCAATAGAATCTCTCTGTTTTGTCGCAAGGAGACCTTGGCAGGGACAACAATCTCAAGGGTTTAATAACCCTATGAATCTTCAAACCCCACCAAATTGGACTCCTTGGCAACAACCTTGGCCCCAACATCAAAACTCATATCAGCCAGGGGTACAAGGAATGCAAAATCCTTATGGGAGATTTGCTCAATTTTATCAATATCCTCCATCTTTTCAAAACCAACAAGCTCCACAATTTCCAAGCCAAATCCACAACAACTTTCATTGCCATTTCCACAACATCAACCTTCTCAACAAAATACAAATCCTCAACTCATGCTCCCATACCAACAAAAGACAAATCAACTTCCAGCTCAGCCATTGCCAAATCCTAACAATAAGAATCCTCAAACTACTTATATGGTAGAAGGACAACAATTTCCTACCTATATGATTGTTCCTTTCAACGATGTACAACTCAGATCTGGTAGAGTTTTAGAAAAACCTTCTATAGACATTCAAGAGCAAGATACCTCTGAGGAGGACTCTCTTCAAGTCAATAAGGGTTCTGAGAAAGAATCTCTTCAAAATTCAAAAATTCAAAAAGAAAAAGAAAAGCTAGCATCCACAACTCCTATAGTTGAGCAACATGTATCTTCATCTACACCTCCTTTTCCGTAAAGACTACAAATTGATAAGGGGGTGGAAAAACAAATTTTGTTGCCTAACTATGACTTTCTAGATGAATTGAAGAATGTTTGTATCAAGATTCCATTGCTACAAGCCATTCGAGAAATTCCTATTCTAGCAAAAACCATAAAGGAGTTAAGTTTCAAAAGACCAGGAAGAAAGCTAAAGGACACAAGAAGAATCCACCTGGTAGGAAAGATTGCAGACATTATGATGGGAAAAATTGCCATGTAGAAATATGTAGATCCAGGAAGTCCAATTGTCAAGACACATATAAATGGGATAGAAATTCCAAACACATTGATTGACTTAGGGGCTGCTATCAACATTATGAGTAGACAGACTATGGAACAGTTAAAACTTCCTAACCTTCTTTTACACCTACTTTATTGCAACTTGCAGATCGATCGGTTATTAAACCAGATGGTGTATTAGAAGATATTTCAGTCTCCTTAGATTCTTGGGAATATCCAGTAGACTTTATGATTTTGACTCCCAAAACCAATCTAGGAGGACATCCAATTATCTTAGGAAGACCTTGGCTGGCCACAGCTGATGCTTTTATTAGTTGTAGATCTGGAGACATGTACATTTCTAATGGTAATTTGACAAAGAAATTCAATTTGTATCCTCCCGCAAGAGCAATTACAGAAATAGGAGACAATGAATGGGTCGATGATGAGAACACTATACAACCTGTCTTTACCATTTCCGAGATTAGTGAGGATAGTCAAATTCTGAACACATTAGAAAATTTTGAAGTAACTTCAGAATATGACCCCACACAATTTCAGTTGGAATCTGACATAGAATATTTATCATCAAGACAAATGTCTCTTTACTCTATGGAAGAATTTGGTAATTCTGTTTTTGAGATTTTTCCAGAAAAGACATTAAATATCAATAAACATCTGGAGAAGTCACAACAAGAAGAACTAACCAGAATCTTGCAAAAACATTCTACTGCATTTGCATGGGAGTATACTGACATGAAGGGTATTGATCCTAAGACTTGGATCCATCATATCTATATTGAGGAAAACAGTAGACCAATCAGACAACCTCAAAGAAGGATGAATCCAAATCTTAGGGAGATAGTGAAAGAAGAGCTCCAAAAAACTTCTCAATGTAAACTTCATTTATCCAATTTCAGATAGCCGATGGGTTTCTCCTTTGGTTATAGTACCTAAAAAGAATGGTAAATGGAGAGTATGCATTGATTACAGGGAATTGAACAAAGCAACTTTGAAGGATCACTTTTCTTTGCCTTTTATTGATCAGGTATTAGATACATTAGCAGGTAAAAAGTACTTTTCATTTTTGGATGGTTTTAGTGGCTATAATCAAATTCAGGTAGCACCTGAAGATCAAGATAAGACCACATTTACTTGTCCATGGGGAACTTTTGCCTACCGAGTGCTTCCTTTTGGGTTATGTAATGCACCAGCAACATTCCAAAGAGCAGTACTAGAAATTTTTTCTGATCTAATCCATGATTGTGTAGAGGTTTATATGGATGATTTTACAGTTTATGGTAATTCATTTGAAGAGGCATTAGAAAATTTGGAAAAAGTCCTTATAAGATGTAAAGAAACAAACCTTTCATTAAGCCATGAAAAATGCTTTATGATGTTTACTGAAGGGATTGTTTTAGGACATCATATTTCAGGAGATGGGATTAAGGTTGATAGATCAAAAGTTGAAGTCATCTCCAAGTTGCCTATTCCAAATTGTCAAAAAGATGTTAGAAGTTTTCTAGGATTTACTGGTTACTATAGAAGATTTATAGAGAACTTCACTAAAATAGCATCTCCACTCTTCAAGTTGCTTACAAAAGACTGTGAATTTAAATGGGATCCCGATTGTCAATCCGCTTTTGAAACTTTGAAAACAAGAATATCTGAAGCACCTATCTTGAGAGGACCAAATTGGAAACTTCCTTTCCATATTTCTACAGATGCTTCAGATACAGCTCTTGGAGCTGTGTTGGGTCAAAAAGATTTAATTTCTTATGCCATTTATTACACCAGTAAAAATTTGACTCCCACAGAGTTGAACTATACTGTGACTGAAAAAGAGTTTTTAGCTGTTGTTCATGCAATTAATAAGTTTAGACATTACATAACAGGCTATGAAACTTTTATTCATACCGACCATTCTGCAATTAGATATTTAATGAACAAACCTGTTACTAATGGCAGAGTGACAAGATGGCTTTTACTTTTGCAAGAATTCAATATTACTGTGTTGGATAGACCAGGAAAACAGAATACAGTAGCTGATTTCTTGTCTAGGATTCAGAATACTAAAGAAGATTCTCCCGTAGAAGATAAGTTTCCTGATGAATATTTGTTTGCAGTAACTATTAAGACCCCTTGGTATGCAGATATTGCTAACTATTTGGTTACAGGGAAACTACCTTCACATTTATTTCCAAGAGAAAAACAAAAGATTATTCAGGAGAGTTCAAAATATTCATGGATTTTTAACGAATTGTTTAAAACAGGGCCAGATCTTGTGATCAGAAGATGTGTCAGGGAAGATGAAATGCCTAATATTCTTAAGGCATGTCATGATGAACCATGCGGCGGACACTTTGCGGAAAAAAGGACGGCCTATAAAATCCTTTCCTTGGGATATTATTGGCCTTCCCTCTTCAAAGATGCAAAACAATATGTCAAAAGGTGTGATAGCTGCCAAAGAGTAGGGAAACCTACCTTTTCAAATGAAATGCCATTGCAAACACAGGTACTCATTGAACCCTTTGAAAAATGGGCTTTAGATTTCATTGGACCTATTAATCCACCATCTAAGCAAAAGAAGTATATATTGGTTTGTACTGATTATGTTACTAAATGGGTAGAAGTTAAAGCATTAGTATCTGCTACTGAAAATTCAGTTGTTCATTTTCTTTATGAGGATATTTTTACTCGCTTTGGTGTTCCAAGAGAAATTGTAACAGATCAAGGGAGCCAATTCACATCAAACTTGGTGGAGAAGTTGATGGAAGAATACAAAATCAAGCACAGAAAATCTACTCCTTACCATCCACAAGCAAATGGTCAAGTGGAGTCCACAAACAAAGTTTTTGAAAGTATCATCACCAAAACTGTTCATCTACATAGAAGAGATTGGGCAGAAAGGCTTCCAGAAGCCTTGTGGGCCTACAGAACTACATGGAGGAATACAACAGGATATTCTCCCTATGAACTTGTTTATGGGAAAGAAGTCTTGCTCCCCATTGAGTTCCAAGTCAAGACCTTCAAGATAGCAGTTCAGTTGGGGATGGACTTATCAGAAGCTCAAAAGCATAGAATGGAGCAGTTGAATGAGCTAGATGAGATCAGACAAGAAGCAATTCTAAGAACTGATCTAGTTCAATATCAAAGAACTAAGTGGCATGACAAATATATCAAAGAGAAGAAGTTTCAAGAAGGAGATTGGGCATTGTTATTTGACTCCAAGTTCAAAGACTTTCAAGGGAAATTTCAGACTCATTGGCTTGGGCCATATGAGATCGACAAGGTCTTTAACAATGGAGCTGTAAGAATCAAGACCATTGATGAGTTTCAAACTCCTCTTTTAGTGAATGGCCATAGATTGAAAGTTTATCATAAGCCACTCTCTAAACAGGATTTTGTCAAGTTGTTTCAAGAAAGTTCTGCAATCAGGCTGGTACAGAAGAATCCTTCTTCTCTACCAAGCTAGTTTTTGTTTTTCAAGTTAAAAAAAAAAGAAGAGAAAAAAAAAGAGAAAAAAAAAGAAAAAAAAAAAAGAAAAAAAAGAAGAGAAAAAAAATGGTATAAGCCTGAAAACCAATCATCGATTGGCAGTCTTATACAGAAAATATGGGGTGAAAATCAGGGACACCTGACACTCTATATTTTCCAAAAAAAAAATTATGTCTTTTATTTCATTTTATCTCACCACCCACTCCATTTCATTTCACTTCATTTCATTTCATTTCACTTCATTCCACTTCATCTCATCCATTCCATCAATAAAAATCTTTTTATGACCATTTCCACCTGGTCATTTGTCATTTGTTCATTTCTATTTCAGCCAAGTAATAGCTGTGTCAGTTTCCGCAGCTGACATCTGTTTCCGCAGCTGACTCCAGTTTCCGCAGCCAGAAGCAGATTCCGCAGCTGCTACTACTCTGTTTTCAAAAAGAATGTACAGTTAGTTGTTGTTTTCATAAAATCATGAAATAAAATGCAAGAGAGGATCAATGGGACATTCAAGACACTAATGAAGATCAATCAGTTGAAGACCAAGGGCAAAAGCAAGGATTCCAAAGGTATGAATAAAGTTTATTTCAAATAGTATAAAAGACACATTTTTATGTAATTTTAAACTATGAGCTCTACCCATAACGCGCAATGATTCTATTGACAATCCGTAACCCTCCACGATCTCTATGTTATCCTCTTGCATTTATTCACAAACGGCTTCATTATTGAAATTCCGACTCTTACTCATGTTCAAATAGCCCACCGAAGATAATGATACGTATTTGAGTTGACAAAGGACTCTTACAAGCCGCATAACTCCATAATCATTGATTGAAACGTGTTCATATTTATGACACAACCACCAAAAATTCAAAATGCGGCCGAATGCATTACACTTTGTTAACTTCTTTGTCGTTTCTCCGTCGTGTTACAAAACCTCACTCTACTCATTCTCATTCCCTGTTTCACTCCATTCCGTTCCTTTTACTCACTCTCATTCCCGTATATTCACCCACAGTCTTATTCCATTTTGTGTATGGTGCTCATTTCCGTTTTGTGATAACATCCCCACAGCATTGTGCTCGACTCCGTGTATTCCATCGTTCCACTTCCGCTTAAAACCCTCACAGAGGCAAGCTGTGAAGCAAAGAGAAGTAAAATGGGAAAATTATTAAGGGCAGAGCCGGAAGGACCGAAGTTCATAGAGGGATTTCCACAAGCAAAAGAGATGTTGAGAAAAGCTAAATGGCTGCGTTTTATTCAGAAATTCCGGGGTCACCACAGAGAAATTACCAAAGCGTTTGCAAGATCATTTGATGGCTCGGAAGCAGAAGTGGGAGACCTCAAATTTTTGGTTAATGAAGCATCAATAGCAGCAGCAACAGAGCTTCTTCTAGAAGGAGAACGGTGGTTCAAAAACAAAAGTATCAGTGATGAGGCATGGAGAACAATCCTCCGAAATCAAGGTATGGATATCACTGTTTTCAAAAGAGGAATTCCAGTGCATGCAATAAAAGATGAATGGGCTACTTTATTACTCATTGTTCAAAAATTTATCACATGTGAAGGCCGCTTTGGCTCTATGTACATGTATCATACTAGGATATTGATGAATTTCCTTGAAAACCAAACTCTCAATCTTCCTTATTTCCTATTCAATAGCCTGAAGAAAATGGCTGTGACTGTGCAAAAACACCTAGGAGATGTAGAGCCTCATTTATATCATCATGGGCTTATAAAAATTTTGATTGAAAAGGAACTAAAAGAAAGAGAAGATACTTGGGAACAATTCTTAGTAAGAAACTTCTTTGAAGAACCTCAGGAAATTCCTGAAGGTAATCCAATTAGAAGGAGTAGAAGAAAGAAAATGGATGTTGAAACCCAAGTTGCTCCTACACAGGAAGTTCCCGTAGCTAGCACAGCAAAAAGAAGTAGAAGGAAAAGAACAGTAGATGAAATCCAAGATACTTCTACTATTACTATGAAGAAAAATGATAGGGAAGAGAGATTGGTAAAAAGGAAGAAGAAGGAAATCAAAATTAAAAAGTCAATAATATCAAAAGGGAAAGAAATTGTTGAGGCTGTCCATAAAACCTCTTCTTCTGAAAAAGAAGATCACCAAATTCTGTCTGAGAGATTAATTTTTCTTCAAAAAACAGTCATCTCTATCTAAGAAGGCAAAAACAGGAAAACAAGAACAAAAGGGTAGTGTACCACAGCATGTGAGGAGAAGTAGCAGGCTTAAGGGAAAACTGAGAAAAACAAAAATTAAAGGTCCTCATTTCATTGATTTGGGTGAAGAGACATCTGAACAGTCTCCAACTGACCATAGTCCATTTCAGTCAGTTAGTGAACCTGACTCCTTTCACTCCCAATCAGGCAATGAGTGTACTCCATCTTATTCTCAGCAAAATATTGATGAAAGTTCTCCTCAGCCAAATTTTGAACATAATTCTCCCTTGCAGCATTTTGAGGACAGTCCAATGAAGAAGACACCGGAAGTAGACCCCAAACAACAGGAGGTCTATGATTATATAGAATCCTTGGAGAAGGCAGCCACAGGTCCAAGCACCTCTTCTACTCAGCCTCATACATTGCAGGATGACTTGGTTCAGTCATTAAAACAGGAGATTTTTGAGCTTGAGCTTTTGAATCGGCATATCAAAAATGAAAATGAAACACTCAAAGAGCAAGGCAAACTGGACAAGATTATCCATGACAATACTATGTTACATTTGGGTATTTGGCAAAAGAAAATAAGAAGCTAAAAAGGAAATGCCAAAAATTGAGCAGAGCACTTGTGAATATCAAATTCAGGTGCCTCATGAAGAAACCCAGAATGATGGCAGTACCAAAGAAGAAGAGAAGGGGGTTAGATGTGTTGGCTGAAGTATCAAGGCACATGAATTGAACAGAGAGTGCCAAAATTTTGGTTGCATGAGGACATGCAACACCTTCACAGTGGGGGCATGTTGAGTCCCGAATTTGTCTCTTTTCCATACACTTTTCCATATCTCTTTCACTCACCTAAACCTCCAAAATTGTCAATATCATGTGCAAAAGGGTATCTAACATGGTTTTTAATTATGTTTGTGTGTTTTCTATTTGATTTAGATTTTGTTCATACAGCTGCGGAAACTTGTCACTTTCCACAGACGCTGCAACTTTCCGCAGCTATTTTGTGGAAATCAATGTTACAGGTGTCAACGAAGGAAACAAGCCACATGGGCAGGCTAGGAATGACAAGGACATGGTTCGTGTCCTATTGGTTCAATGAAATTCGTCAAGGAAAGCCGCGGTCAAAGCCATCCACGTGGAAGTCAACCGTGGAGTTCTATGTCGGCTGGACTCTGTTTCGTGGCATAGAAACATCCATACGGCCGTTTCCCAAGCTTGTGGAAGTTAATTGACATCTGTGCAAAGTTCTGGAGTTGAATTTAAGCGCCCACCTTCCATAGATCCGTTTCCCAACATGGCCATACTCCTAAATCCGTGGCCTTAGTGGTCTACGTGCTGGCTGCTATCATAAACTTCAGGAAACAGTTACATTTTATTGCTTTATAAAGAGCGTTTGCATACACACGTAGAGTTAGTGAATGTGAGCTGATAGTTGTTAGTTGTTAAGTTGATGTGCATACTCTGTTATGTGGTGATTACGCTGCCTTGAGCCGTAATACCACCAGCCTGTAATGACTTTCTTTTTAATGTGAAGAACTCTGTTTCATAACTTAATTCGTGTTTGAAGATCATACCAGAGCTGCTTAGAGGGCCCCTGCTCAGCCGAGGTTCTGTGTATTAATGTATATATTTTTCATTTCATTTCTTTAAGCAGTCATTGTATCATAACCCATTACATGTTCATATTTCATAGTTGTATTATTTCTGTTCATACATTTCTGTAATTTCCATTGCATTCCTGTCTTTTATGTTTTTATGATTGTTAAGACACTGATCAGTTTTCTTGTGCAGGTTTTAGGTATACACCCCGGGGCATTTTCATAGTATTTTCGCTAATGATATGAAACTGATATTATTCTGCTGCTAGTTTTCTTTCACAGTCTTTGTTTAACTTCAGTTTTTTTTTGTGCATTTCAGTTTTGTTTATCTGATTCAATAGTTAAAATTAGACATATTAAGCTACTCATAGTGTCTTCAGCTACCTCCGAAAGCCACAGCTGGACTGATGGTGAGGGGCTGCATGATGAGATGTGTAGTTTAGTATTAGCTTCCTTTCTGCAAAATTAGATATATTAAGCTGCTCATAGCGTCTTCAGTTTCCTCCGAAAGCCACAGCTGGACTGATGGTGAGGGGCTGCATGATGAAGTGTGGAGTTTAGTATTAGTTTCTTTTCTGCAAACTTAAATATATTGAATCATGTATGACATCTTCAATTGCCTCCGAAAGCCACAGCTGGACTGATGGCGAGGGATTGAATCATGTGTGTATGGTTTAGTATTAGTTTACTTTCTGCAAATTAAATATCAGTTACACAAGTTGTTTATGATTACTTCCGCAAGTCATAGCTGGTCTAATGATGAAGGGTCAGAAAATGAATTGATGTAATATGGTTTAGATTTCTTTCATTGCAATTTTGAATTTCCATAAGCATAGTTTCTTTTATGTTCAGTTGGCAGCAAGAATAGTTTAGTTTTCATATTCACTAGTTTCTTGTTTTGATTCATTAGATTAACAGCACTTTCCATTTCAGCAGTTTACTTTCTTTTGTCATTGTAATTTCAATTTTCTTTTGAAGTTTCGAGATTGGTAAATCATTATAGGGGATATCACTTCCTTGAACAATTATAACCAAGCTTGTTTCTCACTTTAGAATTTCCATTTCACCTTAGAAAGACCATAAACGACAAAAAGATAAGAAAGAGGTTATCTTGCACATATAGTGCGCCGCACTTCATCAGCTTACGATTCCCGGATTGACAAATTAAATGCAGCAATTTAGGACACTAAATTGACCAAACACTTATTTGGAAAACCTGGAATGTGATCTCGACTCATGGGAGCATACCTTCTTGCAACACTTGCCATCTTCAAACAAAGATCTTAAAGCTACTGATTTTCCTCTAGTGGAGTCACCATGAAGAATTTGATTTTCTAGATCTTTCAGTGAATGGAGTCGCCAGGTGAGTGATTTTAGACTTTATATGTATCCGATTGTTGTCAACAATAAGATCTAGAGAAAACTTTGTCATCTTTCTGGGGAAGATATTACTAGGGTGATCAATATTTTGTTTTTAATACTCCGGTATGGTCACCGAAATGTTAGCACCTAATTTGAACCTTACGGTGAAGGAAGGAAAATTAGGGTAACCTTTAAACCACACTCGGCCTTGTAGCTACATCGGGCCTACAAGGTGAGGGGAAAGGGGAACTCTCTCTGTAAAAATATATTCAACAAAGTACAATTGTGAGCTGATGTTAGGCTAGGTATAATAATGGGAAATGTTTAAATGAATTTCGGGGTTGTATGGAAAAGATGGGACGATTTGAGCGGGAATTAAATCAGAGATACAGGGTATTTCATGGGGCAAGGTAGGCGGGAATTTTAACAATTAGGTTTAAATAATGATGGGATGGTAAGACTGGTGAGGAGCTGAAAAGGGCATAGGAGATGGATCCTTTTCAAACAGAATAAAACATAGAATATTGAATGATTTCCCAAGGTAGAGCATTAGAAATGGATTCTACCTATCTATCTTGAAAGCATTCAACCATAAATGTTTATGGATGAATGGTGAACATAACGAATTTACAGATGAACACAAAGGAAATAAAAAATGCTAAAATTCATACCACATGGATCCCACAAATCAAAGCTGCATATCTTTATTAATTCCCTGTCAAACTGTTACAAGGGAGCGCAGAGCGTCCTCGAATGTTTTCCACACTTAATTCCCCCTACTTACTGACTGGTTACAAATGACTAAAAATTACATTAAATAAACAGAAATCTGAGGGAAGTAGATCCACAGAAAGAGGAGTTGTCTTATCACCTTATAACTGAAATCCCAACATAGGAAAGAGACTAACCATATGCCCCTAAAAGAAGGAGCAACAATATATTTTTGACCACTATTGATTTCGCTGTTACACTGGATGAATGAAAAATAGGAAATCTAAAGAATAGATCCCTATTTTTTAGCTGTCGCAGAGGTCTTTGTTTCATAATTAGCTCTCGGCCATTTGACTGTTTGTTTCTGTTATTACTCTTTGAAGAAAAATCCACTTTTGAAGATAACGCCTTTGAAACGAATTAAAATGAAATTATGCCTTTTAGTGAAGGAAAAACACATTTTTAATGAGGAAGAGCGAAGGGAAAGGAGGTGGGCCCGAATCGCAATCGCAATCAGAAGAGGAGAGGGAGTATCACATAATAGGACAATGGAAAACTTGTGATGCGATAGGAGTTATTCAACAAGTGAGGTCCGATGGTGGAAAATCTCCATAAAACAATCGAAAATGAGTTTCCACCTTTTACAAAGGAAAAGACCAATTTTCATTTGAAAAGGAGGAAGGGATCATGGTGGGACCGAGGGACTATATCGCAATAAAAAATCGGGGTTTGGGAGTGGGAGCAATGCTATAAAACTTGCGATGTGATTGGAATAGGTGCGATGGAGTGAATGGATAAGACGAAGGGATAATGGGGATATTTCCCTTTAAACAAATCTAAAACAAGCTTTATGCTTTTATAAAGGGAAAAAGCAATTTTTCATTGAAAAGAGTAAAGGGGTTTAAGGCGGGACCCATGGGAGGCCAATCGCAATCGCAAATTGCGGGGAGGAGGAGCAAATGTATTGTGCAAAGGGAATAGACGATTGCGATCAATCGCATCGGCGGGGAGGGAAGCAGAGGTTTAAAACACTTAATAAATCTTTAAAATGTGATTTAGCACATTTACAAATGAAATAGCGCTTTGGCTTGGGAAATGGGCAGAAGATTTTAAGGTAGGGCCCAGCCAATCACAATCGGAAGATTGGAAGGGAGTGGGTGTAGCATATTGAGGGCAATGTGATTGCGATGGAGTGATGGATTGTGGGCCATTCGATCGGATGGGCACATCGACTATGAAGGTGTAATCGGGCAGAGTTTAATCGCAATCAGAGTAATCGGGGATGGGTCAATCGGGGTAGGTCGATCGAGACATGCAATTGTGATGATGCAATCGCAATATGGGCCATCAGATCGTTTAAGAAGATCTACGGTCGGGACTTAATTGAGCAGGGTCAATCATGACGCATGACTAAGTGTTGCGATCAGTTGGAAGCGAGACCTTTGCGATGAAATTAGGCAATCGGATCAGGAAAAATGGATTTTATAAAGAAAAACATTAAAATTTTATGAAATAAAGTGTAAGGAAGAAATGGGAAAAGGGGAAGGGTTAGGCTATAGGGGAGCTTTATTCACTTAGGCATAAATTTCAATCCAGGAGTCAGGTTTGAGAGTATAATATACCGTTGGAAACCTCTTTCCAGGCTCTTTCTAATGGACATACCTGGAACACAATTTTGTGCTGAAAATGTTTTGGAAAACCTATTTGAAGGGTAGGGTAGTGACTTTGTGGAGATAGCAGCTTCTGAAGTGTGACTTATTACATATGATGACACAAAATTACATAAAAGACGGAAATGAAAGCAAAGTACCATGTTTTCACCTCAAAAAATGGTTTTGAGGTGAAAATTACATCAACCTGAATAAAACGTTTCTTTGATCTTCCTAGATGCTATGACTTTGAGTTTATTTGACTTCCTCATGTCCTTGCTGATATTTATTGACACTTAACTCATTAATTTGACCAAAATGAGACCCTAGAACCTAATGAGACCAACCGTATGACCTAATAATATGGATTGGGAGTGAAAGTGAATCATAACTAAAGACCATAGAGAGGGGAATCAACAAGTTTCACATGAGGGAGAACTGATGAAAGACCACTACCATCAATGAATCCATGACCTAATGGAATGGTGAGAATTTATGGTATGGGATTCCTAATATGCAAATGCAAAAGAGTAAATTTTGATCACTGGTGGCAGTTTGACAAGACTGACACTAACACAACGCTGCTACTCTGATGGCTTCCTCTTCGGAAATCTGATGTTGCTGCAGAAAGGTGTCTAGCTCTTTTACCCATGCTTTGGCTGAAAATGTAGGGGACCCATCAAAGATAGATAGAAGAAATCTATCCACATTATGCTTCTTTCTCCTCCCTACGATGACCTTGCAAAACTCCGGGAAAGATATGTGATCTCTAAACTTCTGAGTTTGAGATTCATACTCATGTAAGAAACCACTAAGAGTTCCCTTATCCGGTATGCCTTCTTCTTCTTTTATTCTCATGGAAAAGCTAGCCATGTGACTGCGTTGTACCCGCTGGTGTGTAGCTGCATGCTCACACTCCTCATGGAAAAATATAGAGCTGGCCCTTGATTCAACCCTTTTATTTTCTTCTCCAAAATATGGAGCCTTTTCCCTGCTTATTTCTTGGTCTCCTTGCTGAGAATAGGAAGTGCAGGGTTCTTCCTCTTCTTCTTGCTTCTCCTCCTTGGAGAGGTTCTTCTTTTCTCTAAAAATGTATGAGATCAAGCCCATCTTCTTCATCTTTGTTTCTTCTTCTTTCTTGGGCTTGATGGCCACAGGTTGAGCAAAGAAAGGTGCTCTGATACCACTGTAATGTTCCTTTTTCAGGAATGTCAACAATCAACAATCTATTCTAGAGATTGACTGAAGGGGCATTTACCAGATATGTCACCTTCTCAAGGAAGTGTGAGATCCGGAGGCTATCTGGCCCTTTTCATACTCTGTCTATAGAGCTTCTTGAAGAATCCCACTCAAAAGTGAGTTACAGCAATATGTAAACAAATACATGAAGAGCAAACTTGCTTCAATCTCAGAAAATGATAGAAGAACTCATAGCCATTGTATTAGCTCATAGCAGAAAAATAAGTGTACAATATCTTGAGGGAAAGAGCATTCAAGAGAGGGAATGATCAACCTCAAAGAACAAGTACATGAAAGCATGAAATACATTGCTGCATAGACTGCCCTAGCTATGACTGCGCAGTCTTATGGAGACACTGCTACATACAAATGTGAAATATGATGATATTGCAATATAGATCAAGAAATGAGGGGGAGTGTTCTCTCAACCCCTAGAAACAATAATACAATGATGATACAACAATCCTCAAGAGGATTGGCTACACTAGATGCATAGAATGGAAAAATACCAAAATGCCGGCGTTGCTGGGTAGCAGCAGCAACTCATAATCAAAATAGAAGGTGATGGTAGAATCTGCTCTACAATATAAATCAATCTCCTCCAAAGGATTTCCGGAGTGCAAGGCTGATCCCGACACTGGAAATCTCTCCCTCCAATGTGATGGTGCAAACCGCCACTGCCAACTAACTCTGAAATAATGCAGTCTATGGAAGGGATTGTGCTGATGAAGATGGGAGAAATCTTGGCCTGCTGACAAAATATGAAAATGAGCTCAATAACACTCCTCAATGATATCTCCACTAAATGGATACTCCTTTCTCTGCAAATCAAGTCCCGGAGTGATGTGGTGGAAGCCTCCACTACAACCCCAGCAACACAATGTCTTCTTGTTGCAAGAATAACGCTGTGATGGGACTTGAGCCAAGGTGTGGAGAAAGCTGAAGATCAATTCCTCAAGAGGCCTCTCATGAGGAGGAAGGAATCCTAAACAAGAATTCCTCCAAAAACTCTGCTAAACAACAGAAGTATTCTCCTTGTCTCTCAAGACAACGAAATCAATAATCCATTCGTAAGCAAAATGGTTGTCTTGCCCTCCTCTTATACAATTGTGAGCTCCCTCTCCATGGGCCCCACTTCATTAGGGTTTTCCTTCTCAAGGAATCTTCCCTCCTTCTCTATTGCGTTGTACCACAATGTGCTTTCCACCTCATAGCCTGCGCAGTTTGACTTTGGTCAACTTGACCTAGCCACTTTGCAAAATAGCCCCCTTTCACACATGGAGGTGTGAAATAAAATACAAAAATGATCCCTTCTCATAATATGAGGGATTTTATTGTGATTTTCATTATTCATGGGTCTCCTTACCCATTTATTCTCCACCTATGTGAAATTAGCAAAAAATAATGTTCCAATTTTTTGCATGAAAATTTTGGAACATTAACACCACCATTATCTTCACCTCCATTCTTACCACCATCTTCACCATCATCATCTTCTATATCAAACCCTTCACAAACACCTCCACATTCTCCAAAGGGACATGGTAAAAATCCACTGTTAAAAATCGACATAAATTTTGAATTTTATATGTATAATGGAGAGGTAAATGCTGAGAGATTATATAATTGGGTTTTTTAGCTTGAAGTGTATTGTAGGATACAAAGGATCAAGGATAATGAGACGAAGATTCAACTTGCTTCATTAAGGTTGGAAAGTGTAGCACTTATTTGGTGGGAAGCCAAAACTCAAGAGGACATGAAGAAACATGGTAAGGTTTTATATTCTTGGAATGATTTTTTTTTTGCATTGAGAAGACAATTTGATCCAATGGAATACATGCAAAAAGATATCATGGATTGGAAAAACTTTAGGCAAGGAAAGGGACAAAGGTTGCAAAGATATACTCAAGAGTTTAGAAGGAGAGCATTGAAATTGGGTGTAGATTTTTCCTCTCAAAATACTTTGCTGAAATACATTGGAGGTTTGCATAGCTATTTAAGACATACAATTCTCATGTTAAACCCTAAAAGTTTAGATGAATTTTGTGTATAGGCCACACATCTAGAGGAAAGAGGGAAACTTGCTTCTGATGAAACAAGTGAGAACATCTTTGATTTTGGAGAAAAAGGAAAGGGTAAGTTAAAGGGAAAAGGAAAGAAGAATGCTTCCATCAAGATGGAGAAATAAAATCTCACATGAAAACATTGTTCCAAGGATTTCCATGATGATTGCTGGAAAATTCATCCAGAGATGAGACCCAAAAAATTTAAAAACAAGGAGAAGGAGAAGACAACTGCAACTACACAACATGATTTAGGTTTTGATTCTGGAGATGAAGAAAAGATCACAACGATGGGTTTGAAAGGTAAGGACATAGAAATTACTAGTTCTTCAAGTTGTCTCACTGATACTCAAGATGAAAATCAAGAATTGAGCTTTTCCATATTAGAGTTATTTCAAAGCATACCAAGATAGACACATTGTTTGATAGTGGTTCACAAGAAAATCTTATCTCTGAAGACATTGCCAAGAAGTTAAATTTAAGACCATTCCACATCCTAAACCATATCCTTTAGGTTGGGTATGTGAGAATGCATAATTGCATGTGACAAGGAAGTGCATAATTTATTTGCAATCACTACAAACTTTCTTGATAAAGTTGAACTTGATGTAGTTTTGCTTGATATATGTGGTATAGTTTTAGGAAACCCATATCTTTATGATAGGAGAGACATCTTTCATCGCCACGAAAATAAGTATCACTTGTTCGAAAATCGGATTGAGTACATTGTTAGAGCACATAGTAATAAAATGAGTTTGTCTCTTATGAATGCTGGACAAATTAAGAGAATTGTTAATGCTAGTCATACTTTTGCCTTGTTAATGTTCAAGCATAAAGATGTTGTGAATGATGCCTTTCAAGGATATGATTTTATTGATGTTTCGAATCCAAGTGATAAGATGTTTCAAGAGTCTAACATGTTGCCTCATAAAAGAGGTAAAAAAAATGAAGTGAATTTGCAACAGCATGCATCATTGTTGAACATTGGTGTGAAAAAGATGCCGGTGTTAGAGAGTGCATAGGTCAAAGAGAAAATTCAAACGAAATTTGACAAAGATAGCATTGGTTCCAAATTTTTTTATTGTGGGTTTCAGAATGTGTTGGCTTTGGAAAGGGATGGTGCATGGCGATGGTGATCACATTTGGTCAAGAGTCAAGCCAAGTGCAAGGCTTGACATGTTAAGCATCGTCATGATGACAATGTTCAAGGTGAGAATAATTTTAGATTTTTTATGTTCCTTTGATTGAAGATCGAGGAAGTAATGTGTATATTCATTCAAAGGAAGTTTTCTTTTCTGCATACTCTAGGAAACTATAGAAATATTTCATCTATGATAGCAAGACAAGGACTCCAAAATCATGGAAAATGATTTATTTTCATGAAAAACTCAAAGTGAAAAATTCAAGAAAATTTTAGTGGATTGAGACTCAAAGGGTGAGGGAGTTGTACCCTCATCTATTTGTTGATTGATAAAGAGATTTTGGAGGTCCAAAAGCTTCCAGTGGGGAGGAATAATCTGATGGATCAATAAAGTGCTCAAAATTCAAAGTGCTCAGATTGGCTCTAAACAAGTGCCAAAGTGTAGATCTCATCGCCCTGAATCCAATGCAACTTGTTTCACTCAAATATGACATCGGATGCTCCCGATATTGCGTTATGTTTGTTTTGGGAAACAACTAAAAAATTGAAATTTGGGTTGCAGGGATGCCTAGTGAACAGTCCATACACTAACTGGGTCATGACTTCGCAGGTCAACTGGGTCCTCCATCGGCCAATGGGTGGTTGACACTTGACACTATGTGGTTGGTTCGAACTTGGTTGGATTCTATTGGTTGATGGATTGGTGTGTTAGAACAATCAAAGAGAGCCACGTGGGTCAATTAGAGGCTGCCACATGGCCTCCTGATGGCCATGTAAAATTTGTTATGGAGGTCAAGCAGCCCATGGGGTTCGAAGTCGTGACCTCAAACCAAACAACTACAAAATTAACCACTAGACCGTGCATTAGTTCTTATACCATATGGTATCAAGGTCCTATTTAAAGTTTAAGTATTGTACAATTGGCAATGGGGACCGAGGTTAACCCTATACCTCAATCCACCAACCAGGGTCAAGGGTTAACCCCAGCCCAAAATTTATGATATGCACTAATTAAACGTTAACCAATTTTTTTTTCCATATGCATTGCATCAACAGACAATACCATATGTATCGTTGAAACCATATATTAAAACCTTATCTAAGATTTGGGCGTAGTATGGAACCAACGATTATGCCAAAGGTTAAGTCATGAGCCATGACATGTAATAACTTTTATTTCCAGAGTTAAGTCAAATAGGTAGGGAGCGAAACCTGCTTTTGGTAGTGTTCCACTAACCCCTACTCACAGCGAAATAAACCAGCGTTCAACCACAACTTTCAAACCCACGGTCAGAAATCGACGGGAAAAACCTTAACCATATTTTGATTCTGATGAACCCGACATTACCACTTGGCTCCATTTTAGTCGGATAAAGGCCGAACGAGCGTGATTAACGATTTGAAAATTTGCAACTGGTGCAATGGGAATATCGCCAACACGGGGAAAATTTGTCGCTCCATGTGGCCGCGAAAGGAGAAAATTGTAGAATAGATTGTAGGGAAGTGAAAATTGTATTACAATTCGCAGAAAACTTCATTGGAGCATAAATTAGTTAGTTTTAGACCTTTTTGAGTGCAGAAAGAGCCCAGTTAGGGTTTTTTTTACTGTTCTGGAGCCATTGGAGACATTATTTTAGCATTATGAGCACAATAACTCGATGTAAACACACATTTTTGAACATAATGAAAGAGGCCAAACATTGGAAGTTGGACTAGGAGATATAGCCCAGGAGGGGTGAACTCCTTCATCATTTGTTTTTTTGTGTATACTATTATGGTACTAGTGTCCTCTTTATTTTCTGCAAAACTGAGTTTTAAAGCATGTTAATATGTTAATGAAATTGACATAAGTTTTTAAAAATCCTAATTGTTTCACTTGCAAATTTTACCATAAAATCTCAAGCTTTCACATACAAATCAATTTTTGGAGCTTAATTTTACTGCCATGTTTCCAAAGTATCAAAGAAGAAGCTAGAATCAATAGAATGTATTTTTGGGTTACATAGAAACTCCTCACAACTACTGTGTGTATTTTTCATCCCTCAAAATGAAAGTTGTGCAAAGGGATGTAAAATTTGATGAGGATAAAGAAATGAGATGTTCTCTTGAGAGGGAGTTTCAATTGCAACTAAAACATGTGCTTTTGGCTCCAACGAAGGAACCTCTGGAATTTTTGGAGTAGCCAAAAATTGAGGAGTAGAGAGTGGATACAACCACTCAAGAAGAAACATCCAGAGAAGGAAGGAAAAGAACCAAGGAAGCTGAGAGATTATTGCATGATGCCAAAGATAATGTGGGAGCACCCACTTCACAGCGCAGGTAGAGAAGGTCACTTGATCGGTACAATGGCTACATGGCTCTAATTACTGAGCTTGTAGAGACTAAGCTATCATATTTCAAGGAATAAGTAGAGAAACCTATATGGGTTGATGAAATGGTAGAGGAATATGACTCCATTGTAAATAAAATTGTTTGGAAAGTGGTCCCAAGACTATAAGATAAATTAGTTGTGGGTTCAAGATGGATCTTCAAGGTAAAACATGCAGTAGATGGAAGCATAGAGAATTACAAGGCCAGATTTGTGGCCAAGGGATTCTCTCAAGTTCAGGGAATTGACTATGAGGAGACCTTTTCTCTAGGGCTAGGTACTCATCCATCGGATCAATTCTAGCATTGGTTGCGTAGATGGGGTGGAAGATCCACTAGATGGATGCAAAGACATCATCCATCAATGTATTTATTGATGAAGATGTGTACATTGAGCAACCAGAAGGTTTTTATACCTTTGATCGAGAGTCACATGTGTGTAGACTCAAGCGAGCATTGTGTGGAATCAAGTAAGTACCTCATGCTTGGTACACTAGGATCAAAAGCTATCTCACCAGGTTGGGCTTCACCAAAATTGAAGTAGATGAAAACCTTTACCATATTTTGGTAGAAGGTAAATTATTGATTATTGTCTTATATGTTGATTATTTGATTTTAACCGGTGATGAGAATTGATCAGATCTTGCAAGGAGGACCTTGCAAGAGAATTTGAAATGAAGGACATGGGACTCATGCACTACTTCCTTAGTTTGGAAGTATGGAAAGGATATGGGGAACTGTTATACAAGTATGAAAATGATATACTAAAGAATTTCCACATGGAGAGTAGAAAACCCATGAAGACTCCTCTAGAAACCACTTGGAGGAATGAGGATGCCACTTTAGGTGAGGAAGTGGAAGCCACCATTTATCGGCAGCTTATGGGTTCACTAATGTATCTTGTGAACACACGACCATATATGTGTTATGCCCTCAACTATTTGATCCAATATATGGTTAGGCTCACCAAATTATATTGGAAGGAAGCTAAGCATGTTTTACGGTACCTCAGAGGAACTACCCAATTTTGACTATGGTACAAACAAACAGAGGGAGTGAAGCTTTGTGGCTTCATAGATGCAAATTGGGCAGGGAGTCCATCATATCAGAAGAGTATATTAGGAGGAATTTTTAATGTTGGATCCATAGTTGTTTCTTGGTGCAATGGCAAGAAAATATTGGTGGTACTCGGCTTAATAGAAGCGAAATACATAGCTTCCATTCAAGCAATATGTAAGGAGATCTGGATGGGAAATATTCTTGTGGGACTGTTTGGTCAAATGATGGACCCAAATATAATCTATTGTGATAATCAGAGTTTCATCAAGCTCTCTAAAAATCATGTATTTCATGATCGATCCAAGCATATAGATACTTGGTATCACCATCTATGGGATTGTGTGCAGAGGTGGATTATGTTGCTGGAATACATTCCAACGGAGGAACAATATGCAGACATTTTGACAAAGACTTTGTCAAGAGGAAAATTTGCGTTCCATAGAGGCATGATCGAGGTGACAGATAATCCATTTCTTGATGAGAGGGAGTATTGAAAATGTAGCAAGAAAATCTCAGTTTGACCTTGCCTTGGTCAAACTAGAGAAAATTTGAATTTCCACATCAGTAGAAATATTTGAGGTAGTTAACTGAGGTGACATGGAAATTGTCACTCAGTTGACTCAGTTAATTCGATTTGGGGAAGCTTGAGTTCAATTCAATATGATTTATTTCTATTTTGTAGAAATATATTTCAGTTAAATTGAGTTATGGTTAGTTAAAATAGTTCTATTTGTTGGAGGAACTAGTGGAAGGTCAAGTTGTGGAAGTGTAAATTCAACGGCACTCAATGATCAACCAGTTAACTAGTCAATCATCCCAACATAACTGATGCATGCAAAGAATACGAGTTTCCCAATTGAGATGGAAATTCCAAGGTAATGTACTATCAGTTATAGATTATTGCAATGTGTATAGGTGGTGCA
This sequence comes from Pinus albicaulis, assembly GCA_034641835.2. Taxonomy (NCBI): domain Eukaryota; kingdom Viridiplantae; phylum Streptophyta; class Pinopsida; order Pinales; family Pinaceae; genus Pinus; species Pinus albicaulis. The sequence continues at coordinate 1,047,737,390 of CM076572.1, forward strand.
TGCGGTTAGAGGATGAGCCTAAAGGAATTACACAATTCAATTGAGGGAATTTCATAATTAATAGGGACATAATTCCTTAAGGAACAACACAAGGAAATAGGATCCTGGAGGGCTTGAAAATTGGATAAGTGTTGGCCAGAGTCAGTTAGTCAGGAAGAAAGATAGACTATACACTTGTAGGTTGTGCTCAAGCTTGAGAAACATATGTATTTCATCTCTATTCTTTGATAAATTCAATACATATAGGAAGGGTTTTTTAGCAGTTTCTTTCCCCTAGATAAATCTTAATGTATGTGTGATAATTCTTCTTGAATGTTTGTTATTTGTGTTTTAGTAAATTTCATGAGCAGTTTCAAATCTACACAATAATTTCTACACGAGAGCGATCAAGTATCTTTTCACTTTAAAATAGGTTTGCATCTCAACAGATTTTATCCCTCTTGGCACTTGATAGATCTGATTTGAGATGGATCAAGGATGGTAGATATATTGGGACAAAGGTTGGACAACAAGATAGTTTTTAAATTCATGTTTTAAAATGTTTATCTTTACTTTTGATTGGGATGTTTGAGTGAGGTGATCCAAAAATTATTGGAAAGAGAATATAGGAAAATATATTAAACAAATGATCATCACTATATTCAAGAACGTTATTGATAATACATTTAGGTTGTAGAATTTCAGGTTAAGGTTTAATTAAAAGTCAATGGAAATATCTCATTTTAGTGGAGATGAATATAATGATTATAACAGACACTAGTACATTTGGCGAAAATTCCGACACTTTGGTTCCGACACTTTTGACCAAATGTCGGAAATTTCCCCAAATTTTATCGATTTTTCAAATCCTGCCCACAACTGTCGCTATACCGACGTTTGGAGGCAAGTGTCGGTATTGCGACACTTAAAGGTTAGTGTCGGTCTTGCAACGTTAGTAGCAAAGCATTGGAATTGCAACAGTTTTGACAAAAGCGTCAGAATTGCGAAATTGCGACGGTGTAGAGCTAAGTGTCCCTATTGCGACATCTTGAGGAAAGCGTCGCTATTGCGACAGTGTGGCAGAAGCGTCGCTATTGCGATAGTTTGGGCAAAAAGCATCGCTATAGTGAAATTTGGGCTAAGTGTCCTTATAATGGGACTTCTAAGGAGTTTCTTGAAATATTAAAGACGTGATGCGCTCACTCCTTGATTCACTTTTAATGTGTGCTCCCAACCACGGTCGGGCATGCTGTGTCGCGTAGTGTGAGGTCACCCGACTGGGCATGTTTAGGTTGGGCCATTTCGTTCGAGGGAGCCCATATTAGTTTTGCTAAGTTGTGACCACCCGTGTGCCTTGTGCACGTTCGGGTGGCCCATTTTCTGTTCGCTCCCTTGTGGCATCGTTGGTTCGGGTGCATCGTGTTGCGCCGTGTGAGGTCGCCCGACCAGGTGTGTTGGGGTCGGGCCGTTTTTTTCGAGGGCGCCCGTATAAGTTTTACTAAGTTGTGTCCACTCGGGTCCCTTGTGTATTTTCGGGCGGCCCGTTTGCCGTTTTCTACCTTGTGGCATCATTCGGTCAGGCGCGCCGTGTCATGCAGTGTGAGGTCGCCCGACTGGGTGTGTTTAGGTCGGGCCATTTCGTTTGAGGGCACCCGTATCAGTTTTGCTAAGTGGTGACTGATCAGGTGCCTTGTGCACATTTGGGTGGCTTTTTTTCTGTTAGCTCCCTTGTGGCATCGTTGGTTCAGGCGCGCCGTGTCGCGGCATGTGAGGTTGCCCAACCGGGCGCGTTCGGGTCAGGCCGTTTCGTTTGAGGGCGCCTGTATCAGTTTTGGTAAGTTGTGACTGCCCGAGTCCCTTGTGCATGTTCGGGTAGCCCGTTTGCCATTTTCTCCCTTGTGGCATCATTCGGTCGGGCACGCAGTGTCGCGCAGTGTGAGGTCGCTCGACCAGGCGTGTTCAAGTCCGACCATTTAATTCGAGGGCGCCTGTATCAGTTTTGCTAAGTTGTGACCGCCCAGGTGCCTTGTGCACGTTTGGGTGGCCCGTTTTCTATTTTATCCCTTGTGGAATTGTTGGTTCGGGTGCGTCGTGTCATGCCGTGTGAGGTCGCCCGATTAGGCACGGTCGGGTCGGGCTGTTTCGTTCGAGGGCACCCATATCAGTTTTGCTAGGTTGTGGCTGCCTGGGTGCCTTGTGCACGTTCGCGGGTTGAGTCTGATCATAATTTCCCATCATCTCATGTTTACCCTGGGTAATATGATGAAAGTGGGTAGATGTGTGTGGCGTTGTTGCATTATAGGTGGTATCAAAGCAGGTTTCACTCTCTTTAGGTCATATTTGATACCACATACATGTGGTATCATAGCGTGGTTGCGCTCTCCTTGGGAAAAGTCTCATGTTTTCAAGATTATTTTCGTCATGCATGGGATTAGGGTATACTTTTGGTATGGTAATGCATAATTTTATATGTTGATATACTAATTATATGGATATGTCTATAATTATACATGTACATGCTAATGTGGAATGATCTTGCAGATGAGATAAGCCTCCCTTGAACAACAATAAGGTATGGATTTTATTTTGGTATATATTTGTTTTTCTGACATGAAATACTTGTGGGAAGAAGATAATCAAGGATGATGAGAAAAATGGTAGACTATAGTTCTTGTGACTCTCCCTACATATTAGTTGGGCAACAAGGAGATGAGTATTCTCCTGGTGTGGCGGATAAATTGAAGAGCTTGAGGGTAGAGATCAGAATTTGTAAGGCAGATAATGACAGGTTGGTTGAGGCTCGGGAAATACTTGTAAGGGCTCTAGAAAATCATATAGAGGTTAATTTAACGATCCTTCAGATATTTTTAGAGTTGAAGAAACAGGGACAGATGTGGATCGAAAAAGAGGAGGAAAATACTAAGTATCAGGTCTCAATCCAGATACAAGTTGGATAAAGGGGACACAGTTAGAGGTGGAAAATAATTGGACACACCTAACAGGAGGACTGGTATGCATGAGCATCATTCTAGTTTCTCTTCTAGGAGATATCATCATAGTCGTCATCATCATCATCCTTAAAGGAGGGGTGATTACTTTCCTCAGGATTTCAAGAAAGTCAAGTCGCCTAGATTTGATGGAGAGATGAAGAAGTCATAAGATGCAGAGGCATGGTTTCTTGGGATGAATAAATTCTTCAGATTTCATAGTTATACAGAGAACATGAAATCCAAGATAGCCTCTTTCAGACTTAAAGGGAATGAATATATCTTATGGGAGGATGTGAATAATTTTAAAGGTATTCAGGAGGATGAATTGACTTGGGATGAATTTGAGAGGATCTTCAAGAATAAGTACCTGTTAGAGAGGTACTATGATGCCAAAGATAAGGATTTTTATGAGTTGTAGATGGGTTCCATGAGTTGCAGGAGAAGGCAAAGGTTCAGAGATTCATTATTGGGTTTCCAGTAGCATACAGATAACTGGTTGAGTTCGATGAGCATTCATCGCTAGAATAAGGCATACAAAAGTTGAAACATTGTTATAAGCCATCAAAACAAAAATTTGGGCCTAATCGTGATTTGAAAGGAAATGAGAAAGATAAAGGAAGAAGGCCACCAAAGTGGGGAATACATCAAGATGCAGGTGAGAAAGAAAATGTGGTTTCTTACAAGAAATTTAGTACAATTGCAAAGGGACATGGATCGCAGCCTGGAGAGAAGAATACTAGAGGTGATGGTAAAGCACCGTTGTAGTGTTGGATATGTGGCAGGGATCATCACAAGAGGGATTTTCCATAGTATCAAGGTGGTAGAACCCATATCTATAGTGCACAGGAGGTGCAGACAGTTGGGGATGTTTTTCATAGCATTCCTCAGATTTATGCATCTATGGACAATAGACAGGTGGATCACCATGCATATGTAATTGAGATGAACGATAAGCTTTGTGATCAAGATATTTATATTTGATTTATCATGGATATAATTATAGTTATGTTAATCCTGACCTAGTGGATAAGTGTGGCTTGAGAAAATAAGTGCATGCAAACTCTTGGTTGGTGTAGTTGGATACAGGTACAAAGAAGAGAGTTCACAATTGGGTAAGAGCTTGTGAATTTGAGCGAAATGATATGCTTACAACAACACACTTGAATGTACTGTCATTGGGATCATATAACATGCTTTTGGGTATGGAATGGTTTTACCTTCACAGGACCAAGGTAGAATGTTATGACAAGGCCATTGAGTTCATGGATGATAGTGGAGAAAATAGAATTTTGCAGGGAAAGAAGAAGCCTACATCAGTGAGGATGGTCATCGCTATGCAGGATAAGTGCAGCTGCAAAAAAGGTTGTGTGATGTTTGCAGTGCATGTTTCTAGTGACAAGAGTAAGGATGTTGAGGATGCATAAATATTCCAATGTTATATTGTATTGTAGCAATTTCAGGATGTGTTTCTAGCAGATATACCAGAGTCACCTCCTCACAGGGAAGTGTAATTTTCTATTGAGTTGGTACTAGGGGCAAAACCAACATCAAATACACCTTATAGGTTGAGCACACCACAGTTAGTAGAGCATAAGTTGAAGATGAAGGAAATGCTTGAAAATGGGCACATTAGGCCGAGTGCATCGCCTTGGTGTGAACCAGTGTTGTTCATAAAGAAGAAGGATGTCACTATCAAGTTACGCATTGATTACAAACAACTGAACAAAGTGATGATGAAGAACAGGTATCCATTACTGCATATTGATGACTTGTTTGATCAGTTGTGTTATCACAAAATTAGATCTGATAGGCTACTCATCAACTCAATCTTGTGCAACTATTTCAAACCAACCTTTTGATTGAGGCTTAGCCTCCTCAACCTGAGAGGGCTCTCTCAAGGGTTACTGATTTTGAATAAAAATATAGATGGCTAACTCTATGTGGGGTAGTAAACAGATAAATGATAGATATTGGTTTAAATCACATCAGCAAGTACACATTGGGCTTATGGAGTCAAAATAGTTTCATAAAACTAATCAATCTACTTAACATGGAAGTTGAGGCATATCAGAGTTCTAGTCCAAAGATACACATGTGAAACTGTAAAAAACACAGTTAGTTTGTCTATATAGGAATTCAGAGCATCAAAGATGAATTCTAAGTAACATAAAAAAACACCACTACTATAGGATAGTAAGAAGATGAAATTAGAACAATAACACACTAGAACTCCTTCTGAATTTCAAGGTGGCTAAGTAGACATCTCTGTATTTAGATGAAAACCAGTCACTTACAATAAACACAATCTTTGCTAAAATGTCCAACCCCTTGCTAATTCGACCTCTTGGTCTTTAATAGACCATTTAAAACATGAGATGATCTTCTCTTGGATTGGATACATCGAATTCCTAACTCTTGACACTTTTCCTAACCATAAGACATGGGATTTATTACAACAAGACAGCTAATCTACTAAACATTCCTATTACAAATAGGATTCAAACTCTTAATCACTTATCTATAAAAGCCTTATCTTAATTAAATTACGTCATTTTCCAAGTGTATTAACACATGGTAAAATTCATATGATATATTTTAACTCTTCATGACCATAATTCTGACCTCCACAAAAGCAGGAAACCAAACCCTATTTTTTAGGCATAGGGTCCTTTGCACTTCTTGAAACATTATGACCAACATGTACTCTTTATTTCGAGCTCCTTAGCTGTTGGAAATTGAAGTAACACATGAAAAATATCCTCCCTAAGCTCCAAGTGTCCAAAACCATCATCAAAATGTTCAAATGAGCTGAAATAGACTGCGCTACGAAAACAAGACAGTTTTGTAGTGCCTTTCGTAGTGCTACCCTTTAACCCTTTTTTCTTCAAAATTTTGACTTATTTCCTTCAAAATTTTCTTCATTACCTTTAAATACATCCTTCATAGAAATTCCAATCCTTGATTCATATTTTTACCCCTCAAAATTTGATTAAAAAAGGAAAGAAAAGCTGCTACAACAGTTTCGTAGCGCTTTTCTCCCTTTTTATATTGTCCGCGCTACGAAACTGCTGAGTAGGCAGTTTTATCCAAAATTTTCCAAAATGAAAATTGAAAATGTGCCAAAAATAAAAATAATACTGATTCAATCAATTAAAAACCATATCAACCTAAAAACACAATCATTCCAGTCTTCATTGAGACATTTCTTCTTCATTTGCAATTTTTTCCTGAAAAATAGGTCTTGGGACAGAGCCTATATCTCCTACTACATGATGTATTTTTAGAAACTTAAGGAGGTGTTTGTAGGCCAGTATTTCTTGAATAAAAACCTCTCTTGGTCTTTTGAAACATATGTCCTGCTGTCTCGAAATTGCCTTTGAAAAACATGTGTAAAACACGAAAACTCTGTTTTTGAAACTAGGGCTTCAAATAAAGCCTTGTATCTCCGAAATGATAACACATGTGATAAAAGAGAGAGGAGTTATTGTTATTTGATATGTTTTTGAAAATAACCTCTCTCATTTTCTTAAAATTCCTTTCTGTTTTCTCATAAACCTCCTTTGAAGTTGATTTCTTAAAAATAGAAAACAGATTTTTGCTTCATATTTTGCTCTGAAACTTTGAGTAGTTTCGTAGTGCTTTCTACCTTTTTTACACTGAATGCACTATGAAAGTAAGGTTTCTTGGCTAATTGGAAATTTTTGATGAAAAAACTTAGGGAAATGAAATGAATGATGAAATGATGAATGACTTGACATGGAAAACCTTTAAAATGGATTTATTTAACACTAGGGAAGGTTCAAACCTAAAAATCTAATAATCCCTTTTGGTCAAATTCATGATATGACTCCTAAAAATCTATTTTGACCCATGAACATAAGTCATCTTGTCAAAATTATGTTTTGAATTTTTTGAGTGATAACAGTGGCTCCACTTGGGATAGTGTGCCCCTGTGGTACACTAAAGAACCAATAGTTCTAGTGCTGCTATCCATCTTCTTGGAAATAGAAACTGAAATTTATGAAAAAATCGCCAAGCTTTTATGGCCTTCTCCTCGAGCTCAAGCTTGATGATCACTATAGAAGAAACAAATATGTACCTACTAAAAATATGCTCAGTCAACTTTGAGCTTATTCACACACTCCTACCTACCCTATCAGCTGCAATATCCATTTGTAATTGAAGGAACATGAAACTTCCAATGAATCCAGTAAATTATCTTATCTGAAATTTGGACCTCTTGACTACACTTGAACCAAAGATAAGCATGATATTGAGATTACCAAGGCAATATAGAATGCATCGGATCCTCATAATGAAAATGAAACTGGAAAACTGGACTGTAAAACTCTTCCATGTATTCAGCTATAGGGTCAAAGAAGACATGATCTGTTTGATGATCCTCATAACATTCTATAACTTTGGAAAACTCATATATGCTTTTCTCAACCACACAAGATTTCAACTGTGTACTCTCAAACTTCTGTTCAAAACCAGTGTATTCTTCCTCAATAGTGTGAGCATTATTTGATGTAGGCTGATGCAAGGAATAACATGAAGAATCTACTTTTTCCTTTACCTGAGAGTTATAGAAATTATCTTCCAGTATTTCCTCTTGTTGTTTGCAATGATTCTCATACTCTTGATGATCAAAATACTAACAAGTCTGCTGCAACTTTTCATCAAGCTTAGAGGATGAAACATGATTATCATAAATAAACTCCTGTTGGGCTTCATTTTCATCCAAGAGAGAGGATATCCTTCCTTCTTGGTGATGAAAGGGATTGTCATGAAGGGCTTCTAAAATTTCCTCATCCATGAACTCATCATATTCATAACAATTCTCCAAATATTCAATAAAACTCACATAGTGTTTACAACAGTCTTTGACCAGCAATAAGGAGGGATGAAATTCTTCATACATCTCATAAAATGCAACATGGAAATCAACAAGAGAATATAATGAACCATTTGGCAAGCTTTCATACCAAGACCATGATTTTCCTTGCAAAGTGGCCATAAACATCTTCATGAGACAATCCTTAGGGAACATGTAAGACTATGTACATGCATATGGAATCTCACCAAATGAAGAGCAGCATTGTCTTTCTTTTCATCTTTAAAAATAGGAAGATCAGTTAACCATTCAACCTTTGGTATAGGATTTGGAAAACCAGGGATATGAGACCGATTCATAGGGGCATACCTGGCATTTATTATTGCAATGGAACTCATCTTGAAACTTCATCAAGCAGTGGATTCACTTTCCAATTGATTATTTGATGTGTGGAGTCGCCAGAGCAGAAATACAGCCAATATGTGCCTAAGTGTCTGCTACTCTTCAGACCTTAGAACTAAAACTTTGTCGTTCTTCCCAGGGAAAATATACACCTTCGGTCTCCCGGGAGACGCACCAAAATGTTATCAAAAAATTAGATCTAATAGGCCGCTCATCATATCAATCTTGTGCAACTATTTCAAACCAACCTTTTGATTGAGGCTTAGCCTCCTCAACCTGAGAGGGCACTCTCAAGGGTTACTGATTTTGAATAAAAATATAGATGGATAACTCTATGTGGGGTAGTAAACAGATAAATGATAGATATTGGTTGTAAATCACATTAGCAAGTACACATTGGGCTTATGGAGTCAAAATAGTTTCAGAAAACCAATCAATCTACTTAACATGGAAGTTGAGGCATATCAGAGTTCTAGTCCAGAGATAGACATCTGAAACTGTAAAAAACACAGTCAGTTTTTCTATATAGGAAGTCAGAGCATCCAAGATGAATTCTAAGTAACATAAAAAAAAACCACTGCAATAGGATAGTAAAAATATGAAATTATAACAAGAACACACTAGAACTCCTTCTAAATCTCAAGTTGGCTAAGTAGAAATCTCTGTATTTAGTTGAAAACTAGTCACTTACAATAAACACAGTCTTTGCTAAAAATGTCCAGCCCCTTGCTAATTAGACCTCTTGGTATTTAATAGACCATTTACAACATGATATGATCTTCTGTTGGAATATATACATCGAATTCCTAACTCTTGACACCTTTCCTAACCATAAGATGTGGGATTTATTACAAAAAGCTAGCTAATCTACTAAACAGTCCTATTACAAATAGGATTCAAACTCTTAATCGATTATCTATAACAACCTTATCTTAATTAAATTACATCATTTTACAAGTGAATTAACACATGGTAAAATTCAGATGATAGACTTCAACTCTTCATGACCATAATGCTGACCTCCACAAAAGCAGGAAACCAAACACTATTTTTTAGGCATAACGTCCTTTGCACTTCTTGAAACATTCTGACCAACGTGTACTCTTTATTTCAAGCTCCTTAGCTGTTGGAAATTTAAGTAACACATGCAAAAACTCCTCCCTAAGCTCTAGGTGTCCAAAACCATCATCAAATTGTTCAAATGCGCTGAAATAGACTGCGCTACGAAAACAAGACAGTTTCATAGCGCTGCCCTTTAACCCTTTTTTCTTCAAAATTTTGACTTCTTTCCTTCAAAATTATCTTCATTACCTTTAAATACATCCTTCATAGAAATTTCAATCCTTGATTCATATTTTTACCCCTCAAAATTTGATGAAAAAGGGCAAGAAAAGCTGCTACAATAGTTTCATAGCGCTTTTCTCCCTTTTTACACTATCTGCGCTACGAAACTGCTGAGAAGGTAGTTTCATCCAAAATTTTCCAAAATGAAAATTGAAAATGTGCCAAAACTCAAAATAATACCGATTCCATCAATTGAAAACCATATCAACCTAAAAACATAGTCATTCCAGCCTTCATTGAGATATTTCTTCTTCATTTGCAAATGTTTCCTGTTTTTTCCTGAAAAATAGGTCTTGGGACAGAGCCTATCTCTCATACTCCGTGATGTATTTTGAGAAACTAAAGGAGGGTTTTGTAGGCCATTATGTCTTGAATAAAAACCTCTCTTGGTTTTTTGAAAAATATTTCCTGTTGTCCTGAAACTGCCTTTGAAAAACATGTGTAAAATAGGAAAACTCTATTTCTGAAAATAGGGCTTCAAAGAAAGGCTTGTATCTCCCAACTGATAACACATGTGAGAAAAGTGAGAGGGGTTAATTTTATTTGATACGTTTTTAAAAATAAACTCTCTTAGTTTCTTAAAATACCTTTATGTTTCCTCAAAAACCTCCTTTGAAAGTTGACTACTTTATTTAGAGTCCCATGATTTGCGTATTGGCAAGCGAAATGATAGGGTAACACCAAACCAACTTTGGAGCCCAGGGCCTAGACTTCTTGGACTCCAGAGAGGGCCCTCTCTATTTGTGTAAAGGATTTAAACTTGTTTGTTTTCTAGTGTTTGATTTTAGGATAGTTTGTTTAAGTATGTTTTGGTTTGTTTTAGGTTTTTTGAGGGAGAACCGATCAAAGGATAGATAGATAAAAATACTGTCAGTTATCATCTGAGCTATGGGGTCTATAAGGTCGAGACTACCTCAAAGGGTGGACAAGGTATATTGCAGGTCGATTTGGTCGACGAAAAATGGATCTTTAGATGGAGTGGAATGGATGGCACAAGTTTGTGAAAGACAAAGAAGTTTAAGAACAAATAGTTTTACAACAAACATCCATGTGGTAGCACTAACCATTAATCAATATAAATGAAACTTAAACCGATAGATGCATAAAATAAACATTCAGCGATACATAGAGTATAAGACCCCATAACTTTGGGAAAAATCGCCTCGTACTTTGTGGGGAAAACAAACAAAGACAGACAAACAACTCAATCTATGAAGAAGGAACTCCTAAACATCATATTTGAGCTATCTTTGAACTTTGAACTAAGATTGCAGAGGCATAGGAAAGGACAAAGATCACAAGACCTCTTTGGTTCAACTATAGGACAATCAAATATTTGAAAAGAGGTTTCAATGATGTTTTGAGTAACTAGGATAGTAGGCATACCGTGAATCATACTAGATAGCATACATAATAACCACTAATGAAATTGATAACGAGTTCTAGGGTATCAAAGAGCAGCTGAAAGAATTCTTTGACATAACTAAGAAAGAAGAAAAACATAGAAGTTGTAATGAAAACAGGAATCTTGAGGTGCCTCCATGGGCATGTCTTAAATCTATTCTTTACTTACCTACAACAAGCAAGAAGAATGAAAACATGTATGATAAACTAAGGAAAACATATAGATAAGGAACACTATACCATTCACCAAGCCATGGAATCACAAACAATCCTCTTCCACCATCCAAGACAAACAAGAAATCATCCACATCATGAGACAAAGTATTTCTTCAAAGCTTGTAATACCATGTATTGCTCTATAAATATCGTGTTCAGCCTTCTTTTTTACAATGAAATCTCTTGAAATATATAGGCCAAAGAGAAAGAAACTATCTAAGAGCATCTAGAAGTGTCATTGGCCTATTGCAAATATCTGATCTTTTTGTCCTTTATGGCTTTGTGCAAAGTCCAAGGCAAAAAAATATCTTCAAAAAATATCTATAAAATGCTAAAAAAGGAAATAAAATTGATTTTACATGACTCAAAAGTGCTAAAAAATTCTAACATGCATTTGGATAGGCATCTTGTGTAAACCGCCTTTTTTCCAAAACGCTGCTGGTGAACGTAGCAAGAGAAAAGCCTATTTTTGCGGACAATCTTGAGAGAGACTTTCGATGTCAAACGAGGCCACATGATTGCTCGTTGAAATCCTTGGATGTCTCATATTCTGTAAACTACTTGATTTTTCCCAAACTGATGTGAATGTTCTATCAAACATTGAACCGAGTGAAAAAACCAGAAAAGTAGCCCTTGGTCGATATGTGAGGTAGAAAGTTAAAAAAATCACCCTGTTTTTCGCCTTTCGACAAAAACACCTCCTTTCGATCTGAAAATTTGTGATAGCTGCTCTCAAATTTAGTCCATCCAACAAAATGACTTTCGTGAGCTGTAGTGATGCTCCTAGCACCCATGGCGACGCCTTTGAGAAAATGTGCAATTAGCCACACAAAATGCAAAAATCATGTCAAAATTTTCTCAATTTTGGCAAGAAACTTTAAGGGTTTTTAAAACATGCAAGGAAGATGAGGCCAATATTTCAAGCCTAGATATGCCCTTTCCACTTTTTTTCTTACCGGGTGTCTCTTTTGGGCGGCGTTTTGAGCCTTTTTTGAGGAAGTTTGAGCTTTTCAGGAAATTGGTTCAAATTCTTGTAGTGCTCGGTCATCTTCCTTTGTAGATCCAAGTCTCTCGTTAGCTTTCTCTAATTTATCCTCCAAATATTGTTGGCTCTTTCAATCCATGATTCTTTATACATTTTCTATTTCTTGGGCGAGCAATTGAGTGAGAGGATAAGATCAAACAAGGGTCGCTCTCTCCTTCCTTCTTTTTCTCCGAGCTTTCCTAAGACGTGGTCCTAGGCCTCTTTTCTTGCGGCTACTCTTTCTTCTTTCAGTATCATCAAATTTTCCCATATACTCTTCAAGCTTGACTTATGCTTTGTAGGCTTCCCTTTGGTATTTGAAAGCTCGAGCTCTCATACTCTGCCATTTGACCACTTATTTGTTTATTTTTGAATTTGTAGAACATGTGAGGTCCTTTGACCTTTTCTAGATCATTTTTCCAAGTCATGTATTTGGACTTTCTCTGCTTTTTGCAAAAGAGTTCTCAAAAATTCAGCTTCATCATCTCTGAGATCATTGTCTATTTGATATGATTCAAACTCCCTTTCTTTCCTCTCGGCCTACTCTCTTGTTGTTCTCTTTTCTCTTTACCCTTGCCTTGGGTGACTTCTTGGTCCTTTTCCTCTTTGGAAATTCAACAAACACTCTTCTTAGGGTAGTTTTCTCTACTTCAGCGCTCTTGTGAGCATTGCTAGACATGGAGCTGATCTTCTTTCTTTGCGAGATCTAGTGTTTCTAGGCTTCACTCACTTTTTGGAGGAAGAGTCATGGCCTCCTTACCTAGAGAGGCAGCTAGACATGCCTCTTGGTCGTGTTGAGGAGAAGAGAGAGGAGGTTTCATTAGTTACTTGCTCAACTTGGTCCTTGATTTGGTCTTGGTTGTCCTTAGGACTATTTTGATCTTTTTTCTCCATGCCGCCCTTCGAAATGCGTTTTCCACGTTTGGTGTTTATCTGCCATCGTCATTTTCTTGCTTGAGGGTCGTCATGTTTTTTCATCATTAGTGTCTCTTTGAGTGACTCATGACCCTCATCATCACATCGTTTTGGCTGCCACCATGTTCCTCTTCATGACCGTTATGCTCACCATCATTTCTTCTTCCTCACCGTATGCTTAGATTGTTTACTTTGTCCCTCATCATCACCAGTTTGCTTCTTGTCATTTTTCACTTTCTCCCGCGCTGCTTTTTCTTTCTTTCTTCTTTGTTAGTCCCGTGATTTGGCCGATTGGCTGCCAAATGACGATGAACATCAAACCAAGCTTTGGAGCCCGCGGACCCAGCTCTTTCACGGGACCCGTGATAGAGGGCCTCTCTACATATGTGTAGAAGATGTCGGTAGTGTTTACTTGCGATGTTACGTGAGATTAGGCTAGTTACGAAGTGTAAGCTGTGGTTTTTAGTTTTTAAGTTTGGGAGGTGATAGGCGACCAACACATAAATCGGATAGCAAGATGTAGATAAATTGGGCTATGGTCGACAGTCGACAAGCCAAGGTGAAGTGATGATGTAAAGAAATGTCACCGTAGGACGATTTATCGGATTCACAAAGTAGAAGGGATTCTGCGGGAAAAATGGATTAAATGGACAATAAGTTGGTGAAAGACATGCGGGATTTCAAGTGCAAACTAGTTAATGGCAGACATAAACATCTGCATAGCAAGCCATTGATCATGCTAGGAATAACTATAAGTCTAATCGATACATAGAAACTCAAACATCTCCACTCATACATAGAGGTATAAGACCCTCTAACTTCGGGAAATGGGCTATCACACTTTTGGGGGAAAACACATGAGACAAACTAACAACTCATAAACTACGCCGGAACGCCCACACACAGTCTCTAAGTCATTGGGCACTTGGACAAACAAGTTTTCATAGTTTTAGGCAAAGGGGCTAGACTCGGGACTAGGCTCTCCTTGGTCTCAACAAAATGATCAACAGTCAGCCAAAGAGAAAGTTTTATGGACCTGAACTATGGGCGGTACAGTAGGTAGGTAGGGCAAACCACACATCCTACTTCAGCTTATACATAGAAATGATGAATAAAACTTATGCACTAACACTTAGGTACACTAAAGAGCAAATGCTAAGAATTCTTTAGCATAACTAAAGAAAGGAGAAAAGAAAACATCAAGCTATGAAGACCAGTAGGATTTTGAGGTGCCTCCATGGGCAGGTCTCAAAATCAATCTTTGACCTACAGCAACAGAGAAAAATGAACAACGAGTGAAAACTAGAAGACAAAACACATTAAGAAAGAAGCATCTATACCATTTCTACCATGTTTCGAGGAACTCCATCAACAAGCCTTTCTAACATTCCTCAAAAGCATCCAAGAGGCGCCCAAAAATCATAACTCAAGTGTATTCTTCAGAGCTCATATGACCAATTGCGTTTAATTCTTCTCTCAAGTTCGGCTCTACGATTTACGATGAGAACCATGATAAATAGTGCTTGAGGAGGAAAACTTCATGGGAGCAAACTAGCTATCCCATTGCCGAGTCAAAATATCTAAAACTTGTCCTCTGAGGCTTTTGCAAAAGCCTAAGGCACAAAACATCCCATAAAATATCCAGCGCGAGCGGAAATTATATTGGCTTTACATGATTTTTCCATGATAAAAATAGCTTAACGCACATTTGGGGAAAAGCGATATTTTTGGAGTTCAAAAAAATTACAAAAGTTACTTTCATATTTATGCACAAGAAAAAGGTCCCCGTACTTGCTTTGGATGCAAATGGAAGCCTTTCCCGATGTCGAAATGAGGCTCATGATGGCTCGCGGAAAGCTCTCTCTGTCCGCTTTTCCGGCGCAAGTGGACTCGTCTCAATATGATCTCTGAAAGTCCCTCAAAACTGTACTCTGTGCGCAAAAACCCGCGAAAATAGCGAGGTCGTGCGACATGGCGGAGGCGTAACGTGCAAAATGAGGTTGTTTCTCGCCAATTTGGAGGGCGCACGATCTCCCAAATGCCTTGACAAATCGCTCGGAGACCTGATCGCTGGAATTATGGAACCCATTGGGATCGTACTCCCTCCCTTGACAACTCATCAAACAGCGATGGCGCATTTATGAGTTTTTTGGCGAAAACCCAAAAATGCCACAAAAAACAAAAAGTTTCTGAAATACGGAGCGCAAATTGGCATGCATGACCCTCGAGGGTCCACAGAAACATGCTACGAGAAGCTGGAGCCAAACATATCGAGGGCTGATATGTCTTTTTCTTCTTTCCGTGCTAGGCGCCCCTCCTTCAACTTCTTCAATTTTTTCTTGTGCTACCTTCAATTTTCGCACGGCAAAGGCGGTAGCTTACTGCGAAAGTGAAGAGTCCTTTTCTCCGTAGCCTCAAGATCCACATTTTTACCTTCCTCAAAGCTTTTTTCCAAATGCTGGTTAGCCCTGCTCAAGCGTACTTCCTTGTATAAGCCACCGTGCGCATGTAAGCAGCATCACTGTCAAACCGCGGATACACTTGAACAGTGTAACCTTTCTTAACAATGGTGCCATGTGTAGGTGAGGTAAGCTCGCTACGTAGATTCCCTGTGCACGAGTGCTTTGAACAATCACCCCTCTTGTGACTTTGTTAGAGGCCAACCTACTGTCGTTATTTAGAGCTTTTCAAACAAAACTTGAATATAAAAACCACTGCTTTGAGTCAGCCACCTCTAGAGGGCCTACCTCTACATCCAACGAGTGCGGCAGGAGACCATCTGATGCAGAAGAAAGGAAGACCTTTTTGGTAATAGGTGAAAAATCAGCGCGCGCAGCTAAAGGAAAACGACCTTTCACTTGTGACTTTTTGAGAAGTTTCAATTCTACCACCTTTATACCTGCCTTTGATGTCAAAATCCAACATCAACAACCTCTGTCCTTCACTTTATCGTCACGATTTGCCTTTGAAAATCTCTGTCAACAAGTCTCTAACTTTCAGTCACCTCGCTCTGTCTTAATCTTTAACTTCAAATACTAACAACCGCGTCTTTTAGAAAATGGCCCCTTTTACTTGTGAAGTTTTGAGAAATCCAACACCACCTTCATGCTTCCGGCTTCGATGTAAACTTTGATCATCAACGAGTGCCCACACTGCTCAACTCCGCCTAGAAAATGGCCACCGTTTCAACCCCGTAACGTCTACTCGAGTAACAAACTACCTTCACAATGATACAGTCTGACTTTTGGTAAGGCGGACCCAAGTTAAATGCACCAATGCACAGTTGTGTTTTAGAAACATGCTGCAATTTAGTGAGTTTTGGTGAGAGCCACCCAAATGCATCAGTACCGCAATTTCCAATATTAACCTCAAAACACTAACAACTCTTATTTCTTTCGAGAGGCCCCTTTCCTTTGTGAAGTTTTAAGAGAACAAAAAGCTTTGCTTTTGTACTTCTACCTCCGGAAGTTAGAAACACATCAATGAACATGCTTCAATGGACATTACCTCTTAGAGAGTCTCTTTGCCGATCGGCTTTTCAACAGGATAATGAGGTGAAGAAGAGGGCGGAGACGAGATCAACAATACACGAAAGAAGCTGTGAGGGACACTTTTTCTTGTGAAGTTTTCAGAAATCAAACACTCACTTGTATACCTGCTTGTCTTCAAAGTCTAGATTTAACCACCAACAACCTGCTCGCTCTAGAAAAATGGCCCTATCCACTCAGAAACTCTCCGTCCAACAATTCTTCACGGTGATTACAATACAGTCTGAGGAAGAAACTGGAGACTTAGCTTAGGAGTGAAAAACCATCGATTACTGTGATGGTTTATAGAATACACTATTTGCTTGAGAGTTTTGAGAGACAGCACCAACACCTCTATACCTTTGCCCTCCAATGTGTAACTTCTCATCGACAAATTCTGCCTTTTAATGTCTTTGCCATCCTTTGGAAGCTCTGCGATACGACAAACTTACGGTAGTGAAACAGAGTGAAATAGCGCAGCCATACAAAGGAGTGCGCTTGTGAGATGTAAAGCGCGATCACTCTGCTTCTTGAAACCTGCGATGTCCACTAAATACATGATTTGAAAACGACACAAAGCGGTCTCCTAACTACATATACGCTGCAGTATTATCACAATGTAATTACCTCATCTCACTGTGTGAGGAAAAGCGCGTTTTGTTTTTATGCACATGACGCCAAGGTACGGGGTTTTCAAACATTTTTGTGCATTTATCAACACCTTGCACCGACGGAGTTCATAAAAATACCTCCAAACTCAGATGTGATGCCCACTCGAAGGACAGGATGAAATGAAACGGCGGACAGTGGAAAAGCTCGCGCGGCAACCCTTAGGAAAACCCAGCCGCGCGGAAAACTGTCGGGTCGGCCGTCGTCCATGTTGGTCAGAGTGGCCTCCGTGCGCGCACGTCGCGCCCACCCACACGCCGTCGCGCCGACGCGAGCCCGTGTATTTGCTGCCCGAGCACGTCGCGCCCGACTCGTGCACGGCCGCGCTGCGTTTTCTAGGGCAAACTCTGTGAATTTCCGGCCGAATTCTCTTTGTCTCGATGGTGGAGAGGCGTGGGCTCTTCTTCGGATTTTTGAAAATGAAAAATTTACACCATAATAACCCTTTCGATTACTATATCACCATACACTCTCCACCCGCTCACTTATCCTTTCATGAGATTAACATTGATTTCTAACTACTGTTTGTTTTTCAAACGATTAGGTTTGATATTTGCATATGTATACTTCCGCCTTTGATTCTGGACTCAGACACCGAACTCTCGACCACAATCCAAAGCATATCTCATATTATCTCCGCTTTATTGTTTTTTAACAACATTGGTGCTATCGATGAAATGAAACCCATCACTACCCTTTACGTGAAGATAATGCTGAAACAATTGATAAAGCTTCTAGAGAAACGGTGGCTTGCTTTGTTAACATATCTTGGTACTGCATTGGTCTTTCGACAAAGGAGATGTGCAAAAACTCAACTTTGTCTCTGCTTTTGATAAGTTAGAGGCGAGATGTTACGAAGAAAATTCATTCAAGTCGGCAAAAAGGCATTTGAAACGTACATTTTAATCACCTGCAGCGATTGCCCGCATCCTCCAACTTGTTAATAATTTGCGCTTTATTAGGTGACTTATAAAGCTTTCCTGACCGTAAGTTTTATGAGCGCCTTCTGTGGATGCATGCTTTCACCCTACGCTCACGCTGCTTTCACTCAAAAGAGATTCTTTAAACTTAATGGCCGGGTGACAATGGGAGTACCTTTTTACCCTTCTCAAAGCAACTACTCTTTGTAGCATCGACGCACGCACATGTTCATTCATTGTCTCCCTTCCATTTTCGGCACGGTCCCGTGAACTGACTCTTTTGAATAGGAGTACCAATACCTTTGCATCATCGGCACTTTATCATTCACACGCAATGACCTTTATTCGCTTTTTGGTATCTTTCCAAACCGTCTCTTGCATCAATTGGATTTTAGCAACTTGCAGTGGCTTTTGGCTCTACTCATGTAACATGGAGGAGGCTCTTTCAACAGTATAAGGTGTCACGGAGACCTTTTGACCACCATGTTCGACACAACCTTTCTAAGAATGTGGTGGTGAAAGAAAAGCCTCTCGAGAAAACACCAATCTTAGCATCTTTACTTTGCAAGCATCCACCGTGTTTTTAGAAGAAAAACCCTAGTGCACGATGACAGCATTCTAGGGTGGACCCAGAGAATTTATTTCATTTGGATTGTTTATCTCATGACCGGTACTTGACAAAAACTCTTTGTAGACTACAGAAGGTCGGTCTGCATTTGGAAAAGCAGAGCTTTCTTCTGCCGCATAATGGCATTGGTTAACGACCTACATTCCATTTGATCTTCTGAACAAAAGTCGAGGCTTCTTATGATTTGGATGGGCCATTTACGTGTGACAGTTCCTTTCTAAAGTTCAACAATTCACATGGTTTGCAAGTTTGAAATGAGCTCCTTTATCGAGGCCAAACTCCCCTTTCCTTTGAGCTTATCATATTTTCATCTACATTTCGTTATGGTCATCAATTACATTCATGAAACACTTTGAAGATATTGCTTTCATTGTTTCGCATGAAGCAGGCACTGGACTTTTTGCAATCGCCAGTTGGTGCAATAGTCGGCTCGCGCCCTGCATATGTGCGAAGGAGGTGCCTCAACCCTCGCTTGTAATTGAAGGAGGTTGTGGGCCTTGACAATTTACCATTTTGTCGTGTAGGCAGTGGCGACCCTTTCACTCGTGTGATTTTCAAGTCGGGAAGAGTCAGTAAGGTCCGATGAGTGACTTTTGTTTCTGCGAGCTTCATCTCTGGCTCAGCTGATACATTTAGGCTGAGCTGTTCCCTCAGTCGTAGATCAAGCATTTCCTCACGAGATGAGAAGTTATGTTCTGCCTTTGTAGAAACCATAGAACTGCGAAAAACCTACTAGCCAGCGTGAGATTGGACTGTTATGCGGTCTTGAGATCTAGCCAGTAGTGGCGCGACTTGGGAGCTTTTGTCAGTCACCGATTTGCAAAGTAAGGGATCAGCCATGGTAGGTCCGATGTGCAGGATGGAGGCTTTTGTGGCTTTTTGACGATTGCCAAAGGTGAAATCGTCCTACGCCTACCTCCTAACATAGAGACGTATTGAAGCAGACGTGGATTTTCCTTTTAAAGGAGTCGATGGGCGAAATCGATAAGGCGACAAATTGTATAGAGACGTGACAGGAGGTTTTTGATGTTGCCAGTGGACTGAATAGGTAGAAAGGCGAAAGTTTTGGGAGTGGTTTTACCGATGACATATTGACAAAGCAAGGAAACCGCCTTTCTAGAAAACCCGCGAAGACAGTAGTCATCACTAACACGTTATCACGTGGCGAACAATGGCTCCATTTGCGAGACGGCTCCTCGTCAGAGTGTCCAGAATCCGAGATTTTTGGCTTATGCACATCTCGCGTTGCCTTATCCATTGGCGCAAAATTCTACACTTTTCTCTTGATGTCATTTACGAAGAAGTGACGGCGGCATGGTTAACATCAATGATACTTTCTACCTACCCCACTATCTTTCCTCGACATATTTTTTCTTCTCTTTCGGCGCATTTTGAACTAGTGAACGTTCTGACAATGCACATATTTTTCTGCAAAAATGAAAGCCATCTATTTCTACTGTCCATCTGCACGGGAGTTCGGATTGATTTGAGTGAACTCCTTCATTTCTCTTACCTAGAAACTAGATCGGCGACATCGCTTAAGATTAAGCGAGCTTTGACGGGATTTCATGCAATCTACAACATGAAATTTAGAACGATCAACAGATTAGGCGGTCACTGATTTTAGCCATGCATTCGTGGCATAAAAATACAAAGTACACACACAAATGTGTTATTCAATGAAAACTGGACAAGCGGAGTGTCAAATAAGATGTACAATGTGTTTACACAGTCCCTCACTTCTCTCTTTCGAGTTCTTGCTTAGGCATGTGGAACACGGACTCTCTCCCTTTAACTCTAAGCTTTAGTGATAAGTCAATCTTACACAATGTTTGACCATCTTTGGCGCTCTCGTAACTTTATCGACCAAATAAATGAAACATGCTCAGTTATGATTAGGCTAGATGCGGTCGAACAAGACATTGAATCACTAGTAGCGGCATTTTAGACCTGCTTCCGCTACTCGAAAGACTATTTTTGGAACAAGGGGCCTTTGTTCGTATCCTTTCACTTGCTCCTCTTTACTGCTTTTTGCTTCGTTTTTGACTTTCTTTATCTTTATCATGTGATTTTTCCATCGATATTTCAAAAGTCACGTAGGTACAATGACTTTCGAGAAATCGTTTCAAACCTCAAAAATCTTTGGAAAATGACGGAATTTTCGACGATCTTATCCCTACATGATCTCCTCTCACCCTTGCCCACTTAGCTTCGAAAGAAGAGAAACTTTGGAAAATTTTCCTCTCTACAACATGACATAGGGATTCATGCAAGAAGTCTCTAAACAGGCTTCAAAGTATCCTCCTCCTACGTGCCTCCTAGCGAATCTCCGATTTCCACTCCTTTCCCATCGTATGCTCTTTCTCGAGGTAACGAACGTGACTCTTGATCATTCTTGGAACAGAGTAGTGACATCACTTGAGGTATACATGCTACAACACAGAAATGCTACTCGAACATGGACTTTATGAGACGAGATTTCCATATTGGGTGGTTTAGCAATTTTTGAAACTTGAAATCATGTTTACCTCCTGCAAACGGAAAAATCTTTAAGTTGTCTCACTTTTAAAAGGAATGCGATGTTTATGATGCGAAAGATGATCTTGCAAGAAAACATGATTAGAAACATTTTCAATTGGTAAACCATGATCTTTGGTCAGGACTTTGATTTTTGGTTATATGGAGATGCGGTATTATTTCTAAAATCAAAAGAAAATTCTATGGCCACCAGTTTTTCTTTCTCTTGATTGCCCTGCTTGTCTCATTGGTTTTGTTCGTATTTGCTTTTTGCGTGTGTTAGTTGTTCTTTTGAGGAAAAGGTAGTGACACAATGTTTTCCCTTGTTTTTCCTTTGGAGAACTAGTACCATGCATGAAAGCATGCTTTTGGCATTTCCGTTCTCTATGAAAAGACAAAAGCATGAGCCAATTTCGGTGGTTCAAATTTATGCTTTGGGATTAGGAGCCGCCATCCTTGCTTTACAAGAAGTTCATCCTGGCATTTTCTCAAAATGTTGAGCGATCGAGGTGCTAAGCAGGGCTGTCGTTTCTGGCCTGGCAGGAGAGGCCATGATGGTAACCTTTGAGGTAAGGTAGAAACACCAAACTCCCTTTCTCCCGAGGTTCCAAATAGGTTTATGATGCAGAGTCTTCTGAGACTTTCACCTGGAAGAACTTTCCGCCAGAGTCTACTTTGCGACTGATTGAAAGCAGAGCAATTTTCTTGATAGTACATGAGAGTTTGTGTCTTTCTTGCTCTCAACCCCACCTTTGGAGAGGGAAACTTGCTCCTCAAGACACGCTTGTTCTTGTTGATCATGGTAGTTTTGAGTGTCCAAAGCTTCATCACACAGGTACCAAGGACAACGCTGATGCTGATGGATCTAAGTCTATGTCAGCCTTCTTCTGACTTCTTCCTCCAAGTTTACACTCGGGTTATGCATAATGAAAGAGTTTAAGTCGGAGAGCGCAAAGTACACATTGGAATGTTAATCGAGGCCTATCTTGACCGCTGAATCATGTATTTCGTGTGTGATTCGACGATGAGATCACTCCTGGTTTACTGACTAAGACACAGAGGAATGGTAGCACATGACATGTCCGAGTTGAATATTCCCTCGAGTTTGGCTCCCCACGATCTAGATAGAAGCATCCCATGCTTGGGAGGAATGTCAGCCGCTCATCATATCCATGATTAGATGTTTTTCGCGGGTATTTGGGCCGTGTACAGCAAAGGTCTTTGATCAGACCCAGGCGCTAGACTCTACTTGAACTCAAATGAGTAGCAGTCTCGTGTATGGTCTCGTGATTGTCGCCCTAATCTTTTCCATACACCACCTGGCACAAGATTATGCGAGTGCGCGGAGCCTGACGATGGCATCGTGGAGGATTTGATGCCGTGGATGTTTATGGCTAATGTAAAAAGGAAGAGCAGCTCCCTCTCGACTCTTCCCTCTATCTTTGGACTCGGTGTCAATACTTCGGGAATGTCATCCAGTGGGGTGCGTACGTGTTTTGCACTCATTCCCTAGATTTAGGACCTTTAGTACTTGGGATTTGTCAAGAGCTTTCTGGGCAATGCGTTGCATGGGAGGTGATTTTGATCTTAGCCATTCTCGCCTTCAAAGCCAGGCAGCTGAAGTTTGGGATGTCTTTGTTTCATCTTTTTCAGCCCAAGACCTTGTCTGGTGTTCCCAGCCTGTTGACCCTGCTTTGAGGGGTTTTTCTTGCCACAGCTGCTCTGGTGACCTTGCAGGGCGTACCCTGCAGTACATGAGAGAGGACTAGTTTGGGTAACTCTAGTCAGCTTTGGATCGACCTTTTCAACCTTGATTTTTGTCCTACCGCTTGATGCTTTTTTGAGGATGGTGTCTGGAGCTTGTAGCGATGCCGTAGTTACCTCTCTTGACATTACCTTGGTTTTCCCTTGCTCTGAGCGTCATATTTCTGTGCTCTCTTCAATGACATTTTGAAATGGCAATGGCGAAGTCCTCGAGATCCTCATAATCGTCCCATCTTGACTCAGTGCGAAAGAAGACTTGTTCTTCTTCGGTGAGGTACACCCCACCTTTCATTGTCGAGACCCTGGTGAGGTTTAAATGATGTTTTCATCAAGAGGATCGAGTCCCTTACCATCTTTCTTCTGCGTAGTTTTCGCTGAATGGTGGCACGTATCCGTGGTCATTATCCCTCGTCCGTTTTCGAGACGTTTCCTCTAAAGTTTTGGTTTCGGTTTCGATTGGAGAGTTTGGTAGGATTTGTCTCTAACGTAGATTTTTTCATTGATCTTTTCCCCACATTTTAGCCATGTAGATTTCGACTAATTCATCACAATGCAGGATCCAGAAGGTGACGAAGTGGAGATTTCTCATCTCAATATGTGACCTTTCTCTCTCAGATCCTGAGTTCAAAGCTCTTTTTTCGGCTAAGTTGGCATCTGCTTTTATAGCCATTTGTTGCATTTCCTCCAAGGTAGATCCTTATCTCCCGCATGATATGTCATGTCCGACCAAAACCCTCGGGAAATCTTTTGCCAAAGCTAAACCAAGTGGAGGTTTGAAATATGAGGTGGGAGGGTTAGTAGCCGTTGACCGTCGAAATCAGTACGCGTAAGCTCGACACTTTTGCATTTTCCGTGCTAGACTGTTGGGATTCTAACGAGATTTTGACGGTCTTCTTCGGGATTGTCCCACCTATTTTCGAAGACTTTGATGCGGTGCGGGATATTATGGATGTTGCTTCTGGAGCCAATCTTTGAACCATGCTTTGGGTTCCACCACGACGACTTTGGGCAAATATTCTCGTCTCGGACGCCTCGCCTTGCACCTCACAGGTATTCATAAGCATCAGCTCATTCTACTTTATAGGCTGTTGAGGTGTGGTGGCATCTTCTCCATTAAAGTGTGGGATCTTGTCCCGATATTTGTCTGGGAGAGGAGCTAAAAGGTGGTGGCAACACCAAAGGTGCGTGTACCGGGCTGCCATGGCCTGGAGGCCCAATGGATGATGCTACAAGATGAGCACTCAGTAGGCTGAGATGAAGCGGACTGAGCCAGTGTAGCGGAGGAACTTGGACTAGTGATCCGAAGTTTGTGAGCAGACCCAGGATGACAGGAGCCAAACTGATAAATGGTGGAAACTCGTGGAGGTGGTGGGTGGAGAAGCTACTCTAATAGGACTACGTAGGTGGGTTCGGTCAAAGATCGTCGAAGTTTATCTTTACTTACATGATTTGCTTCGTGGAAGAGCTCACGATGACTCTAGTCTCGAAGGTGAATCTAGAAGGATATTGCCAGTTTAGGTACGTGATTTCTTTGTTTCTGCCTGGATGGATTCACTATAGTGTAGCCAGATGACCGCTGGCGAAGCTCAGCGGCGCGCACATTTTCTACGGGTCATCCACCATGAGCAGGGGGATTTGGGCCCTGGGTGGGATGCGCGGTATCGATTCTTCTCGTGGGCTTGATTTTGGACCCGCAGCCTAGAGAGACGATATTGACGCGAGATCGTTACGGATGAGTGATTGTAGTTGTCTACTAGCGTTATACTAAGGCGAAGGATGGTCAAAAATAGAAGGATGGATTTAGTGGAGGCCGCCGGTGAAATGGATTGTTTTCGTGAAGATAGCTCATGGCCCACTGCAGTAATGTAATCCTCGAGAATGTTTTGGGATTTTCCGAATATATGTGCGGCCTGGTGGTTTATTAAAGTATTTCGAGACTTGTTTCAACACTTTGCTAGGGTGATGAGAACCAAAAGAGTTTACTCTAAAAAATGAGTCTACGGATCCGTTTGCAACGTTTATGGTAGCTAAAGTACCACTGAGAGTCTATAAGAGTTTGCTGGACTCATTATGTGTACTCAGAGGGTCTTACCATCTTCGGCTATGTTAGTGAGTGATGGGAAAGGGCTCCATCGGAAAGTATGTGCCTAGAGTTTGGTGAAACAGTAAGACGCTCACCGGAGGCTAGGTGGAGTCGTTTCGGTGTGATTTTTGGAGTTGTTTTGAGGCCTGTGTATGGTCGCACCACCAATACTATCAAAAAGTCAAGTCGAGGGAGTGTGGTTTTACGCGAGTTTTATGTAGTCACTGAGGTTAGTTTGGAAGAGTTTCGCTAACTCAGCGGCCCTCATCCATTTTGCTAGGATGTAGACAAACGAAATTCTACTCTTCTAAGTTTGACGTGAGATTTTGAGAGTTCCTAAAAGGATACCTAGTGATGTTTTGACTCCAAAAGATCCGCACCGCGATAGCCATTATGTTAGGGCCCGCGTGATTTGGCGATTGGCTAGCCACAATGACGATGTAGCATCAAACCAAGCTTTGGAGCCCAAGGACCTAGCCTCCTGCGGACTCGGCAGAGGGCACTCTACATGCGTAGAAGATGTCGGTAAGCGTCACTGGCGACGTTACGATATTAGGCTGAAATTACGAGGCGTGTTTTTGCTCTTTTTTAGTTTTTGAGTTTGTGAGGGATAGAAACGATCGAAACACATAAAGCTCGGATAACAAGATGGGGATAAATCGCTGTCAACAAACGGCCAAAGAGGCCATGCGCGAAAGTGATGATGTAAAGTACAGCATGGAGGGCCGATCGGATTCAAGGTGAGAAGGGATCTCTGCAAAATGGATTAAATGGACAATAAGTTGGGTGAAAGACATAGGACTTTCAAGCGTAAACTAGTTAATATGCAGACATAAACACAGTAGAGCAAGCCATTGATCACAAGCTAGGAATAACTATAAGTCTAACGATACACAGAAATCAAACATTCTGACCATACACAGAGTGTATAAGACCCTCTAACCCTGGAAATGGGCTATCGGGACTTTCGGAAAACACATGGAGACACTAACAACTCAGTAAAACTGGCGCCCTGGAACGCTAAAGCATGAGTATCTAAGCTCGCTGGAGCACTTGGACAAACAAGTCATAGTTTTAGGCAAAGGGGCTAGACTGGAAGGACTAGGCCTCTTGGTTCAACAAAATGATCGGCAAATCGAAGCTCAGAGAGAAAGTTTTATGGACCGAACTATGGGCAGCTGATAGGTAGGTAGGGCAAACCGCACATCCTCACTCAACATACATAGAGCTGATGAATAAAACTTAGCAACACACCTTAGGTTACTAAAGACAGCGACTAATAATTCTTTAGCATAACTAAGGAGAAAAGAAAACATCAAGCTATGAAGATCTCGTGGATTTTGAGGTGCCTCCATGGGCATGTCTCTAAAATCAAATGCCTACCGATCTATGGCAGCAAGAAAATGACTATGAGTGAAAAGCTAGAAGACAAAAGCAGCATTAGGAAAGTACTATAGGCCATTCTACCATGTCATAGGAATCCTACCGACGAAGCCTTCAGCGTTACCTCAAAAGCATCCAAGAGGCGCCAAAAATCATAAACTCAAGTGTATCTCTTCCAAAGCTTCATATGACCAAATGCATTAATTCTTCTCTCAAGTTCAGCCTCCGATTTCACGAATGAGAACCATGGGATAAATAGGCTTGAGGGAGGGAAAACCTCATGGTTAGCAACTCGCTCATCCCATCGCCAAGTCAAAAATATCTCAAACTTGTCCTTTAGGCTACGCAAAGCCCAAGGCACAAAATATCTAAAAAGCACTGCTAAAAACGCGAAAATTATATTGACCTTTACATGATTTTCCCATGATAAAAATAGCTTTAACGTACATTTTGGGAAAAGCAGAAGTTTTCGGAGTTCAAAATTACATAAAATACTTCACGTTTATGCTCGAAAAGGTCCCCACTTGCTCGATGCAACAGAAGCCTTCGATGTCAAAATGAGGCTCATGATGGCCGATGCAAAGCTCGCTGTCCGTAATCTGGCACAAACAGAAGTGGAATCATCCCTCAATCTGATCTCCCAAAGTCCCTCCAAAGCATGCACATTGCACAAAAACCCGTAAAATAGCGAGCTGCTGACGATGCAGCGGAGCATAGTCATGTACGAAATGAAGGCATGTCTCGCCAATTTGGAGGGGGCGTTAATGATCTTCAAATGCCACGAAAATCACGTGGAGACCTGCTCTGGCAGCGGACTATGGAACCGCTGACCATCCTCCTCCCTTGACAACTCACTTTCAAAGCGAAATGGCGCATTGCATGAGTTTTGGCGAAAACCCCAAAAATGCCAAAACAAAACAAAAGTTTTCGAAACGGGCTCCAATTGGCATGCGTCACCACTCAAGGGTCCATAGAAGCAACAACGAGAAGCTGTCAGCCAAAACATCGAGGGCTGATATTCTTTTCCTGCTTCTTTCCGTGCTGAGCGCCTTCTCTCTACCTTCTTCAATTTTTCTTGTGCTACCTTCAATTTCTAGCACCGGCAAAGCGTAGCCTGGCTTCCAAAGTGAAGAGTCCTTTTCTCTACGTAGCCCAAGATCCTCGCTTTGCCTTCTCAAGCTTTGTTTCCAAATCGTTGAGCAGCCTCTGACCATGCTTCCTGTTTCTCCTGCCACCTCTGCACTTATTAACAGTCGCCCTTCAAACTGCGGATACACACTCAGCTATGCTAACCTTCTTAACAATGGTACCATGTGTATATGTAGGAGTCGTCGCGCTTAGATCCCACATGCACGCGCTGAACAATCACCCCTCTTGTGACTTTGCAGAGGCTAACCTGACTACTGTTATTTGTAGTCCGACAAAACTTGAGCTCACTAAAAACCTCTCGCTTCTTTCGGGTCGATTCACCTTGGGAACTACCTCCGTCGGCCAGTTTACTGGTAGAGACCACACAAAGTGAAAGAAAGGAGACCTTTTCGAAGTTAGGTGAAAAATTAGCCCACGGCGCTAAGGAAAGCACCTTTCACTTGTGACTTTTGAGAAGTCAATCACACACACTTATACTCTCTGCCTTTTGATGTCAAAACTCCAACATCAACAACCTCTTGTCCTTCACTATCTTGCTTTACCTTTGAAAATCATCACAGCCAGCAGAGCGTCAACACAGCCTGTACATCTTGAATCTTAACTTCAAAATACCTGGCCTACTCGCTCTCTTTAGAAAATGGCCCTTTTACTTGTGAAGTTTTAGATCCAACACCACTTTGGTGCTTTTGGTCGAACGTAAACTTTGAGTCATCAACAAAGTGCCTGATGCACTAACAAACCACAGCTAGCCACAGAAAATGGCGCTGTCTCGACCTAGAATCTCTTAACCGTTAACAAAGCCTCTCAGCACGATACAATACAGCTGGCAAGGCGGACCCAAGTTAAATGTATAACCAATGCACGCGTTTTTAGGAAACATACTTTCTGCTAGTGAAGTTTAAGAGAGCCACCCAAATACACGTGCCTGTTTCAATATTAACCTCAAACACTAACAACTCTTGCTCTTCGGAGGCCCCTTTCCTTTATGAAGTTTTAAGAGAACAAAAATTGCTTTTGGTAACTTTCCTGCCTTCAGAGAAAGGAAACACATCAATGAAATATGCCCTTTCAATGTAACAATACCCTTAGAGTCTCTTTATCAGTCGGCTTTTCAACACGATAATGAGCGAGGAAAGAGAGCAAATGGAACCTAGACCGAACAATACCACGGTGCTTTATAGAGGACACTTTTTCTCGTGAAGCTTTAAGAAATCAAACATCACTTGTATACCTCTGTCTTCAAAGTTTAGATTTAACCACCAACAACCTTGCCCTCTAGAAAAATGGCCCTATCCACCCTTAAGAAACCCTCTCGCCAACAATTCTTCATCTGATACAATACGAGTTACACAAGGAAGAAACGCACTTTAGCTTGTGAAAAAATCGGTCAGTAGAGTTGGTTTATAGAATACACTCTTTGCTTGAGAGCTCTGAGAGATGACTGCAACAGCCTCTATGCCTGCCTCCAATGTGTAACTTCTCATCAACAAATTCGCAGCACCAATGTCTAATGTCATCTTTTTGGAAGCCTCTCTGTCAGCAAACTTGATGAGAGATATAGTGATAGGGGCGCTTGCATACAAAGGTGTGCATGAGATAGAAGCAGGCTTGATCCCTCTGCTTCTTGAAACCTCGATGTCAATAAATGCATGATTTGAAAACGACACAAAATGGTTCCTCCTAACTCATAACACCAAGTATTATCACAATGTAATTACTCATCTCACCGTGTAGGAAAAGCGCTTTTGTTTTTAGCACAGCATGTACGGGGTTTCTCAAGCGAACATTTTTGTCATTTATCAACACCTTGCAATCGATGAGTTCATAAACACCTCAAATTTGATGGATGCTCAGCTTGAAGGATGAAAGAAACCCTGGACAGTCCGGAAAAGCCGCGCGGCAACCTTTGGGAGAAAAGCCGTCGCGTCGAAAACATCGTGGTCGGCCGTCGTGTGGTCGGATGGGCCTCCCGCGTAGCCGGCGCGCCCACCTGCGAGCACGCCGCGCCGCACGAAGAGGCCCTGCATGTTACGCTGCCAGAATGCAGCCGCGCTCAAATCCCGAGGCACGTACGCGCTCGTCAAAGGAGCAAACTTGTGACGGCCGCATCTGTTTGTCTCGAGGGTGGAGAGCGCGGCTCTTCTTCGGATTTTTGAAACGAAAGAATTTACACCAATAATTACCTTTGATGCTATATCACCACAACTCTCCAACGTCACCATTTACCCTTTTCGGAATTAACATTGATTTCTAACTCTGTTTGTTTTTTCAAACGGTCGTTTTGTTATTTGCATATGTATACCCACCCTTTGACTCGACCCAGGAGCTCGAATCCTCGACCAATAACCAAAGCATATCTATAATATTCTACGCTATTGTTTTTTAACAACATTGAATGGTCAATGCTACACGAAACCTGACACATACCAACGTTAGAAGACACGCTAAAATAACAGCGTTAGTGCTTTCTAAAAACGCTTGCTTTGTTAACATATCTCGCTCGGTGCACTGGTCCTTTTTATAAAAGAGATATTGCAAAAACTCAACTCTTTGTCCCAACTTTGACAAGTTAGGCGAGATGTTAAGGAAGAAAAGTCGTCCAAAAGCGGGAAAAGGCATTTGGATTTGCTTTTTATCACTCAATAGATTGCTCGTGTCACTCTAACTTGTTAATAATTTAAGTTGCTATTAGGTGACTTATAAGCTTTTCTCCTTGGGCTGTAGCCATCAGATGAAGATAGCCACTTTCCTATACTGGCCCTCTGCTTTATAAAAGAGATTCTTTCAACTTAATGGCGGGTGACAATGTACCTTTCGCCCTTCTTTAAAGCAACTACTCTCTTTGTAGTATCAACGCACGTGCTATGTTCATTGGTCGTCTCCCTTTCCATTTTAGGTACGATCTGACAGATGACGGCTCTGAATAGGAGTACCACACCTTTTGCACGTATCAGTACACTGTCATTCATCGTAGCGTGACCTCTTATTCGGCTTTTTGGTATCCTTCCTCAGCTCTCCTTGTATCAAATATTTTTAGCAACTTGCAATGGATTTGGGCCCTCTACTCTATGCATGGAGGATAAACCATCGGATACAGGTCTCGGAGACCTCACCACTATGTTCGACGCCTGCTTACCTGCCGGAATGTGGTGGTAAAAACTATCTTCGAAAAACACCAATCTTAGCATCTTTATTTCTTTGCAAGCATCACCGTGTTTTGCAGAAAGAAAAACCTAGCACACGGTGACACTGTATCTAAAGGGTGGCTAAGAAATTTATCATTTCGACTAGCTTTATCTCATGACCATTTGTTACTCGACAAAAACTCTTTTGTGATTATGAAGGTCGATTGCATTTTGAAAAAGTCTAAGGGCTTTCTTTAACACTGCTACGTATACTGGCATTGGTTACGACGATCCTACATTCCATTTTTGATCTTGAACACGCTTGAGCTTCTTATGATTTGGATGTTCACCACGATGACGAGTCCTTCGTAGAGTTCAACAACTCACATGCTTTGCAAGTTTGAAATGAGCTCCTTTGCTAGGCCAAACTCTTTCCTTTGAGCTGAATCATATTTTCACTATATTCTCGTTATGTGTCATCACACTAGCATTCATGAAACTCTGGAAGATATTGTTTCATTGTTTCAGTAAAGGAAAACCTGGACTTTTGCAACCTTCTGAGTCAACACTGGCCTGCGCCCTCTGCTTATGGATGAAGGAGGCGCCCTAACCCTCTGCTTGTAAATGAAGGAGGTTCTGGGCCTTGACAATTTACCATTTTGCTGAGACAGTGGCGACCCTTTCTTACTGTGATTTTCATGATGGAAAGAGCTGTAAGGTCCTGATGAGTGACTTTTGTTTTGCAGCTTCATCTCAGGCTCATAATACATTTAGAAGCAGCTGTTCCTCTAACTGTAAACTCAAACATTTACTCCATGAGATGAAATATATTTCCTGTCTTTGTAGAACCATAGAACACTGTGAAAAACCTAATAGTCAGCTTGAGATTGGGCTTTATGCAGTGCTGAGACCTAAGGAATATGAGTGGCGCGACTTAAGGCTGTTTGTCAATTTCATTTGCAAAGTAAGGGATCATTCATGGTAGGTCTGCTGCAGATGGAGGCTTTTTGGCTTTTTGATGATTGCCAAAGGTGAAATGTCCTAAAACGCCACTTCCTAACATAGGGGAGACTATTGAAACAGATGTGGATTTGCCTTTTAAGGCTGATGGGCAGATCAATAAGGCTGAAGCTGGATAGGATTGTGATATGAGGTTTTTGATGTTGCCAGGGGTGGACTGAATAGGTAGAAAGGCGAAAAAAAATTTTGGGAGGGTTTTCTGGATGACATATTGACATAAGGAAATCAGTTTCTAGAAAACTCAGCTGAAGATATAGTCATCACTAACATGTTAAAAAATATTGATGGCTAACATTCTTCACTCTCAATCATAGGGGATTTTTCCTTTTAGGAGTGGATTTACTAGAAGAAGGAGAAATATGGTGAGTGGATGGTGAGGAAGGCACATGAGATGAAGAGGCAATGGCAAAATCAGGATGGGAGATGAAGGATTCCCAAGAAACTCCCTTTTTCTCAAGTTGATGGAGGATGATGATCTTGATAAGGGACTGATGAAATAAACAAGCTTGTTGTTGAGCAGAGGGCTTCTTTTGGATAGTAGAGGCCATCTTGTCAATGCTTCTATAGAGGAAAAAATGTAGGTTCAGCAACTGAGTTCTTGTGAAATGCATAAGAAGCCTGAAGTGATAGGCATAAATCTGGGAAAACCTCCCTTCACATGTGAAATACTTCATGATGACATTCATGAGTGGGGCATAATTGCTCAATAAGTGAGAAAAAGGGAAAATAGCTTGGCAAGCATTCTAATGGTCTAGTTTTAGAAAGGGTTTACAGTGATTCAGATCTAGGTATGCTTGTTTGAACCCCTTTTTCTCCTATATAGGGGATATTAGTTGCTTTGGAGATAGCCCTAGGAGTGATTTTGAAATCCAGACCTGTTAGATGGACATGCTTTCCTTGCAGCCTTAGGGCGAACCGTTGTGTTAAGGGAGGGTAACTAGTGACCTCCTAGACTTTTTGGAAAAAATCGAGGCAACCCACCTCATGGAAGTTAAAAAGAATTGAAGGGTATTCATTTACTTCTTGAGTTGTCAAAGGCTCAAACCTATTGTGATATCCACTCCTGTTGTCCTTCTTTGGAGGAATTTTCGCTTTTTGATACCATTAACTGACTTACCAAACAAGACCTTGAAATGTACTGAAAAATAGACCCCTTATTTGAGCACTGCTTTTCTCTTTAGTTGGCAAACAAGTATTTGTTAAATGAAAACAAATTTACTTCTCCAGCACTGTGTTTTGAGAAAAGAGGCTTTTAATAAGATCTATTTGTGGTTTTTGAAGACAAGTCCCCCTTTTTTTTTGACACAAAAACTCTTTCCCCTCAATCACTGGCTTTTTTGAAATCACTGTTTCTTTGACACTTTGATATCAAATTTTCTATTTAAATCAAACAAAATTCGGGCTTAGGAGATGTAAATACCTTCAAGATATGTGTTTTGTTGTGTTTGGAGATGAGCTTACTGTGTAAAAATTCCATCTTCAACACCTTTGAGGGCTCTTTTGAGTATTGGCTCGGGTGGGCAGAAACCACATTCAGGAGTGGCCCGGGCACCGGGCCGTTCAGAGGTGGCCTAGGCTGGTCAAAAATGGGTTGTGTAGATAGTGAAAATGAAAAGGGAAAGGGTAAAATATGAAATATAGGTGGGAGGATCTTTATCAGTGGCCCGAGCACTTGGATAATGGCCGAAGAAGCATGGGCACCACGTTTAGGAGTGGCCACTGGGCCGGGCAGGCCTGAACGAGCAAACATGCCACGTTTGAACTGTCGGGTCGGCCCTAGGTGCCCGTTGAATTCCGAGCACAGGCGTGCCGCACAACAATACAGGTGCGCCGCACCTATAACAAAAGTCTTCTCTAAACACCTACAGGTGTGCCGCGCAACAATATAGGCGCGCCACACCTATAACAAAATTCTTCTGTAAACACCTACAGGCGCATCGTGCAAAGATACAGGCGCACCGCGTGTTCCAAAGGCAGTAAATGATAGCTTGAAATGGTTTTCCTCTTCGTGACTTGGCTTGAAAAATGACAATGAACATTTTCTCGAGCTTTCCTATGCCCCTTGAGGCCTTCAAACACCTTTTTCTTTTTTAAAGAAATCAAAAACCCTTTTTAAAACTAAAATTCACCCTTGGTGATTAGCCTTTTGCTTATTTGAAAGAAAGCTTTTGACAATGAACTAATGTCTGGAACTTTTATTGCAAAAAATCTTTCCATGCCTTATATTAACTCTGATGAGTTTTTTAACCTCTGTTTGTTGTGAAAGGGTTTATTTAAAATGTGTTTCTGATCCTCTGCTGGGATGTCCTTTTAAACCATAGAAACTCCTCTTTATCTGGCCTTGTGTCCTTCATGGTCCTTTTTAACGTTGCCCCTCAAAACTTGACATCTGCACTTATCCTCTGAAGAAAATATATCATAATGTAAACTGCTTGTGTCCACCTAGATTTTGTCTCTTATCATTTGATGGAGGTTTATATGAAAATTACTACTACAGTCTTTTAAAACCGCTATATAAACCCACTGTTTGTGAAGTAAAGGAGGTCTTTTAAACCATGTGTTTTCTCTATTTGTATGATGAAGGAGTCCTCTAAAACAAAAACAAAAAAATTACCTTTATCAGACACTGTGCCATACTGTCTTTTCGAAGATGGTCTTTCAACTTGAAACTTGAATTTATCTGTTAGGCATTTTGTATTAACACTTTCTCTTTGTCCTGAAGAAGATCCTTGCAAATGTGACCACCCATTTTCATTTAGAATAATTGTTGGGCCCTTATCTCATGATGAAGGAGGCTTTTAAACAAAGAAAGTCCATCTATCTTAATAATGTGCCCTCTGTCCTTTAAATGAGTTGAAAAAGTAACCTTTGGCACTCTCCCTTTATTCATCACTTGGAGGGAGTATTTTTGATAAACCATAAGGGATCTGTTTTAAAAGAAAAATGTATTTTCCATATGAACCCTCTGTGTGAATGACTCTTTGCATTAGTTTGCAGAAACCATTTTTAAACCAAGCTTGGTCTACTACTTTTACCATTTAGATGAGGTTGCTTTAATTAGAATTGTAACCTCTAATTTATCCTTCGATGGAGGCTTTCATGAACATAAAAATAGAGGCCTTTTAACACCATCATGTCACCCTTTGAGTCATCACTATTTCTCAACTTGTCTTTCCAATATAAACCTTTCTCAAACACAATTTTAAACCCTGCTATGCATCTTCTGTTCATCCTTTGGAGGAGGTGGCGCAAAACAACTCCTGAAGCTATTTAAAAACATGTTGACCCTCTACTTTTTAGTGAAGGAGGTCACTACAATGTGTCTTTTACCCTCTGCTTTTATGTGAAGGAGGTTCCATCATTTGTTTCTAACCCTCTGCTCTTTGAAGGAGGTTTCTATTATTGTGTTTCTAACCCTCTACTTATTATTGAAGGAGGTTATCTTTAACACAGGATCTCCATCTATATCAATCACTGTACCTGCTCTGTATGTTTGTTTGAAGAATGCCCATAGGAAACAAAATGTAATTTGACCTTTATCATTGATAAAATCACTTGAAACTCATGTCCTCTTGCTTTATGAGGCCTTGTCTGAGATGTATATATCCTTTTGAAAAATATCACTGTGAACACAAGACCAGAAGAAATGTGATTTGTATATGGAGAGTGTTTGCTGCTAGATATCATTGAGCTATATTTTCCCTTGACTGTGTTGTCAAAGGTATATTGAAATTTCCTTTGACTAATTTTCAAACCCAAGTTCAAGGTAACATAAGGAGAAACTGTCTTCTTATGCCCTACACGATGACGCTCTTTGGAAAGATTATGAGGCAACACTTTTGGAGTAGATTATGGAGCACTGCCGATTAGCATCACTCATCTTTTTGTGTTCATTTGACATGAGGAATGATCTCTACTCTTGAGGCAGCCTTTAGATTTATAACATGTACACTTGCTGCTCTTTACTTACTATACTTTACTTTCTTTGATGGAAAACTAAGTCAGCATGAAGGACCTGTTGAAATTTGTCCTTTTTTCTCTTATGTGCACACTGATCATCATTCAATTGCACCCCTACAGAGATGTAAAAATAGATTCTTTTGAACCTTGGAGAGCTCCTTTGGTGTTTCATGGAGATTTTTCCTTATCTAAGCATATTTCTTCAGACAGTGAACAACCTCATTTTTTCTTGATTTGGATCTTTGTTGATCTTCTTCTGAAATGGGACAAAGTGACCTCTTAGTGGTGTGTGACCTATGGATAGATTAAGGCTTGCTTTGCAAAATAGGGAAAGATTTAAGGCTGACTGGTACTAGACACATGATTTTTGGCTTAGGATATCTTAGCCAAGGAAAAACTCCCTAAACACCACTATCTAACTTAGGGACAATTTTGACAGATTCCGAGTGTTTTCTTAGGCATGATCAGATTGTCATATGACAAGATGATCAGGGATAGAGTAGCAGACACTTTGTCAACCTTTGGATAGTGAATGGCATGAAAAACAAGGGTAAATGATAGCGGATAAGCACAACTATGACAACTATAGAAAAGGAGACTTTGCTGAAGCGAGATAGGTCTTGAAAACTGGAGATTGTTCTCATCATAGACTGATAGGGAGGGGTAGGAGGACAAAAATTTGTTTGGGGTGTTTTCTAGATGAAAAATTGACAGTTTGAGATTAGCTTCTATAAAGCTCAGCGAAAGAAACTAATCATCAAAAACAGGTAAAAAATACTGATGACTAACAATGGCTCCATTTGGGGAGTGTAACTCCTTTTCAGAAGGTGTCTAGAATTGCAGATCTCTAGCTTGTGAAAACCAATGCCTTATCCATTGGCACAAGTTTGTTTCTTTCTTGATGATATTTCTGAAAATTGACAGCATGGTTAGCTTCAAAGTTATCTCTACCTACCTAGCTATATTTCCTAACATTTTTTCTTCTTTAGGTGCATTTTGACTAGCAACCTTTCGACATGATATTTTTTGGAAAAGAAAACTATCTAACTCTACACTTATAACTTTCGGGAGTTCAGATTAAACTAATGAACTCCTTTGATTCTCTACGTATGCTAGATTGACTATCAAGATTAAGTTGTTTGATAGGATTTCATTCACTACACTAAAACATGAAATTGAAAAAATGACCAAATCAGGATTAGACGGTGTGATTTGTCATGTGTTTGTGGCATAAAAGACAAGCTGCACACAAATATTATTTTGCATGAAAACAAGATTTAGAAAAATCAGGGCTAGGATACATAGTTTGTTTTTCATCCCTATTTTCCTCTTTGGTTCTATTTTGAATGTGTGTAACAAGTATCTTTTCCTAATCTACTTTCTTTGACAAGTCAAGCTTACACAATTTGACTATCACTTCTTTCACTAACTTATCAGCAATAAATTTAAAACATGTCCAGTTATGATTAGTCTAGATAACTAAACAAGACATCTTTTGAGCACTAGTAGTGGCATTTAGACTTGCGCACTTTCATCATGACTATTTTTTGAACATGGGGTTTTTCTGTTATTTTCTAAAACTGCCCTCTTTCAACTTTTCTACTGTTTTTGTATTTTCTATTTTTTTAAATTTATTTCTTCAAACAATGATATGTACAATGAGTGAAAATGTTTAAAACTGGAGCTCTTGAAAAAATTAATGTTTTAGTGTCCTGCCATTCACAGGACCTCCAAAAGTTTCAGTCCCATCAGGTTCTTGCAGGAAAAAAGCATTGTTTCCGCTAACTGAACTGATAATGAAAGGCCTTTTCCATAAGTTTTCAAACTTACCATGATTTCCTTTATCTTCTCTTCTGGAATCCCACTTTAATACTTTATCCCCAATCTGAAAATCATTTTCCTTGGTCCTTCTGTCAAAAATCTATTTCATCTTATCTTGTGCTAACTGAATCCTCTGGTAAACTTCTTCTCTTGTTTGTTGTAAATGGATAGTCTGATTTATCCTCCTTTGCATGTCATTTTCTTCTATTTGAACTTCTTGTAATATCTTCATTACTGGAACCCCTAAAGATGTCGGGAAAATGGCATCCATGCCATACACTAGTTGGTAGGGAGACATACCGATTGATTTTTTGGTGGTTAGTCTATCAGCCCATAGTGCAGGCACTAGTTTTCCATGCCATGCCTTTTGATTTTGTTCAAGAAGCTTCTTAATGATGTTGACTAGGCTTTTGTTAGAGGACTCGGCTAAACCATTACCTTGAGGGTAATAAGCTATGGAATTTCCTAATGCAATACGATATTTGTAATAGAAGTCAACCATTCTTTTGGAGGAAAAGGCAGCAGCATTGTCAGTGATAATTTTCCTAAGATAGCCGAATCTAGATAAAATGTTGGTTTCTAGGAACTTAATGATGACTGAATTGGTAGCATTCCTGGAGGGTATGGCTTCTATCCATTTGGTAAAGTAATCAGTGGCTGTAAGGATCCATTTGTGTTGAGCAGACGAAGAAGGGTGAATCTCCCCAATAAAATCTAAACCCCATTGCTGGAAAGGTCCTTCAACTATGATGGGATGTAAGGGAAAAGGTAAAAGTTTTTTCTTGCCATAAAAAATTTGGCACTTATGGCATGTCATAACTAGTTTGTGAGTGTCAGGAAACAAGGTAGGCCAATAATAACTGGCTCTAAGGATTTTGTTGGCTGTGGTTTTCCAGTAGAGATGCCCTCCGCATTCTCCTTCGTGCATTTCGCGCATAATTTTTTCTGCATCATCCTCAAGCAAACATTTAAGCAGCATACCAGTGGGATTTTTCCAATACATAATTCCATCTAAAATACAAAACTTTAAATATTTTTGTTTGAGGAATCTTTCTTTTGTCTTTGATAAGTTTGGAGGAGCATTAAGATAAAATAACACATAAAGAATATCAACATACCAAGGTGAATTTAAAAACACATCTTTAACATGAGGTGTTGCGCATTCTTCCTGTTATTCTAAGGTGTCAACAAAATTTATATCTAATGCTTGGAGGTTGGTTTCAGCCATTAGTCTTGCAAGTCCTTGTCCCTTAAGAATTTTGGCGGGTCATATTTCTAAGTCATATTCTAAGATAATAGCGATCCATTTTCCCCTTTTACCATCGGGATCTTGATTTAATATATCTTTGACGACGGTATGGGGAATGAAAGCAATGATATGAGAATGCAAGATATAAACACAAAAATATTTTAGTGCTTTTACCAATGCGAATGCCTGCTTTTCCATGATATTATATTTCAAGGGAGAATCCCTTAGGTATTTGCTAAAAAAAGCTATGGGTTGTTCTTGTCCTACTGCATTCTTTTGTAATAATACTGCAACCACCATGTGTTCAAATGAAAATGAGAAAATGTAAAAATCTTTGGTGAAATCAGGACTTATCAGTACTGGTGTTTTGGTGAGTGCTTTTTTAACCAATTCAAAATATTTTTTGGCTTCTGTAGTCCATTTAACTCTAACTTCCTTTTTTAATATGTTTGTGATATCTCCCAAAATTTTAGCAAGATTTGGGATGAATATTCTTAAGAAATTAATTTTTCCGATGAAGGATCAATTCCTTTATGTTTCTGGGGTGACTGATTTGCGGTATGCCTTCAATTATTTTGGGGTCTATTTTTATTCGATCTTCAGAAATGATGTGACCTAGGAGTTTTCCTTCTTCGAGACCGAAAAGTGTTTTCTTGGGATTCAGAGATAAACCATATTTTCTAAATTTTTCGAAAACCTTTCTCAAGTGAACTAGATGCTCTTCATCTGATTTGGAATATACTGTGATGTCGTCAAGATATATGACTATGAAATAACCTATGTATTCTGAGAGGGCTATGTCCATGGCTCTTTGGAACGTGGCACCGGAATTCATTAATACAAAAGGCATTTTAACATACATGAAAGTGCCCCAAGGAATGATGAAAGCAGTTTTGTGTTGATCAGTAGGAAAAACCAGCACTTGGTTGTAACCAGAAAAACCATAAAGTAATGAGATTCTTTTAGCACCCACCACTTTTTGAAGTATGTGGTCCATTTTGGGCAAAGGATAATTGTCCTTTAAAGAGGCTCTATTCAGGTTTCGAAAATCAATACAAAGTCTGATCTCACTGGTCTTTTCCTGACTGACACTAGATTTGAAACCCACTCAGAGTACCTAAGGGACACTATTATCCCAGCATCATACATATTTTTGATTTCCTTCTCAACTAAAGGTAGTAAGATTGGGTTTATTCTTCTCAACTTCTGTTTGAAAGGCTTCTGGTTTTCTTTGAGGGGGATCTTGTGTTGAATGATGCTTTTGTCGTATTCACCTTTGATTTGTCTAATTACAAGTTCTGAATCTCCCTGGGCTGATATTTTCTTAGCGCCTAAGTCTTTAAGTAAGTGAAAATCAAGGAGAAGGGCCTTTTATTTTGCAATGTTATTGGTAAATTGGAATTCTAATCTGAAAGAATGACCTTAATTAGTATTGTGTATCCAGATGCCAGCCCCTAAACTAGTTTTTCCACAAGAATCATCAAAGCTTATAATCCAAAGAGTTTCTTTTTCATGCATGTTACTAAGTTGTTTTTCAGGTTTCTTAGAGCTTTGATCATCAGTATCTTTATCTGGGGATGAGAAATGTTGTTTTGATGGTTTGAAATCTTCTTCATTTCCTTTTATCTGCTCATTTATATCACTTTCATTGTATAAGATAAAATAATATAAATTGGATTGAATGGAATAAACTAGAGTGTTGTTTGGCCTATCTAGGTTGCTCACCATATATTTCATGTGAGTTTCTTGGTACAACCTCCTAGTCTGGTTAAAAACTGGGATGGTAGAAAATGACATGTCCATTTGGAGGCTACCTTGTATTTTGGCGGCCCATGATCTTGATAATAGCATTCCATATTTGGGAGGAATATCAACCACCACTACATCTATGACTAGGCTTTTAGTCGGTATTTTTGTTAGAGTGAAACACAGGTTCTTTATTAGGCCTAAGAATTTTACCCTACTTGAATCGAATGAGTACAAGTCTTTTTAGGGTTTGGTTACCTCTAGGCCTAAACTCTCCATGAATACTTTAGGCATGAGGTTATGGGAAGCGCCGAAATCTAACATGGCGTTATGTAATGCCTTGTCCTGGATGTTCAAACTTACGTAGAATGGGGAAACAGTTCCCTCTTGGTATTCTCCTTCTATTTTGGGACCAAACAAAAGCTCGGGTTTGTTGTCTATCAGATTTAAAGTATTTGCATCATTTTCTATGTTTAAAACTTTAAAAATTTGAGATCTGTACCTATCTACTGTTACTAGCTCAGTGAGGGGTATGGTTACCTTGATCTTGGAAACTTCTCTTTCGAAACTAAAAGGTGCTTGGGTTTTGCACAGATTCATCTCAGTTCGATCAGCCATAAATTATTCTATGTTTTTGATTTGCTGATTTTGATTTGAGGTTTCCTTCGATATAGTTGTCTCGGGAATCTTAGTAGCGGTACTAGGACAATTGAGATCAAGGCTTGCCTGGCTAGTTTTGCCTTTTTTTTGGTCAGTTCTCTTAGCCATGATTTTGTTACTATCTGTTGTTCTTTTAAGAATGGTATTAGGGGTTTTGACAAAAACAGTGTTTGAGCTACCTCTCTTAGAGTTGTCTTGGTTTTTCTTACTCCTAAGGTCATATTGCCTATGAGCTTCCATTATGGATTTTTGCAATCCTACCTTGGGATCTTCGGGATCCTCATAATTTGCTTCATTTTGATTTGAGGAGAAGAAAACTTGTTCTTCTTCTGTCAAGAAAACCTCACCCTTGCTATCAGAACCTATCAAGTTTAAGTGATTTTCATCAAGTGGTTCCATATCTCTTTCTACCTCATCAACATATTTTTCATTGAAAGGTGGCCTGATCTGTTGGTCATTTTCTCTCGGTTTGTTCTGAGGCGGGTCTCTTCTAAAATTTTGGTTCCGGTTTCTATTTTGAGGGTTTAGCTGGTTGTCCTTAAGAGGTGCTTTTTCATTCAGATTTATTCTTTCCCACATTTTTTCCATGGATCTAACCAAGTTGTCTATTATGGGATCTGAGGAGGAGGTAGAAGGCATGGCCTTATCTCGGTATGGGACTTTCTTTTCTAATATTATCCTGGCTCTTTTCTCAGCTAGGTTAGCTTCTGCACCAACAACTACTTTTTGCATTTCTTCGTTGTGGGGTCTCTTTCTCTTAGTTGGTATGTCATATCTGGATCGAAACCTTCGAGAAATTTTACTAGTGCTGAGCCAAGTGGAGGTTTCATGTGAGGCGGGAGGGCATTATAGACACTGTTGAATCTAGTGCAATAGTCCTGAACACTTTCCCCCATATTCCTTTTAAGATTGTTATATTCGGAAAGGATTTGGATGGGGTTTTTTCTGATTTCCCACCTGTTTATGAAAGTTTGGTAAAGTGCTGGGAGATCACGTATACTATTAGGAGCTAAGCTTTTAAACCATTTCTTGGGTTCTCCGCCTAGGCTTTGGGAAAAAATCCTCATCTTCTAATTCCATGTAGTCAAAAGCATCATTGATTCTATCTAAATGCTGTTAGGCAGTAGTAGCCTCCGTTCCGGTGAAGTGTGGGATTCGGGATTGGTAATCATTTTGAAAAGGTACCAAAGGCAATGGTAACACTAAAGGCACATACCAAGCTGCCATGATGGGAGCGAATGGTAGATTTACAGTATGAGGGTTTGTGGTATGTGATGAGGTGATTTGCACAGTGGTGGTCTGAAAAGGTGTGGCGGAAGTACTTGGACTTGTGGACTGATTCTGAGCAGATTTGGGGTGGTAAGAGCCAAAATGGTGGAGAAGCTGAAAATCAGGAGGTGTAGTGGGAGAGGCTTCTCTGCTAGGACTCTGTTGCAAATCTAAGGGCTCAAGATTGTCAAGGTTGATTTTACTTCGCGACTTGCTTCTAAAAATGGCTTTTGCTGAACTCAAGTCAAACTGGGAATCTTGCAAGGATGTAAGATGTTCAGGTACAGAGCTTGTTTTGTGGATGGTCCTATCGGTAGCTAAGTTACCAGTTTCAGAAGTTTTCCAAAAAATATTTTCTGGGTTATCAACTATGATAGGGGGATTTGGGTCCCGGTGAGATCTGGTATTAATTCTTCGTGAAGCTAGATTTCAAGGTCAAAGTTTAGAGAGGGTGATAGTTGTGATTGTTTTTGGATGGATGACCTCTCTAGGGGTTTCGCTAATGCGAAGAATGGTCAAAACAAGATGACGGCTAGTGGAGTCGCCAAGTGGATTTTCTTGAGATTTATGGTCCACCACCAATACTGACAAAGATGTTTTTTAGGAAAATGTTTTTTCTAGAAAAATTTTATGTGGAAACTTGCAAGAATGACTTAAAACTTAGTTTCAACAACTTCCTAGATTGTTGAGAAAGCTATGGTTCTATTTGCAAGTTTATTCTGTTGATTTCCTATGTTTAGATGAAGATTTCTGAATCCCTAAGTTGTACTTAGTTTGTCACTGATTTCAGAGGTTGCATCATGAACTTTGAGTTTTTGGGAAAGATGAGTCAACATAATAGTATGATTTATGAAATTTTTGGTTTTTTATGGAGTATTAGGCCTACTGGAGGCGAGTGGAGTTGCCAAGTGGATGTTTTGCTATTTTTAGAGATATATACTTATGGTCCACCGCCAATAACTGAGAAAAATCCAATCTAGGGATGGTTTTTGGGGTTTTCTGAGTATTTATATGCAGCCTAGTTTGTAGGAGTATTCTAAACCGGATTAATCATTTTGCTAAGATGGTGAAACAATAAGAGTTTAATCTAAATGATTTCATAGGCTGTTTGTCTGATTTTAATTTTGAAGAACTAATGAGTCTAAAAGAGTTTGCTAGACTGTTGTTACACAACAATTTGTCACCGTCCCTACAATCCCCCATCCCGCACATTGGAGGGCTTATTCTATGACCTGTGAGCAGTGAAATGACCTGAAACCACTTTCATGGCATTCCCCTAAACATGGAATTTCATTCCCCTGAAGACAACTCCTTGTGAAAAACCCTAAAAATAGCCTTTTTTGCATTGGCGCGGCCAACCAGTTCAGTACTCGCGCCAATGGAGGAAATCATCCAAAGAGGGTGCACCAATTGGTGCTCTGTCCCAGAGTCGCACCCGCGCCAGGCTTAATAAGAAGTGTTTTTTAAAAATAAATGGTGGAAGATTCACTCCAACCAATTCCTAAAATGGTATCTAAATTGAGTTGGGAGGTTTGGCTCTAGATATCCATGTAGAGGAAGTGGTTTTCCACCTCTCATGGAAGCTTCCTTGAGGATAGGGCCAATCCCATGATTATAGGGATCCCAACTCCCCTTCCACCATCTATAAAAGCTTACCATTTTCCTTTGTAAGCTAGTTCCCAAGAGCCTTCATAGCCTAAAGAATGCTGCAAGAGCCTTGATAGTTCTCTTAGAGCCAAATCCAAGCAAGGAGAGTATTGTCGAGACATCCGAAGAGAGAGGCTTGTCCCATCCTCGACAGGCTTTACCGAGACGTATTCTGCTGACGACCCACCGAAGGAGAATTCGGCGTCAGAGCCAGGTTGTATTTTCCTTTGTTTGAATTAATGATAAGCAACTTTTGTTATGGTTACACTCGTTGTTCATTATGATCATGAGTTGTGTCTTCTCTGACTGACATATAATTGCATCTATTGGATTTTACGATTTTGTTTGTCGTGTTTCTTGCGTGTGCAGGTGTTCGATCGCGACGAGTGTGAGGATTGTGATCTTTCGGAGCAAGGGAACAGGAGCACTACCTCTTCTACAAACGACAACGTGGGATTCAAGGTAAGCCTTCTTCGCAAGTTGGTTTATTGCAATTAGGAACTTGCACCATTGCGTGTTACGATTGCTGCTAGACCTGATCTGGGCTAGTAGGGATCGCCTCTGTCCACAGAGGGGATTAACCTCTACAACAAATTGGCGACTCCGCTGGGGAACA
Source organism: Pinus albicaulis (assembly GCA_034641835.2). Taxonomy (NCBI): domain Eukaryota; kingdom Viridiplantae; phylum Streptophyta; class Pinopsida; order Pinales; family Pinaceae; genus Pinus; species Pinus albicaulis. The sequence goes on from CM076572.1 coordinate 1,047,782,254, forward strand.
CCTTGTTGTTTTCTTTGTAAACTACAGACGAAGCTTGAAGTTAGCCAGATAGCCTTCAAAACGCTCTTGCTTTGCATTAGTGAAAGTAGATGAATGCTACTTCAGTCAATCTCCGGTCTAGTTTATGAACTGAACACTTGGAGTATTGTCTTGTCTTTTCGGTCAATTCTTGACCTTGCTTGCTTGATCAGCTCTTTGGGCTGGCTCTTTCTATGTGTTTGGCTTTTTTTTAGCTTTATCATCACTAGTCTGTTTCTTGGATTGCTCTTTTTTATTTTTCAGTAGTAAACTCGACTGGCGATCTTTTTAGCCTGACAGTCACGCCCATTGGTGCATGTTTCCAGTGTATTACCCGTGCCAATCCTGTTATGGTGCTAGATTTTTCCTGACAGTTGCGCCAATCCTGTAAGGTGCTAGGGTTTACTCTATCCTGAGCTTTCTGAGCTTGATCTGTGCATTTGGTTTCATTTTTTCAACTGCCTGAGTGTTCTGGAGCCTTATTTGACTGACTGTGACCTTCATCCTTTGGTTGTTTTCCCATTTCTATTGATTTTACATTCTAGCCCTAGGGCATCTAGGTGCTATTGTGTGTCGAGCCTCCCTTGGGAGTTTTTGGTTGTTATCTGTTCAGTCAACTTTGTGATTGCTTCTCTGCATTCATTTGTTGGTTGTTTATCATTTTATTGCGCTATTTGAGTGATTGATTCCTTCTTCATTTGAATTCCACCTTGTCTCTCTTTGGGCCTAGATTACACGGTTCATTTGAGTCTTTGGGATTCTCTTGGTTTTGAGGGACTTTTTGTCAATTTGAGGTCTGATTGTGTGTTTGTCATTAAGTGAAATTTTCTTGTTTTGCTCTTTTACTATCGCTTCTCAAATTTCTCTTTTCATTAGTTTTCATTTTGTTTAGTGCTCTTTTCTCTTAAACATTGAAAATACAAAAAAAAAATCTCTTTTGCTTTTGATTAGTTAGTGCGAGTTAAATCTTTTCTGTGTTATTAGTGATTAGTAACTTTGAAAGAAAAGCTTTTACTTTCCATTAGCTGCATTACACATACCACTCGTTGTTGTCTGGTCATTTTTATATTGTGTGAAAAGCTCTTAAATCTCTTGTAATTAGCTTTCATCGAATGAAATGATATACTGTGGCATGTAGTGTGCATATAGGAGATTTCGAAACATAACACTCGCTAGGGCCTAGAAACTGAAACATAATTGAAGATTAACATTAAAATTTATTCAATTTACACTAAGGCAACATTGAAACATTAACGAAACATTTAGAGGTCTAGGCTAGAGACCTGTTCCGGCATCTTTAAACCTAGTAGTTGTCGTTCGCCTCTTGGCTTTAGACAGCACTAGTATGGACTTGTGCTCCCCGTACCGTCGCGTATATAAAGGGAGACCCCACTAGGTTGCCATCCTTTATCCATAGGAAGCCGAGTCTGCTGCCCTATACCCATGATACACCGAACACAGCATTCGGGGAGATTTCCTGCACGTACGTTAAGTCCTTGGTTGATTTCTCTTTCATTTTGAAACCAAGGTGTATATTGCAATTCACGGTTATTCGGTACACCCTTTGCCTAGACTCACCAGAGTAGTCATTTGATCTTTTCTGACTCTTTAAATTTGAAAGGATCATAGCATATCACTGCTGCTGTGGCGAAGACAGACCACGCATTTTAAATTATATTTTAAATCATAGCAGAAGCAGTGGGGCCTGTGGTTTATAATGTGGCCAGCCAAATACCAGTCACATGCTGGGCCACATGGCTGTGATGAGTGTGCCCTGTTCTGTGTGTGGCAACATGCATACTTGGATCGCTCATGAGACAGCCTAATTGACACCATTGAGACCTCAGTCCTTTGCTCAGGCAGTTCTTGGGAGAACCTGGTCTCTGTGACATCTTTAACCCTCATTTAAGGTTTCATGGAGACAGAGTTCCACAATCTTTGGCTTTCCTTTAGGGAGGACAGTTGGAATTCAATCGCCCGCGCCTTTCCCAGCCCTTGAGTACCGGATTTGAATAGGGAACATTTCCCTTCTCTTGTCGAGGATTACTTGTACCCCATTCTTGTCATTCCTCCTAGTCCTCGCCGTCTGTTACGAGATCTAGAGGCAGGTTTAGATATGGGTGCATCCAGCCACTCTCCTAGTGAGGAAATCCCCACGTCTGGTGAAGATTACCAGTTGTTCCCAGAAGACAACCCCGAGTTATCTATTATGTCTTCGCCTGGTCCCTCACTACCAGCAGGGTATAGATCCTTAGGTCAGATTATCGCCGCCACTGCCTCTATGGGGATATCAACTCCTTCTACGAGGCCGGTTATTCCTTCATTGGGGATGTCTCCTAGGACTCCCATTACGTCATCCCCTCAGGTCACTTCTGTACCCGTCAGGCCCACTGTCTGTGTGGCCACATCTACACCTGCTGTTATTGCATAGTTCGTAAGGGCTGCGCCCCCTCTTGAAGATGTCTATATAGCGTCTGCTACGCAGGAGAACATCTCTCCTGAGGAGTATCAATTTTCCCTACAACAACTGAACTCCGAGATTGGACAATCCTCTCAAGATCCCAACCACCTGTATTTTTCGCATTATGCACAGGACGGTACACCCATTTATGTTTTTCCTTATCTGTACGATGAGTACGGGAATCCTTTACGTTTACCCGCTCTAGAGGCTCATCTTCATGCTCAAGGTTTTCCATCTAACCAGGCTGGGAAATATTATAACCTGCAAGGCCAACCTTTTCAAGGCCAACCTTCAGGCTAGCTTGGCTATCCTTATGACCCGCAGGGACAGCCCTTACAAGGCTACCCTTCGGGCCAGCAAGGGTCGTCATACGGTCCGCCAGGACAATATTACCATCCTTCAGGTCAACCTATGTAGCCTCAACTGGGGTACCAACCAGGGCCGGTATATGGTCCTGGGGGGTAAGTCCAACCTTCACAACCCATGCAACTTCAGTATCCTATTGGTCCAAATGTTGCACATCAACCAAGATCATCTTATGGTCCTGTTTCAGGTCAAACTGGTTACCAGGCACAACCTGGCCCCATTCCACCACTAGGCCAACTGGCCCATCCGACACAACCTGATGTACCACATCAGCCAGGTCAACCGGCACAACCGGCGCAACTTGTTCACCCGGGTCAACCTGTTAACCTAGGGCAGCCCGTTCAGCCAGGTCAGCCAGCTCAACCAGGCTAGCCTGCACATTCTGTCAACCCTGCCCAACAACCTATTTATTCAATGCCACAACCGAATCCATCGGTGCGTCCTAATTATTAGGCTCAGCAGGGTCCCACCTATCAGCAACCCACTCAACCTCAAGGCATTTACTATTCTCAAGGTCAATCTCAACCGAATTATAACCAGCCCCAAGGTTCTAACTATTATCTTCACCAACCCGGCTACACCTATACTCAGCAGCCGAATCCACATGCTGCTCAAATGGGGCCGACATATAATTAGGGCCCATACTCTGGTAATCAAACCCCGTACACTGGTTACCAGCAACCAAATCAGACTAGTTATACACCCTATACCCCCTACGACTAGAATCCATCAGGACATAACTCATGGGGGAAAGGATTTTCTCAACCAGCGTGGAGTATAGGTACCGGTCCTTATCGAGGGCCTGGCATGCCGTTCAATCCGCAATTTCTGTTCTTGGCTACCTTGGAATTACTGGATGTTTCTAAATTAACCAATGACCCGATTCTACACAATCCTTATTGGCCTCTGGTTCCAACCAAGGTACCCGACGATTGCCCAAAGTTTGAGGGTAAAGCTGGAGAGGACCCCCAAGCTCATGTAATGACTTACCATCTTTGGTGTTTGTCCAACTCTTGGGTGGATGATTCAATTTTTCTGCGCCTCTTCCAACGCACTCTTACTGGTGTTGCCGCTAAGTGGTATATTGAATTACCCCGTAGCATCTTTCAATATTTCAATACGTTAGCCATGGCTTTTCTGACTCACTTCCAGTTACCGGTTCGCTACGAAGCCGGGACGCATCTCCTGACTTCTTTGAAGTAGGATAAAGCAACCCACATTTCTGATCACATTCATGAGTGGCGACGTCGTCGCAGACTGATCAAGTTTGATATACCTAATCAGCTACTAACTCATTGGTTCACCACATCCTTCATTAGAAAAATCGCCCAAGATATTGCTATGGGGGTGTGTGTGACTGAAGAACAATCCATAGCACGTGCCCAGTATCTTGATCTGGTATACTCTCAGTCAGGCACGCTTTATGATATTTTGACTAATGCTCCACGCCCGGGAACCTCTAAAGCTCCACCTACCCTAGCGGTGGATGGTGTTATTGGTTCTGTCTCTCAAAATTCGCGAAAATCTTCAAATGGGAAGCAGAAGTCCAATTCATCGAATAATTCTACTCTTCCTGCCCCTCCAGATTCTGGAAAAACTGCGGAGGTCAACGCCATTCAGGCTAATCCTATGAAAAAAACCTCCAAAGGAAAAAATAAGGGCAAAGGCAAATCCAAACCCGAGGCCCCAAAGCCAGAGTCTTCCAAACCTCGTACTAATGATGGTTCCCAACATAAACCGAAGTATCCCTGCCTCATCTGTGAAGGAGATCATTATACCAAAGATTGTCCCCGACGATTTGAGATTACTCAACTCCTGAAAGGCTCCAAAGGGACTCCGTCAGTTCTAAAAGAACCGTTCCCATCTCAGCAGACCCAGATGGTTGAACAACCCTCACCATCTGCACCATTTGGGTCCCAGGTCTTTATGATGAATGGTGCTACACCTGTCTCCATTGCTACGTGTTTGAAGGATTATACCGGATCGCGTCAAGTAGCTGGGAAGGAAGTTGTGGATGGCCCACCTCCCCCACCTATCTCCAGTCCTTTGGAAATTGAGAGGCCTACCGCTGAACCTGTTGTGAGGCCATCTTCTAAAGGTGTTCTACGAAGATCTTCCTACAACCCAAATGCCCGTGCCGCTCAACACTACAGTATTGTTGAGGATTTGGCACAGGTGCCTTCTGCCATGTCTGCATTGGAAGTTCTTCAAAGTTTCCCATCGCAACGGAAGGCTTTGTTGTCTGCAATCGGTGGAATCGATCCTGCTGATTCAAGTCTTCTCACCTTTGACTTAGAAAATTTTACCCCCCGACTTCCACATCAAATCGCTCTTGTTATTCAAGTCAGGATCAATGGTCTTAACATCCATAGGGACGTTGTGGACGAAGGTGCTTCCACCTGTGTCATGTCATCCGCTTGCTGGAAGGCCATTGGCTCTCCGGATCTTTCATCATCCCCCAATGCCTTAGAAGCATTCGATGGTCAGGAATCCAAACCCCTGGGTGTTCTCGAGAGTTTTCCGATTACGTTACAGGGGAAGACAGTCAATGTAGAAGTAGAAGTGGTTGATGCCAAGCTTAACTACAATTTTCTTCTCGGCCGCAGTTGGACTCACGCCATGCTATGCATGCCATCCACCCTCTTTGGACTTCTCAAGTTCCCTCATGAGGGAAAATTTGTTACTATGGATCAGTTGTCTTTCTTCACCTGATCCTCTAAGAACAAAGTTCCTTATGTGGATCAGATCCCCAATCCCCCTGAAAGTGTACGACTCGGTCTCTTCAAAGACCCCGTCCTCATGGGTATTTTTCCCGCATCACCACCACACACCATTCAAGTTAAAATGGTCTCCAGGTCTGACGACCCATGGATCATCCCTTCACCTGAATAGGTGCCTGATTTTGGAGAATCGATTCCTTTAACTCCAGTAGAGATTAATTACTGTGAAATTGTTGCTGCATCCGATCCTCCCCCTCCTCAACATGCTCCCTTGAGCATGGATTAGATATCTATTCTCAATCCCCATGGCTTGGCGAGGCCGATTTGCCTGATCCTCTAAAAGAGATCTTCCCTTCTGATGAAGCCATTGTTGAAACAATGTCTCTTGAGGAACTGCCTTGGAGCGATGGACATCATCATTCCTCCTTCATGCCCAGCTTGGGGGCAATGTCAGATTGTCTAGAGCATTTTGCGTCTCAGGTTCCTACTCCGCCTCTCCAGACGCCCATATTGACTCATGAGGTCCTTTCAGAAGGAAACCTGAGCAACATTACCCAAACCATGCCAATCGACATCTCCGTCAAACCGGGGATAGTCAAGAACATACATGTGGGAGTGACTTGTTCTCCTGACGAGATACAAGTTTATACTAATCTTCTCTATGAATTCAGAAATGTGTTCGCTTGGTCCTATGAGGAAATGCCTGGGATTGATCCCAATATAGTAGTGCACAAGATTCCTACCTATCTCGGTGCGAAACCTGTGCGCCAGCGCCTACACCCAGTGCATCCTCGTAAAGCCGCTGCCATTAAAGCGGAAGTTGAAAAACTTCTGAATGCGGGCTTCATTTACCCAATTCCCCTCACAGAATGGGTCTCAAATATAGTCCCTGTAGATAAAAATCAGGGTACTATATGAGTCTGTGTTGATTACCGTGATATTAATCACGCCTGTCCTAAGGACAATTACCCCACTCCCTTCATAGATCAAATCATCAACGAATGTGCTGGGAGTGAGATTTATTCCCTCATGGACGACTTTTCCAGGTACAATCAGATAAATATTTTACCTGCCGGTCAACACAATACTGCATTCATCTGTCCGTGGGGTACCTTCTCTTATAAAAAGCTCCCGTTCACCTTAAAGAACGTTGGAGCTACTTTCCAGCGTGCTATGTCTTATGCATTCCACGACATACGCCATATCGTTCAGCTCGGCGAGAGGACCATCCTGAACACCTCCGCCATATTTTCCTCCGCTGTAGACGCTATAATATCCGGCTTAACCCTCATAAATGCGTCTTTTGCGTCGATTATGGCTTTCTTTTGGGGTTCATAGTCTCCAAGGACGTAATTCGCCTTGACCCCCTAAAGGTTGAGGCTATTGTCAATCTCCAATCACCCTCTTTGTTACACCAATTGCAGAGTCTGCAGGGAAAAGATAATTTCCTACGACGCTTCATCCCAAACTACATGGAAGTGGCCAAAGGATTCACGCGTCTCTTAAAGTAGAACGTATCCTTTCATTGGGATGAGATTTCTCAGCAATCCTTTGAGAAGCTCAAGATGTTACTCGTTAATGCTCCGTTGCTTCGTCCTCCAAAATATCACCATGACTTCACTCTATACTTGGCTGCCGCGTTTAGCACCATAGCTATGGTTCTGGTGCAGGATGACAATGATGGAAATGAACACGTTGTTTATTATCTATCACAGAATATTCTCGACACAAAAACACGCTACGCTCATGTCGAGAAAATGACATTAGCCGTAGTGCACGCTGTGCAGCGCTTCTGCCACTACATCCTGTTGCGTACAGTAACCGTGGTTTCAGATTGCAACCCCATGACATACAGTCTATCTTGACAATTACTGGGGGGAAAATACTCCAAATGGATCGTTATCCTTCAGGAGTTTGATTTAGAGTTTACATCTGCTAAGTCAACCAAATCACTGGTTTTTGCGGATCTCATTTGCTCCCTCCCGACAGACTCCACCCCATCTCACTCCGAGGATCATATCCTGGATGAAACACTCTTCCTTATCAGCACTCGCGATCCATGGTATGGAGAAATCATTGTGTATCTTCAAACCTCAACGTTCCGGTCTGAGTTGACCAAAGATGCCCGACGTCGGATTCGGCATCAGTCTCAACCCTACCGCATTGTAGGAGATACTTTATACCGGGTTGGAGTAGATTCGGTACTCTACCGGTGCTTGACCCTGGAAGAGGCTGAAAGAGTCTTGAATGAATGTCATAGTGGTGCCTATGGCGGTCACATGTCCAGATATGCCACTGCCCAAAAGATTCTGCGTGCAGGTTACTTCTGGCCGCCGATATTCAAAGACTGTATTGTTGCAGTCCGCAAATGTCATGTGTGCCAGGTCTTTCAGTGTAAGATGCGCGCGCCACCTTTCCCTCTGCACCCTGTTATTATCGTCGACCCTTTTGCAAAATGGGGCGTAGATTTCATGACGTGTAACCCTCATTCGGCCGGGGGGCATGCATATATAATCGTCGCTGTAGACTACTTTACTAAGTGGGACGAAGCGATGCCTACACTAGCTGCCGACGGTAAGACAACTGTCCAGTTTATCTTCAACCACATTATTGCACGTTTCGGGGTCCCTCAGGCCATTGTTACTGATCATGGAACTCATTTTCGATATTACATGATGGCTGAGCTGACATCAATATTGGGCTTACGATATGATAGCTCAATGCCATATTACCCCCAGGAAAATGGCCAAGTCGAGGCTGTGAACAAATGTTTGGTCACTATGCTTCAACGGACAATTGGTATTCATAAGTCCAATTGGCATCTCCAATTTTTCTCAGCTCTATGGGCCTACCGGACGTCAGCAAAGAGTGCGACCGGATTCACACCATTCCAATTGGTGTATGGTCTGGAAGCAACTCTCCCGGTTGAGTGCGAAATTCCTTCTTTAAAGTTGGCTATGGAAGTTTTTCCCGACACTTCTCCTGAGGAGGAGCGTCTCTTGTATTTGGAACGGCTAGATGAAACCCGCCGCTTGGCTACTTTAGTCATTGAAGCACAGAAGAAGTGGGTCAAAGCTCACTTTGATCAATCAGTTTCTCCGCGTTCCTTTGTCGAAGGGGACCTCATCCTCCTATATGACCAAGCGCATGACAAACTTGGATCCAATAAGTTCCAACCCATGTGGCATGGGCCCTATATAGTAAAACGAGTATTGAAAAATGGGGCTTATGATCTCATTGATTACGAAGGAGTTCTGTTGGCACAGCCTAGGAATGGGCTGTACCTTAAAAAATACTACGCTTGAGTTATTTTTGGTGTGGTGTGTGTACATAGGTATGTATATTCATTTGTGTGCATGTGTGGTGTGGTGTGCGATGTAAGCATATTTTTGCTGATTGGGTATTCCTGATTGTGCAGATGTCCATTACTCCATTTGTCGGTTTTGCGGATGGTGGCTCCTGCAGTATCAAGAATCTGTCTTCGACAGCCTGGGTAATCTACAATCCTGTTGGTGAGTTGGTCAACCTCCAAGGTGTGTGTCTAGGGCTTGCTACAAATAATATCGTGGAATATAGTGTCGTTTTGGAATTATTAACTGAGGCTGTGGAACTTGGTATTCATGAATTACTTGTATATCTGGACTCACAATTTGTAGTATCACAAATTAATGGTCATTATTCAGTTAGAAACCCATCCATTTTATGTCTGTATCTATGTATTCGTTTACTGGAAAGAAATTTTAATTATATCACATATCAACACATACCCAGACATATAAATACATTAACAGATGCAGTAGCTAATATGGTTCTAGATAGACATTTGCGCAACTTGTAAAAAACATCATCACATGTAAAGATCCATCCAGAAATAGATATATAGATATAGGTATCAAAATATTTGCATAGTGTGCATCACATAAAATCAAAATATACATGTTCGTCTTAATACAGCCGGAGACAACATGTCTCTCAAAAATATGCATGAAAAAGCCCTAGATGTCTAATCTGCATGGTGCTCGTGGTAACATGTCACTGCGCGCACTAAGCGTCTCAGAAGTCGATGGAGGCGACTAGCCACCCCCACCGTATGTCTTTGGTGCTCGTGGTAACATGTCACTGCGCGCACTAAGCGTCTCAGAAGTCGGTGGAGGCGACTAGGCACCCCCACCGTATGTCTCTGTTATGCTAACGAAACATCTGCTAGTCGGGCGTAGTTTGGAATCCCCTGGGCAATGCCCTCAAGATTTTGGATCAGCTCTCCTCCTGCGGCACCCTCTGCCTGAGGGTCATGAGTGAGAGGAGTTCTCCGTGCGATAGATGACATGCCGGCAGGTCTCTCTGGGCCAACATATGCATACACATAAAACTGTTGTTAGAACAGACATGTATTACCAAAAAAATCATAAATACATAAAAAAAAAAGAGAGTCATACCCAGCTCCTCGTCCCAATCCTCCCCCTCCGGGAGTGAAAGATCTGGGTCTCCGATGAAATCAGTCCCAGCATAGGGCCAATCCTCGACAACGATCAGTTGATGCGTTAACCATCCAAAGAACTCGGGCCTCCAAGACATCTGTTGGCCTCCTCTTGACCTGGGCATAAGTGCTGCCCAGCGAGCCATCCTTGGCTCTCTTGGTACCGGCTTGGCAACTATTTCCCCTTGGCCCTGAAGGATGGGTAGTTGTTCCAGGATGAACGACACTAGAATGGAACCATATCCGAACTGTTTTAGTTTGGCTTGCTTGCACTTTGTTAGCTGCCTCTTCAGATTGGTTGTCACTATGGTGGCCCAGTCGAACAGTGTTGGATTCATGCACTCAGCAGCTAGTAGGAGTTGGGCCTTGGTTGCCTCATGCAGTGCCTGCGATCCCGCAACCCGCGTAATGGTGTGAAGCACTACTCTGAGTGCTAGATCGCGGACAGTGTGGATATCCACTTTCTCGCTTCCCGATCCTGTCCGTGCCCCTGGGCACACTCTCGCCATTACCTGTTCCATATTTTCTCTAGAGGGTATACTACCTGTTAGAATGGGCACTGGACCTCTGCGCGACAGTCCAGTTATGAAATACACGTTGGAAACCTCAAGTTCTAACACTTGGTCTCGAAGTTTAAACACTTCTTCATTTTCGTCCCATATACTGACCAAGTACTGTAATAGCTTTGGTTGAGCTCGTAAGCATGGCGTAAGGAAGAATTTTTTGAGACCACAGTCTCGGAGTGCATTCATGTAGGCTTCATTTTCCATAGCCATTTCATCCACTTCCCCATGTTCCCTCTCCTTCCATTCGATAACCATTATGCCTGAATAATTTGCATCAATATGATTAAAAGCCCTTGTTAGATCTCTGTTATACTTGAAAATTTATTTGGATCGCTCACAGTTTAGAAATTTAAAGAGAAAAACTGGGTTGCGCCATTGGCGTGACTATTTTCCTAACAGTCAACCCCTTTGTGAATAAAATTCCATTGGCGCGGGTCCGTGCCTGATACCCGCGCCAATGGGCAGAGCCCTAAAATTTTAAAAAATTTTCCCAGGGATCTAATGCGTAATGGAAATTTATAAAAAATAGATCAAAACAGATCTTAAGGAAGCACCTCTTACCTGAAACAAATGAGGATCTGAATGGTGTTCTGGATCAGTCGCAATCACCGTCGGAAGTTCGCTCACAAAAGGACCACTGCTGCTCTCCAAGTGAGGTAAAAAGTAAAAGTAAATATGTTTTTACCATTTGTGGCGTATTTATAACTTTTGAAATCAAAATTAGGTTTTAAAAGTCATTTTTCTCAATATTTTAATATATTTTGTCGAAAAATGGATTTTACACTTGTTTTTATGTGCAGCGACAAGTTTTTACACGACTTGGACAGTGATACGAGTTGTATTTTATACTTTTTTAGACTCGGTAAATACACGAAAAAGTCATTTTGGAGTCATCTTTCAACTCTTTTCTGACTCTCTAAACATGGAAATATTTCCGAGTTCCTTGTCGTTTCGATCTCGTTAAAGTGGTTGCGAAACGACATCTACCCAATATACGTTTACCCCTTTTTCGGGCTGGGATAGATTATTTACGAAAAAGAAATACCCTAGCCTATTGCGACTAGGAGGTTTTCTCAGATATAGTTTTCTACCTTTTCGGATCTGAGGAACTATTTACGAAAAGGGACCGTTGGAGTTTACTTTTCTGATGTCTTTTCAAACTCTCTAAACATGAAAAGACGCTGAGTTCTTCCTTTGTCAGACTCGTTAAACCCTGATGACATCGGATCTAGTCGTAATGACGATATTTGAGTTTCTCCTTCCTAGGGCTTGTTAAATGTACTAGGATGGATTCATCCGAAGGACGGACTTATATTACAAGCATATGCTATCCCCTTCAAGCTTGTTTTCAAAAATAATTGGGGTAGTCGCCAGAAATGGTGGGGAAAAATGGAACCAACATCATCATTAGGGGAATTTTGAGGTCTAAAATGGGCCTCCTAAGGATATAATAAAATAATAGCTAAACCAATAAAATAATATTTATGAATTTGAAAGTCACTTTTTGCACCACAATCCATGTAACCATAGTTAAATTCAATTCAAAAGTTGTACCAAAATAAAATTAATAAAAAAATTGTATTGATGTGACTATAAATAAGAATAAGCTTTTCAAGAAAAATTCATTATCATTGAACAATTAATGCATTTGTCCTTTCTACTTAAATAACTTAAAATGAAATGTAAATATAAATTTATAAATTCTTAATTATTATATGCTATTAATTAAAATTTATATTATTTAAATTGTATAATAACATGTAATTAATATACTATATAAAAATAATCTAATATAATATAATAAATGTATAGGGATATGCATTGTTTCTTTTAAGAAATATGAAATGACAATAATATATTTTTATTCAAAAAGTGTGAAATGACATTTATTATGAGTACTTTACTTTGACTTTAAAAGTACTTAGAGCACTACCATAGTTAACCATGAGTTTTTATCCACCATTGAGGATGTGACAAGTAAGTACCTTTAACTCAATCAATGCCACCTCAACCATTAGGGATGATGTCATCCCCTAAAATGTGATTGGTTCTCATAAAGTGAATTTTGATTGTACATTTTCCTTAGGAGGCCCATTTTAGACCTCAAAATTCCCCTAATGTGTCGTGTTGGCAGTATGTTGCTCTTGAACATGGCACTTGTCTGCATTCATGTCGGGTTGGGGAAATCTCATCTCATTTTTCACTTGCCTCCATGGGTTTGGGTGATCCCTTTTGACCTCTCATCTACTCTTTACCTCGTCATCATGACCTCTGATCTTTTGATGTCAAAATGCTGCCAAATCCACTGTCATGTCGCTGATATGTTCAAGAGAATTTGACCTCTGCAAGTTTCAACCTTCCTCTGATTCTCATCTGATCTTGATTCACAAAGACATTATGTTCCTCTGTCTCGTGTCGATGATGTGGGAAACATTATGGCCCACCTTCGATCAAGGTCACTTCCTGTCAACTTCATCTCATTATCCGAAAAGCTGATCTAGAGACTCCCTTCTGGTACCTTGGAGCCTGCATGCCTCAATGGCAGGTTCTTCGCGTTCGACGTGAGGTTTTCATCATTGGCCTCTGATCGAGTGATTCTAAGAGTGTTCAACGCCAGCTCACTGATTCACATGCCGTAGATTGTACCTATAGTACCTTGAGGACCATTGTCATTATTGGTGGTACCTCTCACGTCTGTTAACAACTTTCATCATTGGCTAGTAATCAGATGATTTTCTTGCATGTTCAACTTCAGCTCACTTATTCACATGCTTGGACTTGTACTTTTTTCGGGTCGAGATGGAGCGCAAGACCCTAGATCTTGTCTGTTAGAATCTAGGCTACAATTTTGTGGACTATTGTGATTTGTTACATGACTCGTTCACTGGATGGCTGCGACCATACCTGAGTCTATTTGTCGATCCTTACTGGATGGCTGCGTCCATGCCTTGGATCTGGATTAGTGTATTCTCTGTTATGGATGGCTGTGTCCATACCACATATATATCATGTATTTTAGATATCAGTTTTACTTCTCTATGCAAGTTTTCCGACGACAGTGTTTTCAATTGGACATGTTCTCGTAAAGCATTTCACCCCTCTCTCTCTCTCTTGGGCCCATGCTTTAGGGGGCATCTGTTACACAGCAATTTGTCACTGTCCTTGTAATCCCCCATCCCGCATATTGGAGGGCTTATTCCATGACTTGTGAGCAGTGACATGACCTGAAACCACTTTCATGGCATTCCCCTAGACATGGACTTTCATTCCCCTAAAGACAACTCCTCGTGAAAAACCCTAAAAATAGCCTTTTTTGCATTGGCACGGCGCGCCAATTGGCACTCTGTCCCAAAGTCGCACCCACGCCAGGCTTAATAAGGAGTGTTTTTTTTAAAATAAATGGCGAAAGATTCACTCCAACCAATTCCTAAACTGGTATCTAAATTGAGTTGGGAGGTTTGGCTCTGGATCTCCATGTAGAGGAAGTGGTTTGCAACCTCTCATGGAAGCTTATTTGAGGATAGGGAAAATCCCATGACTATAGGGATCCCAACTCCCCTTCCACCATCTATAAAAGCTTGCCATTTTCCTTTGCAAGCTAGTTCCCAAGAGCCTTCATAGCCTAAAGAATGCTACAAGAGCCTTGATAGTTCTCTTAGAGCCAAATCCAAGCAAGGATATTATTGTCGAGACATCCAAAGAGAGAGGCTTGTCCCATCCTCGACAGGCTTTACAGAGACGTATTCCGCTGACGACCCGCCGAAGGAGAATTCAGTGTCAGAGCTAGGTTGTATTTTCCTTTGTTTGAATTAATGATAAGGGAATTTGGTTATGGTTCCACTCGTTGTTCATTATGATCATGAGTTGTGTCTTCTCTGACTGACATATAATTGCATCTATTGGATTTTATGCTTGTGTTTGTCATGTTTCTTGTGTGTGCAGGTGTTCGATCGCGGCGAGCATGAGGATTGTGATCTGCCGGAGCAAGGGAACGGGAGCGCTACCTCTTCTACAAACGACAACATGGGATTCAAGGTAAGCCTTCTTCGCAAGTTGGTTTATTGCAATTAGGAACTTGCACCATTGCGTGTTACGATTGTTGCTAGACCCGATCTGCGCTAGTAGGGATCGCCTCTGTCTGCAGAGGGGATTAACCTCTACAACAACTTTCATGTACTCAGTATGTCCCACCGTGATCGCCATTATGTTAGTGTGGCGATGAGGTGGTAGATTCACTAGATATTCTTGAAGATAAGGGATTTCTGGAGTGCTAAGGTGTACTTATATTGTCACTAACTCAGAAAAGTCCCACCGTGATCACCATTATGTTAAAGTCCCATGATTTGGCAGATTGGAAATCCAAATGACAGGGTAACATCAAACCAACTTTGGATCCCAAGGACCTAGCCTTCCTGGACTCAGAGAGGGCTCTCTCTATTTGTGTAAAGGATGTAAACTTGTTTGCTTTCTATGTATCTGATTTTAGGCTAGTATTTAAGTATGTTTTGGTTTGTTTTAAGTTTTTTGAGGGAGAACTGATCAAAGGATAGATAGATAAAAATATTGTCAGATCAACTGGGTTATGGGGTCGATAAGGTCGAGACTACCTCAAAGGGTGGGCAAGGTATATTGCAGGGCCGATTTGGTCGAGGTAAAATGGATATTTTAGGTGGAGTGAAATGGGATGGACACTAAATTTGTGAAAGACAAAGAAGTTTTAAGCACAAATAGTTTTATAGCAAACATCCATGTGGTAGGGCTAACCATTAATCACTATAAATGAAACTCAAACTGATAGATGCATAAAATAAACATTCAGGTGATACATAGAAGTATAAGACCCTCTAACTTTGGGAAAATCGCCTTCAAACTTTGGGGAAAACAAACAAGATAGACAAACAACTCAATCTATGAAGAGGGAACTCCCAAACATCATATTTGAGCTATCAGGAACTTTGAACTAAGATTGCAGAGCATAGGCAAAGGGCAAGGTTGAAACAAGACCTCTTTGGTTCAACTAGGACAATCAAATATTTAGAGAAAGGTTTCCATTAGGGAAATTTTGAGGTCTAAAATGGGCCTCCTAAGAAAAATGTACAACCAAAATACACTTTATAAGAATTAATAGGATTCAAGATGATGATGTCAACCATGGGGGATGAATCACCATTTTTTAAGTAAAAGGGTAAGAGATTAAAAAATAATAAAATAATAAAACTACTTTTTCAATTCGTATTTTCAACTTATCTCCCAAATCTTTTACTCAAATTTCAAGCAGAAGTACTCGTTGGATGCAAAATTTAATTCCTCATCCAAGGAGTACCCATGTTGCATACTTTCGATGGACCCTACTACGTGAAAAATGAGAAATACATGAAAAAATGTGATTGCAATCACGATTTTGATGTATTTCTCATTTTTTGTGTAGTAGGGTCCACTGAAAGTATGCAACATGGGTACTCCTATGATGAGGAATTAAATTTTGCATCCAACAAGTACTCCCGCTCGAAATTTGAGTAAAAACGTTGGGAGATAAGTTGAAAATACAAGTTGAAAAAGTAGTTTTTTCTTTTTTCCCTCTAAAATTTGATGATGTCATCAAATCTTATTTTATTTTTTCCACTATTATTTTATAATTTCCTTAGGAGGCCCATTTTAGACCTCAAAATTCCCCTAATGAATGACGGGATTTTGGATAGCTATGAGTAAGTAGGGTATACCGTGAATCATACTAGATAGCATACATAATAACCATTAATGAAATTGATAACAAGTTCTTAGGGTATCAAAGAGTAGTTAATAATTCTTTGACATAACTAAGAAAGAAGAAAAACATAGAAGCTGTAATGAAATTAGGAAACTTGAGGTGCCTCCATGGGCATGTCTCAAATCTATTTCTTCAAAGCTTGTAATACCATGTATTGCTCTATAACATCAAGTTCAGCCTCTTGTTACAATGAAATCTCTTGGAATATATAGGCCAAAGAGAAAGAAACTATCCAAGAGCATCTAGAAGGCCATTGATCTATTGCAAATATCTAATTTTGTCATTGAGGCTTTGCAAAGCCCAAGGCACAAAATATCTTCAAAAATATCTATAAAATGCTAAAAAAGGAAATAAAATTGACTTTACATGACTGAAAAGTGCTAAAAAAGGCTTAACGCACAATTGGATGAGAATCTTCAGAAATCTGCCTTTTTTGCCAAAATGCTACAGGAACTTAGCAGTAGAAAGAAGCTTGTTTTGCAGACAACCTTTTAGGGACTTCCCAATGTCGAAACGAGACCCGTGATGGCTCGCTGGAAAGCCCTAGATGTATAATATCTGTAAATAATTGAGTTTTCCAAAACTGATGCTGGGAAGTCTGTCAAAAACTGAACTGAGTGAAGAAAACTAGAAAAGTAGCCCTTGCTGATATGTGAGGCAGAAAGTTAAAAAATCATTGTTTTTCGCCTCTTTAGGGGACCAAAACACCTCCTTTGGATCTGAAAATTTATGAGTAGCTGCCCCAAAATTTATTCCATCCATAAAAATGACTTTCATGAGCTGAGGATGCTCCTAGCACCCATGACAGCACCTTGAAAAATGTGCAATTAGGGCCAAAAAACACAAAAAAAAAAATCATGTCAAAATTTGCTCAATTTTGGTGAGAAAGCCTCTTAAGGGTTTTTAGAAACATGCAAGGAAACTGAGGCCAATATTTCAAGCCTAGATATGCCTTTCTCCACTTTTTCTACGGGGCGCCTCTTTTGGGCAGTTTTGAGCCTTTTTTGAGCAAGTTTGAGCTTTCTTCGAGAAAATTGGTTCAACTTCTTGTAGTGCCCGGTCATCTTCCTTTGTAGATCCAAGTCTCTGTTAGCTTTCTCTAATTTATCCTCCAAATTCTTGTTGGCTCTTTCAAGCCATGATTCTTTATCATTTTCTATTTCTTGGGCGAGCAATTGAATGAGAGGATAAGATCGAACAAGGGCTGCCTCTCCTTCCTTCTTTTTCTCAAAAGCTTTCCTAAGATCCATGATCCTAGGCCTTTTTATTATTGGCTGCTCTTCTTCTTCAGTATCATCAAATTTTCCCATATACTCTTCAATCTTGACTTGTGCTTTGTAGGCTTCCCTTTGGTATTTGAAAGCTCGGGCCTCATAAACTGCCATTTGACCACTTATTTGTTTATTTTGCATTTATAGAACATGTATGAGGTCCTTTGACCTTTCTAGATCAGTTTACAAGTCATGTATTTGGAATTCTCTGTTTTTCAAAAGAGCCTCAAGAATTCTAGCTTCATCATCTCCAGCATCACTGTCTATTTATGTGATTTCAAACTCCCTTTCCTTTTCCTGACTACTCTCTTGTTTTTCCTCTTTTTCTTTACCCTTGCCTTGGGTAGACTTCTTGGTCCTTTTCCTATTTGGAAATTCAACAATACTCTTCTTAGGAAATTTGCCTCTACTTCTTAGCACTCTTGTGACATTGCTAGTCACTGCTGAAGTGATCTTCTTCTTTGCATATCTAGTGTTTCTAGGCTTCACCACTTTTGGAGAAAGAGTCATGGCCCCTTGCCTAGGAGAGGTAGCTAGCACATGCTCTTGGCTGTGTTGAGGAGAAGAGAGAGGAGGTTTCATTAGTTGCACTTGCTCAACTTGGTCCTTGATTTGGTCTTGGCTGTCCTTAGGACTGTTTTGATCTTTTTGCTCCATGCTGCCCCCTTCGGAATGCTCACTGTTTGGTGTTTTCTTTCCATCATCATTGCTTGCTTGAGGGCTATCATGATTTTCATCATTAGTGTCTCTTTGAGGACTGTTACGACCGTCATCATCACTGTTTTGGCTGCCATCATGTTCCTCTTCATGACTGTTATGCTCACCATCATTTTGTTCATGCTCACCATCATTTCCTTCTTCCTTACTGTCATGCTTAGATTGTTTACTTTGTCCCTCATCATCACTAGTTTGCTTCTTGTCACTTTGCCCTTCTTCATCACTAGTTTGCTTCTTCTCTTCTTCACTCTCAATCAAAGGGGATTTTTTCCTTTTAGGAGTGGATTTACTAGAAGAAGGAGAAACATCATGAGTGGATGGTAAGGAAGGTGCATGAGATGAAGAGGCAATGGAAAAATCGGGATGGGAGATGAAGGATTCCCAAGAAACTCCATTTTTATCAAGTTGATGGAGGATGATGATCTTGATAAGGGAATGATAAAATAAACAAGCTTGTTGTTGAGCGAAGGGCTTCTTTTGGACAGTAGAGGCCATCTTGTCAATGCTTCTATGGAGAAAGAAAGGTAGGTTCAACAACTGAGTTCTTGTGAAATGCATAAGAAGCCTGATGTGATAGGCATAAATCCGGGAAAACCTCCCTTCACATGTGAAATACTTCATGATGACTTTCATGAGGGGGCATAGTTGCTCAATAAGTGAGAAAAAGGGAAAATAGCTTGGCAAGCATCCTGATGGTCTGGTTTTAGAAAGGGTTTATAGTGATTCAGATCTAGGTATGCTTGTTTGAACCAATTTTCTCTTATATAGGGGATATTAGTTGCTTTGGAGATAGCCCTAGGAGTGAGTTTGAAGTCTAGACCCGCTAGATGGACATGCTTTCCTTGCAGCCTTAGGGCAAACAAATGTGTTAATTGAGGGTAACTGGTGACGTCCTAGACTTTTTGGCAAAAATCGAGGCAGCCCCCCTCATGGAAGTTAAAAAGAATTGAAGGGGATTCATTTACTTCTTGAGTTGCCAAAGGCTCAAACCTATTGTGATATCCACTCCTAATGTCCTTCTTTGGAGGCATTTTTTCTTTCTGATACCCTTCACTGACTTACCAAACAAGACCTTGAAATGTACTGAAAAATAAACCCCTTCTTTGAGCACTGCTTTTCTCTTTAGTTGGCAAACAAGTATTTGTTAAATGAAAACAAATTTACTTCTCCAGCACTGTGTTTTGAGCAAAGAAGCTTTTAATAAGATCTATTTGTGGTTTTTGAAGACAAGTCCCCCTTTGTTTTTGACACAAAAAATCTTTCCCCTCAATCACTGGCTTTTTTGAAATCACTGTTTCTTTGACACTTTGATATCAAATTTTCTATTTAAATCAAACAAAATTCAGGCTTAGGAGATGTAAATACCTTCAAGATATGTGCTTTGTTGTGTTTGGAGATGAGCTTACTGTGTAAAAAATCTGTCTTCAACACCTTTGAGGGCTCTTTTGAGTATTGGCCTAGGTGGGCAGAAACCACGTTTAGGAGTGGCCCGGGTGCCGGGCCTTTCAGAGGTGGCCTGGGCTGGTCAAAAATGGGTTGTGCAGATAGTGAAAATGATAAGGGCAAGGGTAAAAAATGAAATATGTGTATGGTGAGGGCACAAGGCAAGTGGGAGGATCTTTTTCAGTGGCCCGAGCACTTGGATAATGGTCGAAGAAGCATGGGTGCCACGTTTAGGAGTGGCCACTGGTCTGGGCAGGCCTGAATGAGCAAACGCGCTGCGTTGTAATTGTCAGGTCGGCCCTGGGCACCCATTGAATGTCGGGCACAAGCGTGCCATGCAACAATATAGGCACGCAACGCCTATAGCAAAAGTCTTATGTAAATGCCTACAGGCGTGCCGCGCAAAAATACAGCCACACCGCGCTTATAACAAAAGTATTCTGTATATGCCTACAGGCATGCCGAACAAAGATACAGGTGCGCCGCGCGTTCCAAAGGCCGTAAATGATAGCTTGAAATGTTTTTCCCCTTCGTGACTTGGTTTGAAAAATGACAATGAACGTTTTCTCGAGCTTTCCTATGCCTTGTGAGGCCTTCAAACAACTTTTCCTTTTTTAAAGAAATCAAAAACCCTTTTTAAAACTAAAATTCACCCCCAGTGATTAGCCTTTTGCTTATTTGAAAGAAATATTTTGACAATGAACTAATGTCTTCAACTTTTACTGCAAAAAATATTTCCACCCCTTATATTAACTCTGATGAGTTTTTTAGCCTTTGTTTGTTGTGAAAGGGGTTATTTAAAATGTGTTTTTGATCCCCTGCTGGGATGTCCTTTTAAACCACAAAAACTCCTCTTTATCTGGTCTTGTGTCATTCATGGTCCTTTTTAACGTTGCCCCTGAGAACTTGACATCTGCACTTATCCTCTGAATAAAATATATCATAATGTAAACTGCTTGTGTCCACCTAGATTCGGTCTCTTATCATTTGATGGAGGTTTATATGAAAATTAATACTGCAGTCTTTTAAAATCACTATATAAACCCACTGTTTGTGAAGTAAAGGAGGTCTTTTAAACCATGTGTTTTATTTGTTTTTATGGTGAAGGAGTCCTCTAAAAAAAAAAAAAATTACTTTTATCAGACATTGTGCCATACTGTCTTTTCGAAGGTGGTCTTTCAACCTTAAGCTTGAATTTATCTGTTAGGCACTTTGTATTAACACTTTCTCTTTGTCCTGAAGAAGGTCCTTGCAAATGTGACCACCCATGTTCATTTAGAATCATTGTTGGGCCCTTATCTCATGATGAAGGAGGCTTTTAAATAATGAAAGTCCATCTATCTTAATAATGTGCCCTCTGTCCTTTAAATGAGCTGAAAAAGTAACCTTTGGAGCTCTCCCTTTATTCATCACTTGGAGGGAGTATTTTTGATAAACCATAAGGGATCTGTTTTAAAAGAAAAATGTCATTTCCATATGAACCCTCTGTGTGAATGCCTCTTTGCATTAGTTTGCAGAAACCATTTTTAAACCAAGCTTGGTCTACTACTTTTACCATTCAGATGAGGCTGCTTTAATCAGAATTGTAACCTTTGATTTATCCTTCGAAGGAGGCTTTCATGAACAGAAAAATAGAGGCCTTTTAACACCATCATGTCACCCTTTGAGTCATAACTATTTCTCAACTTTTCTTTCCAATAGAAACCTTTCTGAAACACAATTTTAAACCCTACTATGCATCTTATGTTCATCCTTAGGAGGAGGTGGCACAAAAAAACTCCTGAAGCTATTTAAAAACATGCTGACCCTCTAATTTTTAGTGAAGGAGGTCACTACAATGTGTCTTTTACCCTCTGCTTTTATATGAAGGAGGTTCCGTCATTTGTTTCTAACCCTTTGCTTTTTGAAGGAGGTTTCTATCACTATGTTTCTAACCCTCTACTTATTATTGAAGGAGGTTATCTTTAACACAGGATCTCCATCTATTTCAATCACTGTACCTGCTCTGTATGTTTGTTTGAAGAATAGGAAACAAAGTGGAATTTGACCTTTATCATTGATAAAATCACTTGAAACTCATGTCCTCTTGCTTTATGAGGCCTTGTCTGAGATGTATCTATCTTTTTGAAAAATATCACTGTGAACACAAGACTAGAAGAAATGTGATTTGTATACAGAGAGTGTTTGCTGCTAGATATGTCTTCTTATCTTTTTCCCTTGACTGTGTTGTCAAAGGTATATTGAAATTGCCTTTGACTAATTTTCAAACCCAGGTCCAAGGTAACATAAGGAGCATATGTCTTCTTATGCCCTACATGATGACGTTCTTTGGCAAGATCATGAAGCAACACTTTTGGAGTAGATTATGGAGCACTGCCGATTAGCATCACTCAGTTTTTTGTGTTCATTTGACATTAGGAATGATCTCTACTCTTCAGCAAGCCTTTAGATTTATAACATATACACTTGCTGCTCTTTACTTACTGTACTTTACTTGCTTTGATGGCAAACTAAGTCAACATGAAGGACCTGTTGAAATTTTTCCTTTTTGCTCTTATGTGCACACTAATCATCATTCAATTACACCCCTGCAGAGATGTAAAAGCAGATGCTTTTGAACCTTGGAGAGCTCCTTTAGTGTTTGATGGAGATTTTGCCTTATCTAAGCATATTTCTTCAGACAGTGAACAACCTCATTTTTTCCTGATTTGGATCTTTGTTGATATTCTTCTGAAATGGGACAAAGTGACCTCTTAGTGGTGTGTGACCTATGGATAGATTAAGGATTTCTTTGTAGAATAGGGAAATATTTAAGGCTGACTGGTACTCAACACATGATTTTTGGGTTAGGATATCTTAGCCAAGGAAAAAATCCCTAAACACCACTATCTAACTTAGGGACAATTTTGACAGATTCTGAGTGTTTTCTTAGGCATGATCAGATTTTCATATGACAAGATGATCAGGGATAGAGTAGCAGACAATTTTTCAACCTTTGGATAGTAATGGCATGAGAAACAAGGGTAAATGATAGCAAATATTCACAGCTATGACAGCTATAGACAAGGAGACTTTGCTAAAGCAAGATAGGTCTTGAAAACTGGAGATTGTTCTCATCATAGACTGACAGGGAGGGGTAGGAGGACAAAAATTTGTTTGGGGTGTTTTGTAGATGAAAAATTGACAGTTTGAGATTAGCTTCTAGAAAACTCAGCTAAAGAAACTATTCATCAATAGCAAGTAAAAAATACTGATGACTAACATGCTTAAAACCAAAAAACATATTTTTGCTTCATATTTTTCTCTAAAACTTTCAGCAGTTTCATAGCGCTTTCTGCCTTTTTTACACTAAATGCGCTACGAAAGTAAGGTTTCTTGGCTAATTGGACAGTTTTGATGAAAAAATATAGGGAAATGAAATTAATTATGAAATGATGAATGACTTGACATGGAAAACCTTTAAAATGGATTTATTTAACACTAGGGAAGGTTCAAACATAAAAATATAATACCCCCTTTTGGTCAAATTCATGAAATGACTCCTAAAACTCTATTTTGACCCATGAACATAATTCATCTTGTCAAAATGATGTTTTGAATTTTTTGAGTGATAACAAGTTGAAGGGAGAAACAATGTTCTATAAGATTGACTTGAGATAAGGATATCATTAGATACCCAACAAAGAAGAGGACATCCACAAGACCGCCTTCAGGACAAGGTATGGGAATTATGAGTTTGTTGTAGTTTCATTCAGTTTGACTAATGCCCCAACTACATTTATGTGTTTGATGAATAGTGTGTTGCATCCTTATCTGGACAAGTTTGTTATGGTATTAATTGATGACATCTTGGTATATTCTAAGAATGAGGAAAAGCATGTCGAGAATTTAGCAACAATGTTGATATTTATAAGAGAGCATTAGTTATATGCTAAGCTTAGCAAGTGCATTTTCTTCCAGAAAAAGGTACACTACTTGGGACATGTTATTTCCAAGGAAGGCATTGCGATATATCTAGAAAAAATAAGAGCCATCATGGCGTGGGCAGCTCCTAGGAATGTGGAGGAATTCAGGTCATTATGGGATTAACAGGTTACTACAGGAGGTTCATCAGGAACTTCTCACACATTGCATATCCTATTACATCTTTGCAGTGGAAAGGTAAGAAGTTTGAATGGATAGAAGAACGTGCAACTAATTTTGAGCAATTGAAGCACTTGTTGACCAATTCTCAAGTTCTTAAGATTGCAGATCTAAATAAATAATTCAGGTGTGTACATATTCTTGTAAAAGAGGACTTGGTGGAGTCCTTATGTAGGAGGGAGAGGCGGTATGCTATGAGTCCAGGAAATTGAATGAGCATGAACAAAGCTACACGACTCATGATCTTGAGTTGATTGTTATTATTCATGCTTTAAAGATGTGGAGGCATTATCTTCTTGGCACAAGATTTGTATTACTAAGTGATCACAACGGGTTGAGATATTTGTTTGACAATCCAAATCTGAATTCCAGGCAAGCTAGATGGTTTTCCACCATTAATGAGTTTGACTTCGAGATCATATACATCAAGGGAAAGGAGAATAGGGTTGCATATGCTCTCATTAGGAAATTACAGGTGAACCATATAGAAGCTATGATTTCTTATGGGACATACTTACATGATCAGATCTTATAGGCAGGATAATAGGATAACAAGTATGTGGATCTCATGCACAAAATACAACAAAGTATAGGTATAGGTACATGTGTAGGGATGGGTGATGATGATGCAGACTATCGTCTCACAAAAGATCTTTTGGTGAGATTTAGGGACATGATATATGTGTCAGATTAAAGTGAGATAAAGAAGCTTATCTTGAGGAAGTTTCATGTCAAGCCATACTCGGGTCACCCAGGATATCAGAAGACATTGACTGTGGTGAAGAAGTCCTAGTATTGGCTGGATCTGAAGAGGGATGTGGCATAATTTGTTGCTAGATGTTTGGATTGTAAGCAAGTGAAGGCAAAGTATAAGAATCCAGGTGGTCTACCACAACCTATTTCGATTCTAGAATGGAAATGAGAGGTAATTTACATGGATTTTATTATAGGTATTCCGAGGACAGTGAGGCAACATGATTCTATCATGGTTGTGGTCAACAATTTGAGAAAGGTGGCTCACTTCATTCTAGTGAAGATTACATATTCAGCTAGTGAGATGACACAGGTCTTCATTAGGGGTATTGTGAGATTACTTGGTGTTCTGAAGAATATTGTGTCGGACAGGGATGCCAAATTCACTTCCAAGTTTTGGAAGAAACTATTTGTAGGATTGGGAACAGACTTGGCCTTCAGTACAATCTATCATCCACAGATAGATGGATGGAAAAAGAGGGTCAACAACATCCTGTAGGACATGTTGAGGATGAATTTCATGCATCCGTAGAGGAAATGGGAGGAGTACCTTCCATTGGTTGAGTTTGCATGCAACAATGGTTATCAGGAGTCGCTGAGAATGAGTCCTTTCGAGGCACTGTATGGGCGGAGTTGTAATACTCCCATCAGTTGGAGTGATCCAGTGAACAGGGTACTTATTGGACCGGGCATGTTGGCAGACATGGAACATGAAATTCGGGTTATAAGGGAGAATATAAAGGTAGCACATGAGAGGGATAAGAGTTATGCAGACCAGCTCAAGGCATTTACGGAGTTTTAGGTTGGGGAGCATGTGCATTTGCGTATCAATCCCAAGAAGAGCTCCTTGAGGATTGGATCATGTTTCAAGTTGGAACCATGGTATTGTGTGCCTTTTTAGATCCTTGAGAAGATTGGACCAGTGGCCTATCGAATTGCACTTCCTCCAATAGTGAAAGTCCATGATTTTTTTCATGTTTCATTACTTAAAAGTTATATAAAGGATTTTGATCATGTTATTGATTGGTATGTATTATAGGTGGAGCAAGAAGGATAATTACAGTTGGAACCTTAGTGCATATTACAATGGAAATAACTCATGCTCAAGCACAGAGCCATGGAGCAAGTTAAAGTGCAGTGGAAGCACTTTGGGCCCAAAGAAGCTACATGTGAGATGGTGGATCAAATGTAGGCTATGTATCCTTCATTGTTTGTCAGTTGAGGCAAAGAATTTTTGGTATTTTTACATATTTATGTATGGTTCTATAATAAATACCACCATAAGGTAAGTTATAAAGCTCCAATAAGTGGTATGGTTGTTGCATTATCATGTTGTCATGATCATTTTTTGCTTTAAAGCTGGTATTCATTGTAAATACCGCATTGAGCTAAGCTATAAAGCTCCATGGGTAGTATGTTTTCTTTTCAGTGGTTTTGCTGAGTTATAGGTGTGGTATAACACCGAGGATGGTGTTCCACAAGGAGGAGGGTTCTGTAACAGACCTGGGTTACAATTTCATGTAATTAAAGTTAATAAAGGAAAAAAATAAGACCACGGTTAAAGGACATTTATTAAAATATGAATGTGGGGAAAAGATATCCTAGTGGGCATCATTGGATGTGTTTATGGCTAAGGGGAAATTGGAAAAGGAAATGGCTAAGGCATTAAAAATGCAAAGGGTATTTTAGCACATTTATTTATGAAAATAAATGAAATTAGGAGAAAAGGAAAGTTAAAGGTCACAGGTTTCATGTGAGGAGGAAATTTAAGGAAAATAATGGAAAATCAAAGAAATTAGAGGCATGAATGATAAAAATACCTTATAGCATCACTTGGTAGACTTTTTTCAGTTCATTTTCAGAATTTCACTCAGAGAAAGCAAAGGAAGGAAAAGAAAGAAAAGGAAGGACAAGGAAAAGAAAGGAATGCAAAGATCAAGCAAGGAAGAGCATGATCAAGAAACTTCAGCAGTAATACTTGCAATTAACTTATTGCATGTATGATTTCCTAGCCAGTTTTGACATGCATGGTATGTGCATGTTGGTATTTGGTTATTTTGTTGTCGGTGGCATGGTTTTTCCAGGTTTTGATAGTGGCTTTAGCCTTGCCTTGCTTTTTTCTTGATATCCATGGTGTGATCGGATTACTAGATGGTTTTGAGCTTTGGAATTACCGGATGGTTTCAGAATATGGGGCAGAGGTGGTCTCACAGTCATTCCCGAATGCCTAGGAATCTCTTGATGCGTTTTCATGGGATACATGGTAAAGCCTAAGGGTGATGTCTCAGTAAGGGCATAGTGATCCAGTGTGTGATGTGGTAAGGCCTAGAGACAAGGAGATGTAAAATTCCTCAAGGATAGTGATGAAATATGAAGGCATTTCGAGCTCAATTATGTTTTGTGATCTTGGTGTCGGTTTAGGTGAGATCATGGTATGGTGAGGGTGGAGGCGATTTAACCTCTAGATTCCCTTGGTTGTTTTTGGATTGGTTTATCCATGAGATACCACATCCATTCTTTGAATATGGCACGCGGATGACTGGCTGAAAGAAATATTTGGTTCAGCCATGTCTATGGTCGAGTGGTATGTGGAAGTCTCGAACCTGGTTGGCTCTTGCCTATATTTAATGAAAGTTAAGCTCGCTTGATTTTATACCTATATTTATGTAGCTTTAATGGTTGTTATCTTATGGTTATTTATGTGGTTATAAGTTGGTTATAATCATGGTTATGTGACTGGTTATAGTCATGGTTCATTTCATGTTTTACTTGTAACTGAAAGAATAATGGATACAAGACCTAATTGATGTTAAGAAAACTAAAGAGAGAGGGTGGTGTTCATTCTTGATAAGTTTCATATGAATTTCCAGTCCCTTAAGCTCAGTATTGTATTCATGGCCTATAGATTGCATTGTTTCCAAGTGTTTGACAGAATGTCAGTCCTAGTTGGGTATGGTCAGGCCTAGTCCCGGTGTTAATTTTTGGTTTACAAGCATTTTCCTTGTGTGATTTATGATTTCTGAAAGTTACAAGGATTTATGGGCAGATATCTAGCCCTAGCCCTGGAATCTAGTCTTAAAATATGCATTCGTTCGCACAACACTGAGTGTTTTAGTCCACAGTAGCACTAATGAAGGCTTATGCATGTGACTGGGAGATCCAGTTGCACTGATTCCTTGGCAAGGGAGTGACTAGGGGTAAAACTCAGATAAAAGTCAAGTTGGCTCAGGGGATGGACATCTGGAGGGGATGGGTTACTCTTGGAGGGGTCTGTTGCACTTGAGAGAAGTCAGTAAGGTTTTCTTGTCAACTCCATTTCCTTAAGTTCACCTAGGAGGTTGAGTCTGGTCATAATTTCCCCTCATCTCATGTTTACCCTGGATAATCCGATGAAAGAGGGTAGATGTGAGTGGAGGTGTGCGTTAAAATGATGAAATAAAGTCCCTTGGACTGGCTGAGGATGATAAAATACACTAATTTGAATCTTTGGTCAATAATTTGTTATTTTCGAGGTTAAAATTTGAAGTGGTGGAATAGTCTCAATAATTATGCTCTATGCTATTCTATATGGAAAATTTGAAAAACTCTTATAAAAAAATGGATCAAGGATGCAAAATTGAGAAGACAGATAAAATTAAACTTGATTTTCCAGAAGGCTACACAAAATTGAATGAGATTAATGATAAGGTGCATGATACATATTATTAAATGATACACATACATATAAGCTTTTAACCCTTGATATCATCTTTCAACTGGTCTCTTGGATTCTTGATGATAACACATATTCCTTCACACCAACCTTGATTGATTAGGTTTCCAGCATCCCCCCTAATTTGAAGGGGTATATGCGAGTCTGAGAACAAAGTTGAAATATGAAGTTGGATAACAACCAAACACTAAATGTGCTCTCTAAATATGATGATTTAAGGAAACCAAATAGGTAGTAGAAGTCAAAGCTTTCTATTGGTGGTGGTTTAAGGTTGATTACCAACTCTATAACTTGACTCAAAGTAGTTCTCGTGACAATTTATAATTTGGATACTAGTTGATGTCTTTTGCGAAATGGAAGTTCTCTCTAATGATGGTTTAAAAATGACCACAAAATGATGAGATTGTAGTTTAAAGATGACCACAAATTGCAATATAGCAATAGTGGTAAGTCTTCCATTGAGTGTTAGTTTAAGGAGGAGGGAAAAAAATGTTGCTCATGGAACACAATTTTGTCTTTGACTACAACTCGGATTGGGGATTTTGTTGACTCTAGTTGTTGGCTTAGATTTTCTTGATATGACTTTGAAAATAGTTGATGACTATCAATTACCCCCTTATCACATACAAGGTGATAAGATGAAAATCTCTCCACTGCAAGATGTGTGAATACTTGAGAATGAATTTTATAGTATGATAAATACATTTTATTTAATATTGAAGAGAATTGCTAAGAAGTGATCCATTCAAGGTGAATCTTTGATTTTATAGGTTTTTGTGATTGGAACATATGCTTGAATGATACATATGGTTTTCACAATGTTGACAAAGGTTAAGAGAAAAACATTGATATTTCATGTGGACAACTCAATAACAATGGTGGCATTTGAAAATTGATGTGGATGTGTAGCAAGTGAAGATGATATTTCTTTAAGGAACTTAGCACTTCAAAAATTGGATTTCTTTTGAATAGTTGGGAATATGAAAGGTAATTTTTTTTCATATACAATATTGGTTCTTTTTTTGTTGTTGATAACATTTTCCTAAGGTTTGATGATGGGCTTGGGAAACATAAAAAAAAACTTGTTTTTGACAAGTTCCATCTTCATTTGAATTTGCTCATAAATTGACATCACCTGTTTGATCACGTGTTCATTGATGAAAATATTTTTTCGCAAACTAAAAAAGAAATTTATTTTGAACAAGAAGTTGCTTATAATGTTGACTCTTTTTTTGTAATCCATTACATTGGTGTTGAGGCTCAAGTTGAAGAAACTTGAAATTGTCCTATGAATATTGTAAGTAGGTTCGAACATTTGTGAGAATGGATCTATTAGTTTTGATTGCATTGTTGATAGTGGAGTGTATTAGAGTATATAGTAACCTTAATAACTCATCAATGAAGGGTGTCGACAATCTTAAATAGACAAAGTTAAATAGCTTCCAATGCCAAATAACTATAATTTTTCAAGCATGTTAAGAACCAAACTATGAATAAATCCTCTCAATTGTGAATCAAATGAATCTCACAAACATTGCTCCCAATGGCTTCACCATAAATGGACAACTAGGGACTTGTATACTTGCTCCATACAATGAAATAGAAGTCTGAAAAATTTGTGGTGAACGCAAGTAGACATCTAGAAATCATTTTGAGTTTGAACCCACATTTTTTGTAAGATATCTATGAGGTTGACATTGGTGGAATACTTGAGTTTTGTGAAAGGGTGGGTCAACTTATTTCATGAATATTTTTAAGGTTGACCCTCTTATCTTTTGATTTGCAAGGATTTATATAATGATTTAGGGTGCATTTGACGCCTCTTTAGCACACCAATACACCATAGAAATGATTCATGGAATTATTCAGTTCATAAAGTTTGTTTGAAGTTCACAATTTATGGAATCTTTGAAGTATGATTGCAGGCCTATTTACACCATCAAATGAAAGCAACTGTATGGTAAGGTAATAGGAATTGAGGTCGAGTTGATTTAATCCTTAAATTTAAAGGGAAGGTTACGTTGTTACCTTGCAATTCAAGAGGTCCTCATAAAGCCCAGTACGAATTTTATGAAAGGTTTTGTTTTTACCTACTATGGTGTAACAAGCTGCTACATAGTAGCTACAATAACTTAATATAGTAAGTTTCAGTTTGATAGGTGGATGATGGAATTTTGAAGATTGTTTATATATATATATATATATATATATATATATATATATACATATATATATACTTATATATGTATATCTCATTCAAACTATAATTATCTTATACTTTAATTTAATTTAAAATGATTTAAAGTATTTAATTAAATTTATTAAATTGAAAAAAAAAATTATAAATGTTAAAAAATTGATATATAAAGTGTTTAATCATAATATATAATCCATGCTCGTTGGTTTTTTTTAATGAATTATATAAAAGTTAAAAATGAAAAGTATAGGAGTTTGGTCTTTCTTGGCACTTAGTAAATCTGGAATTAAAAGAGATTTAGGCTGATCTTTATTTCTTCAAATATCATGTGCAATTTATATGAACAATTTAAACATTTGATTTTTTAACTATTTATGAAAATTAAATTATATTTAAAGTAGAAAACTCTTTAATCTTTATATCTTCCAATATAATGTGTAAATTATGAGTAGTTTGAATATTTGTTTTTTGAATTTTTATGATTTTATTTTCTAATTAATTTTGTTAGGTATTAGTTCGTTGTTTTCTAATTAACTTTGCCCAAAATTTGATTAAATGCTTTTCAATTAAGTTAAGTTAAAACATATTTTTATACTAAATAATTATTATAAAATTAATAATTACCTTCAAAATGGTTTATAACATCATGCTTTCATAAAACAATTTTTCTAGTAAACTTCTAGAAAAGTTACAGATAAAGAATTAATTTACTTGATACATAATTAAAAACAAGAATTAAATGCACTAAGCAAACTTGGAAAGCTTTGTTAGAAAAATAATTAGGAAAAAGAGTCATTCCCTCCATTCCATAATACAATTACAGGTTCCTTCTCTCAGAGCATAGGAACCCCACCACCTTGAGCAACGAACCTTCATCGAATACGTCCACGAAATAAGATGCCAGGGCTGGGTTGAAATATTGGAATCTCGAGTTAGAATTTTTTTTGCATGGAGATGTTTCATACTAATTATTAAATTACAAGTTGATGGAATAATAATGTTATCAACCATTCAAACAAATGAAATTAAAAAAAATATATCAATTATCATTTTAAAAATATAATATTTTACATACAATAATATTTTAACCATGAAAATGCTACAAAATTATTGATAATTTGTAAACCGTACTCATTTATATATGTGAATTGACTTGCAACATACCCTTTATATAAAGGGTGCCACCCTGCAATTCAAATACAAGAAATATTAAGCTCAATAATTGATGAGCTCTATTAAATACTTTGCAGGTCAATCATGGTATTAGTTTATACCATGTGCAAGCATATAGATGTAAAGATTTAATTTGATAATGACATAAGAGACCAGTGAAGATGATTACCCCATCCACAAGTGTTTTTCTTCTACAAAACATTAACACATATGGCGCCATTGCAGTAGTACGATCAGAACAAACCATCATCATTTGAAAATAAGATGTGAACGATGGCAACGAATCAGATGTCAGAATAAAAATATTATTAGGTAATAATAAAAATTAAAAATTAAAGTTGAAGTATAAAAAATTGTGGTCAAAGTTTGTTTTCACTATAATAAAATACCTTTTTTTATTCAATAAAGTTGAATAAAAAAATACAAATTAGCTGGGTTACTAACTTCCCAGAAAAACATTGGAACTGTAGTTGAAACAACTGAGTGAGGTTGCAATACTCAAGCCTAGCTAAGACAGGGCAGATAACCTGCAAATCTGAGTCCCATATAAAGCTGGAAAAACTGATCAAAAGCTATAACGATTGAAAAAATAAACCCGTAACAGCTGGACAATACAACAATTAATAGAAATGCTTAAGTGTGCACATTGAAAACCAGATCTACCAGTGCTGACCTGTGTTCTTTGGAGCTAAATTGCTAAAGCATTTATTCTGTTACCAAACAAGTGGGCGTTTTGCTCTATGTCAAAGTTAAATTAATATGCAGTTAATGAAAAAACTGATGCATTATACACTTCCTGTGGTGAGTATAATAATGAAATTAAAATGAATATATTAAAATGTAAAAGACTAGTCAAAGTATGTTGAAGATAGAAACTAGCCTAAGGATTAATCAATGACCCATTAAGAATCTTGACTAGCCTTGATCTCATGCCTAATAGAAAAATGAGGAGTTAAACAAATATATTATATTAAAAAAAAAAGACAACAACGTTGTGAAGAGGCAACCTTAATAAATCACTCATTAATGGTGTAAAAAATGTAAAGCAACAAAAGAGTTGCTAAGGAAAGTGGAAAATGATGAATTAATGGAAGAATAGAAAAAGAGAGTTGCTCAGGAAAATTGGAAAAGGATGAATTAATGGAAGAATAGAAAAAGAGAGATGAAGAAATAAAAGGTAATGTAGATACAATAATTTTTCTTAATGATGATAGGAAGATAAAAGAAGTTTTATAAGAGTTGGAATAAAATTTTGATTAATGGTTTTAAGTTGCAAATTCAAAAGTAAAAAAAAAACAATATTTATTTAAGAAGGTTAGCATAAGATATTATATTTGAAGAAGTTCACCTCGATGTAGAGGATGTATATGCCAAATATGATGATATTATCTCTATAGCTAGAGTTATCAAAAACTAAAGAAATATCATATACGATGTCATTGTCTCTAAAAAAAGACCTCAAATGGATGTAAGGAAAATATCAACACATGGCTAATAAAAAATGAGAAGGTGACTAAAAAAGTTAGCCATCACAACATTTCCAAGTGAAATATTACAAAAAAATGAGTAATCTTAAGTGACCCAACTAAAAACTACTAACATAAACTTTTAATTTAGTCCTAGGATAAAATATGCAACAAAATAATAAATAATACAACTAAAAAATACTAACGTTAATGACTAATTTAGTACAAGAACAAAAAATATGACTACCTAACAAGTACTACAGTGAGTTTGTGTTAGTCATTTTAATTGTGTCACTTCAACAATCTAACTTCATTTTAAAGAACTAGGATTTATGCCATGCTCATTACCACATGATCACCTCTATGGTTTCAAATGTTGCCACCTTAGAAGAAGTGTGATATCATTAATTCAGCAAGCTCTTGAGTTTTTAGGCATAAGCACGGTGTGAGGATGATGACAAATGTTGGTTGCTCAAACCTTGTCGTTCATTAGAATTTGACCCTATCCATCTAGTCCATCTAGTCTTTAACTATACAAGTGGAGTTGGACATGCTTAAACTCTAAAGGGTAGTACATCCAATCCCCATCAGTGTGGATGAGGATGATGAATACATGGTGGAATACAAACTTCCACTCCTATCATTACATACATTTTTGATAAATTTGTTATGATATATTAATTTTTTGTATCGAGAGGTGTTTTGCCAAGTCTATGGGAGTATGAGGGAGATGTTTTCAGGTAAAGTTAGATTTAAAAAATAATAAAATAATCCATATCTTAGCAAATTAAAAAACAGTAATAACAAAAATCAATGTTGGTAGTAAACAAAACACTTCAATTTCCACCTTAATTTTACACCAACTTTATATAAAGAGATAAAGCAATTAAGAGGAAAATAAATTTAATTTATTAGTATGATGAAGATATATAATTCCTTCACTACTTATATGATGTGTAATTTGTTTAGCATTCAATTGACATGTAATATTTAAATCAAAATATACACATAATCAAAAGTTAGTGTTAACAATAAATAAAATATTTCAATGTCCATATTAAATAACATAATTTTATATCAATTTTATAGATAGAAAAATAAAGTAATAAAAATTAAAATTTTCTTATATTTTCACTTTGTGAGATGTGTAATTTATTTAATTCTTAACATGGAGTTGATATATAATATTTAAAAAATATTTATTGGGGAAAATACTAAGAGGGGGGGTGAATCAGTATTTATAATGTTCTTAATAACTTTAAAATTTTCTTTGCAGAATACCATACGCGACTTTAATGAACCCAACTCGCATATACACGCGCATATGCTAAAAGAAACTTGCGTATACTGATATGAGTGAGTTGTTAGAAAAATTTCAGAAACAGTATTTAACTCAGCTTATCAGTTATGTATCTTTTAGTTAAGAAGTAAGTATGAGCAGTAACAGCAAGATAACAGATCACAAGAACATCACACATGAACACCAAGATTTTAGGTGGAAATCCAATTCGGGAGAAAACCATCGATGCTGTCGTCTCTGTCTTCAATATTTATTATATGGAAAACTGCTTACAATATTGTACTGATGCAGAATTATATCAATACGCAAGCAACTACCTACAGAAGGCGGCTACCTTCTCTCATTCTCCAGTGGCTACTGGAAGGAAGCTACAACCCCCTTTCTTCTTGTTTATCAGCCACTCCTGGAAGGGAGCTTCAACCCCCTAAACGGAACACAAGCTTCTACTGGCAGGAAGCTTCTACTTTCATACTGAAGGCTTCAACCCCTAGAACCACTGCAGACCACGTTTCATCATTTTTCATACTGGATCCCACATCTTCAACTCAACTCATCATAAAGATCATCAATAATAAACTTAACCCAAACTTCAATCAGAATAGTGAGAACACTGTAACCAGAACACAGAAATAACCTAGATTTCATAATAAGTATGCAGAATAAAAATCAACCCTAACATTCATCAACTTAAAATGTATACCCTACTTCGCTTCCCTGAACCCGCGTGTATACGCACTTTCCTTCACACCAACCTGCGTATAGCTCCGTGGACACTATTTTTCATAATGTAAACAGTCTCAGATCCAGATCTGAGGCATTCAATCAGACGTCTTTTCAAAAATGTAGAACCCTTAAATAGTCAATCATCCTTAACCATGTTTTCTCACTCATTTTTTAGATTTGTACATAATCATCTTGGCAGGATATACAACTCTCAAACAACCCATATCTACAAGAAGACTTCATTGACAGATAGCAGAAATATAGCAGTAATAACTAGAAAATCCTTTGTAACAGACTTCAGAAAACCTTAACTTCCATACGTGCTTTTGCTAAGACAAAGTCGCATATATACGCGCTTTCACCATGACAAACTAGCGT
This sequence comes from Pinus albicaulis, assembly GCA_034641835.2. Taxonomy (NCBI): domain Eukaryota; kingdom Viridiplantae; phylum Streptophyta; class Pinopsida; order Pinales; family Pinaceae; genus Pinus; species Pinus albicaulis. Next base: position 1,047,817,905 of record CM076572.1, read on the forward strand.
ATAGATCTGTAAATATGAATTTTGCAGAATGCATCAGATCTATAGGACTTACCCAGATTTCTTCACTTTACTTCAGCAAGCGCGTGCCAGATCATTGATTTAATCATCTCTTCAATAAATCATGCAAGAACATAGGCATTCCAGATCTAGAGATCTTGATTCATCATTTTTATTCAAGGGTGCATCATAGATTCAGATTTATCATTTAACCAAAGCTCATCCCATGCAGATATACTTCAGAGAGAAGTATTAGTGACAACCCTTACATATGCACACTTTGCACTATGATCATCTTCTCCTTTTATAGATGTAACCTTTACCAATACCATGAGTCAAAACCACACAACAGCCTATGGTATTCTTGGACGGAATCAAATAGACAACTCAACGCTCAACACTATGAGCTAATACCATGGTAATGCCCCTTGGTTTCAAACTTTTTGGAGCGCAAAAGGCATACACGACTTGGAACGTACTTATCCGTGAGTATGCGCGACTTGGCCTTTACAAACCCGTGTATAGCTCCTGTAATATCCAAATTATCCAATCTTCTGCACAATGATTCTGATAGACTGCTGAGGTTCTCCAGAAAGACATATACTACATCCTTTGCCAGAGAGTTGCCATCAAGGACAATCTTTACAATATATTAGGACATAGGAAACATATTGCCAACAATCTCCCCCTTTGGACTTGATGGCAACCATGATCATAGATACATTAAGCATAACCTTTATTCAACCATCCACAATATTCTCCCCCTTTGACATCAAGGGCAAAGGGCAGTTTAATACCAAAACATAGTATCTATTTCCTTGTAGATCTGACGTGCACTGAATTGACCATGCTCCCCCTGAGTGTATGTTGAAACTTCAAACATATTTTCAATGAAGTACATGACTCACACTTACATCAATGATCCAACCAAGAGGAATTACATAATAGACTCAACTACCCAACCAAGTGGGTTTACAAATTTGAACAATTCTTTTCATGACTGAATATAACAATTTTACATCATTGGTCTCTACATGACCTTTTCAGCAAATTACAAATATGACTCAAATAATCTCAAGCAGGAGATCATAATATTATCCAATCAAAATGCCAACAATGCATCCTTTTCAATAAGGCATGTGCTCACCCTAAGCTTGTGCATCCTGAACATCTTCAACAACCAATTCATCAAAGCAACTTCATCAAGGCAATATATATCAGAGAACGATACAATAAATGAATACTGAATCAAAGCATAGATCACCCAATAGCTCCATATCCATGCTGAATGCTGACTCAGAGAGTTTCTGTCAGCAAAAACGCATACACGGTTTTATGCACAAAAACTCGTGTATATACGTGATTCGCCTTTATAGAACCTGCATACCGAAATTTAATCTTATGAAGTTACGCAGACTTGATCAAAGAGGAAGAGACAACTCCCAACTTCTATTTGAGATATTCGAACGCTTCCCTGGGAAGAGGTTTAGTAAATATATCAGCAACCTTTTTTTTTGAGGGAACATACTCCAACTTAACCTTTTGTTCAAGCACTTGTTCACGTAGGAAGTGATAATTGATAGGAATGTGCTTGGTCTTGGAATGCATAACAAGATTCTTTGAGACACTAATGACACTTGTATTATCACATAAGATGGAGATGGGAGGTGAACATTTGATTTGAATGTCTTGTAGAGTCTGCATCATCCATAGAAGTTGTGTGCAACGTGATGCTACAGCCACATATTATGCTTCCGCTGTAGATAAGGCAATAGAACTTTGTTTCTTGTTGAACCAAGATACTAATCGGGGCCCCATATAGAATGCACCACCACTAATGCTTTTTCTATTATCAATATTGCCAGCCCAATCTGCATATGTATAAGCATGAAGACTGAGATCAACATTCTTTGGATACCAAAGACAAAAAACTTGAGTCCCTTGTAAATACTTGAATATTATTTTTACAACCTGAAGGTGAGACTCTTTTGGATTGGCTTGGAATCGTCCAACAATTCTAACTGCATGCATGATATCTGGTCTTGTTTCGGTTAGATACAATAGACTTCCAACCATGGATCTATAATCTGGTTGATTCACCGTGGGAGAATCATCATGAGAACTAAGGTTACATCATGTTATCATTGGATTACTCACTAGTTTGCAGTCTTCCATCCCATATTTCCTTAGAATTTTCTTAAGATATTTTACTTGTGATAAGAATATGCCATCTATTGCTTGTTGTAATTGCAAGCCAAGAAAAAATGTTAGTTCCCCAAGTAGAGACATTTCAAATTCTTGTTGCATGATAGAAGCAAATTTCTGACTCATGGACTCTTCATTACTTCCAAAAATGATGTCATTAACATATACAACTACAATTAATAATTTATCATTCTCAGTTTTTGTGTATAAGTTACTATCAACAGATCCCTTTGAAAACCCTTGTTGATGAAGATATTTGTCAAGACGATAGTACCATGCCCTTGGAGCTTGTTTAAGACCATATAAAGCCTTTTTAAGTTTGCAAACAAGTTTTTCATCATTTCCCAAAATGAATCCTTTTGGTTGTTCTATATAAACTTCTTCTTCTAGATCACCATTGAGAAAAGTAGATTTAACATCCATTTGATAAACTTTGATTTGTTGAAAGCTTCAAAAAGCAAGAAACATTCTTATGGCTTCAAGTCTAGCTACAAGAGAAAATGTTTCTTCAAAGTCTATACCTTCTTGTTGAGAATACCCTTTACAGACAAGTCTAGCTTTGTTTCTGATAACATCTCCATTTTCATTTAGCTTGTTTTTAAATATCCATTTTGTTCCAATAACATTTTTATCATGAGGTCTTGGAACCAATTCCCAAGTACGATTCTTTTCAATCTGATCAAGTTCTTCATTCATGGCTTGAATCCAACATTCATCTTTACTAGCTTGATTTATATTTTGTGGTTCAATAGTGGATAAGAATTCTAGATAACTGGAGATCCTATAAGAGTTCTTCTTGTTTGGACACCTGTTCCGTTTTCTCCCAATATTTGAGATCCTGGATGATTCTTTTGCGCATACCTGGATGGAGCTTTTTCAGATAGATCTTCTTCTAGAGCTTCATTTGGTTCACCTTCTATATTGTTGCTATTTGATAACCCATCACTATCTTCATGAGTATAATAACTTTTTCTATCGATAAACCGATTCTTATTTCCTTTTGCTACTTCCTTTCCTTTTTCATGAATTTCCTTATGAGGACACTTTTCATTATAATGACCAACTCTTCCACAAGAAAAACATTTCAAGGGAAGCTTACCTCTGAACCTTCCAGTACCAAGTTGTAGCTTCTTTACAAAATTTACCTCATCTTCTTTTGAAACATACCTTGATCCTTCTGTTTCTTGTACTTCTTTTCCTTTTGCAGCAGCTCTAAAGACAACTTCTTTAACTTCATATAGACCACTTTTTCTCATTTCACAAGAAGTCAGAATACCATGAAGTTGAACAATAGTAAGAGTTTGTAGATCCTGCTTCTCTTCAATAGCAGACACTTTTGACTCAAATTTGGAATTTAGAGAAGGCTTAAAACCTTTTCTACCAGAGTAGTGTCAGTTATGGTTTCACCCAGATTTCTCATACGATTTACAATATCATCTAGATGTAAAAAGAAACTGGAAATGCTTTCCTCATTATGAATCCTGAGATTTTCATATTGAATTTTGAGAGTTTGAAGTTTAGCACTTTTTACCTTTGTATCACCTTCATAGCTTAGAATGATTTTGTCCCATATCTCCTTTGTTGTATTCAACTGCATGACTTTGACAAATTCTAATTCAGTCAAACTTCCCAATAATGCGTTGACTGCCTTTGCATTAGTTTCATAGTTCTTTCTTGTTGTTGCATCTGTTGGAACTAAGGCTGGATATTGATAACCTCCTTCAACTATAGCCCATACATCTACTCCAAGATACTGAAGACAAGATCTTGTCCTTGTCTTCCAGAAGATTAAATTGTTTCCGTTGAAGAGAGGAGGCCTGATAGATGTTGTCCCATATTGATTTCTCATCTTAGCTGATCTTCCTTCTAGCGTCTAAGCTTCTTCAAAAGGACCTGCTCTGATACCAATTGTTGGGAAAAATACTGAGAGGGGGGGTGAATCATTATTTATAATGTTCTTGATAACTTTAAAATTTTCTTTGCAGAATACCATATGCGACTTTAATGAACCCAACTCGCGTATACATGCGCATATGCTAAAAGAAACTTGCGTATACTGATATGAGTGAATTGTTAGAAAACTTTCAAAAACAGTATTTAACTCAACTTATCAGCTATGTATCTTTTAATTAAGCAGTAAGTATGAGCAGTAACAGCAAGATAACATATCACAAGAGCATCACACATGAACACCAAGATTTTAGGTGGAAACCCAAATCGGGAGAAAATCACCGCTACTGTCGTCTCTGTCTTCAATATTTATTATATGGAAAACTTCTTACAATATTGTACTGATGCAGACTTATATCAGTACGCAGGCAACTACCTGCATAAGGCTGCTACCTTCTCTCATTCTCCAGCTGCTACTGGAAGGGAGCTAAAACCCCCTTTCTTCTCGTTTACCAGCCACTCCAGAAAGGGAGCTTCAACCCCCTGAACAGAACACCAGCTTCTACTGGCAAGAAGCTTCTACTTCCATACTGAAGGCTTCAACCACCAGAACCACTGCAGACCACGTTTCATCAATTTTCATACTGGATCCCACAGCTTCAACTCAACTCATCATAAAGATCATCAATAATAAACTTTGCCCAAACTTCAATCGAAACAGTGAGAACAATGTAACCAGAACACAAAAATAACCCAGATTTCAGAATAATTATGCAGAATCAAACTCAACCCTTAACATTCATCAACTTAAAATGTATACGCTACTTCACTTCCCTGAACCCACGTGTATACGTGCTTTCCTTCACACCAACCTGCGTATATCTCTATGGACACTGTTTTTCAGAATGTAAACAGTCTCAGATCCTGATCTAAGGCATTCAGTCAAACGTCTTTTCAGAAATGTAGAACCCTTAGACAGTTAGTCATCCTTAACCATGTTTTCTCACTCATTGATTAGATTTGTACAAAATCATTTTGGCAGCATATACAACACTCAAACAACCCAGATCTACAAGAAGACTTCATTGACAGACAGCAGAAATATAGCAGCAATAACTAGAAAATCCTCTGCAACAAACTTCAGAAAACCTTAACTTCCATGCGCGCTTTTGCTAAGACAAAGTCGCGTATATATGCACTTTCACCATGACGAACTAGCATACAGATCTATAAATATGAATTTTGCAGAATGCATTAGATCTATAGGACTTACCTAGATTTCTTCACTTTACTTCAGCAAGTGTGCGCCAGATCACTGATTTAATCATCTCTTCAATAAATCATGCAGGAACATAGGCATTCCAGATCTAGAGATATTGATTCATCATTTTTATTCAAGGGTGCATCATAGATTCAAATTTATCATTTAACCAGAGTTCATCCCACGCAGATATACTTCAGAGAGAAGTATTAGTGACAACCCTTACATATGCAAACTTTGCACTATGATCATCTTCTCCTTTTATAGATGTAACCTTTACCAATACCATGAGTCAAAACCACACAACAGCCTATGGTATTCTTGGACGGAATCAAATAGACGGCTCAATGTTCAATACTGTGAGCCAATACCATGGTAATGCCCCTTGGTTTCAAACTTTTTAGAGCGTAAAAGGCATACGCTACTTGGAACGTACTTATCCACGTGTATACGCGACTTGGCCTTTACAAACCCGTGTATAGCTCCTGTAATACCAAAATTATCCAATCTTCTACACAATTCTTCTGATAGACTACTGAGGTTCTTCGAAAAGACATATACTACATCCTTTTCTAGAGAGTTGCCATCAAGGAAAATCTTTACAATAGATTAGGACATAGGAAACATATTGCCAACAATATTAATAAAAAAAACAAAATTATTTCAATATGTATGTTGAGTAAAATATTTTAACATTAAATATTATATATATAGAAAGAGTGAGAGAGTTCTTATTCCATTAATAGGCTCTTTTTATTTCAAGGTATGAGGGAGATTTGCAATTTCATATATGTAGAGAGAGAGAGAGAGAGAGATTATATCCTATGGATATAATGAGAGAATTATTGTCATGTAATGTTAAATAATCCTTACATTAACAAATTAAAAAGGATTAATAACAAAAAAAATAAAATACTTCTATTTACAAATTTAAATTATTTGTTAGTATGATATGTAATTCTTCAACTACTTAATATGCAATATTTAAAACAAAAATGTTTAAATAACCAAAAATTAGTGTCAACTATAAATAAAATATTTTAATGTTCATATTAAATAACATAATTTTATATTAATTTTATATAGAGAAAAATTAACTAATTTAAATTTAAATTTTCTTATATTTTCACTTTGGAGATGTGTAATTTATTTAATTATTAACATGAAGTTGATATATAATATTTAAAAATAGTAATAATAAAAATAAATATAATGTGGATCATAAATTAAATGTTTCAATATGCATGTTGAGTAAAATATTTTAACATCAAATATGTATAGATATAGAAAGAGGGAGAGAGTTCTTATTCATTAATAGCTTCTTTTTACTTCAAGGTATGAGAGAGATTTGTAATTCCTTCAATGTTTAAAATGACATTGATATGTAACATTTTTTTAAATATTAATAAAAACATATTCCATATGTGTGTTTAAGCCCGAAGGGTCGGAATCCTGGAAGGTCGGGACCCCATAATTTTTTGTTAAATGAATATCTTAACAGTGTTGGGATTGATGGCTTCAAGCATTGGTTTAGCAATAGGTAACTCGGGGCATAGAACTATTTACAAAGGAAAACTCTTGCAAAACCAAGTATCGAGGGACCCCTTCTCCCTCCTCCAATAGGACAGGTGGAAACATATTATTGGTCGGATATGATGTCAACATGACATAATGTTCGAAAAGTAGACAACAGTTTCAGTGTTTTAGGGTACCCAAAAATCCCATACATGGGTGACACATGGACCTCTCGTAGGTCGACACGTGGCATGGATGACATCAACATGATGTCACCCTAGTAGCGAGCATACCCCAGAGGTTGGAAACCCCGTAACTATTTTTTAATTAAAAAAGGAGCATCGTGGTTGCGAGGAGCAGGGAGCAGTAGTGGAGAAAACCTGGAAGTTGGAACCCACATAACCATTTGTTAAAACAATTTAATGGAAGTGTCAGGATAGGGAGCTTCGAGCCTTAGTGCAAAGACGTGGTTCTTGGAATTAATGAAGACCAAGCGTGTGAAAGTTTATAAAGGAAAATAAGCTCTCATAGGCTTTAGAAGTAGTGGCGCCACATGTCATCCCAGCGGGCTTTGGATTGCCATTGCATACAATGGGTGGTCCCACCTTGGAACATAATCCGAAAGGAGAAATTTGAAGGCTAAGAATAAGCTCAAAACATGTTTTTACGTTTCTTTGTGACCAAGGGCACAGAAAAGGTTATAAAGGGAATTTAGCCTCCGTAGGCCATTAGAGAGGTCTAACACCCAGAGGCCTAGCCGAAGGTCACAACACCTAGTCCTATGGTGGAAGAGTAGGATAGAGGGACAACAAAGAAAGAGCTAAAGGAATTTTGACGGATCTGGTAGCAGTGTTTGTTAAAAGACCTTTGGGCCTACATTAAAGTGCGTTAGGGCACATGCATGATGTGACGAGTCGAAAGCTCTTGGGAACTGTGTGCCATATTTAGCATATATTCCAACTTGGCTATTTGCCATAAGTTGGGTATGCAGGCATGGATGGGTCAGAAGGTATTTAAGATAATAAAACCTATGAGCATGAATATGAGTCGACAAATTTAGAGAGAAGTTCTCCAGATTTGGTGGGTATGCCATAATTGGCCATAGCAATAGTTGGATTAGCAAAACCTTGGGATAGCCAAGATTTGTGTGTAGAAGATTTGGCCGCTGGATTAATGGAGACTGTAGAAACTCTTGGCTCAAAGATCATATAGGACCATGGTTTCTTAGGATAAAATAATGGAGTTTTTCATGGGCCAAGACAAGTCATCCATGATCTTGCTTGCAAGCTACGAGGAATTGAATGAAGATCAAAACCTCAGGGATGGGAGATTTTTTCACAAAAAGAACAGAGCCTTGTTGGAGTGTGCGGGTTGACTGAGGATTTATTTCTCAACAAGGGAACACTTAGGTTCTCATCCTCATGCTTAATGGAGCAAAAATGAGTGAGTGAACGAAGGCCATTCCTAGTGGTTAATGAAGTTGCAGTGTATATGTATCAGACGTAACAATAGGATGGAGAGCCATGTAGAAGTACACTCTGATAGTATGAATGAAAGAGATATGGATGACAGGGAAAACATCGATCATTGTCTTTTAGTGACACAAAACCCAGGATTGCAATTGAGAAAAGTGGGGGAAGCAAAATTTTTGCGAGTAAGTTGAGTGGAGAGCTTCGAGTGGGTGTGCACTGCTAAGAATGGGTCGAGAGTTACTATGCATAATTAGAGGGACGAGAGTAGAAAACTCTGTGTGAGAGTGTACACTACTGCAGAGTGGACAGAGTGCAGTGAGGGATGTGTATTAGTGCATGTTGTTGAGCAAAACATTGGGTTGTTGTAGAGTTAGTAGAGGATAAATAATGTTTCATTAGACAAAGGCAGAGGTGAATAGACAACTGAAATTAGGCAAAGTGGCTTCCAAGTACAAGGGACATTAGTTTCTTATTGGGTGTGGATTGGAGGTTGCATACGAGAAGTTGGTGCTTCCATCTCTAGTGGGTGTTTAAGGAAGGATTGGGGGGTTGGTGCCTCCTCCAAGTTGGTTTTTTCACAAATACAAGGAGTTGCAAGTTGGTGCTTGCAAAAAATCCATGAAGTTGGTGCTTCATATGGTGCTTCGGGAAATTTGATCAGGTGTCTACAAAAGAAGGGGGTTGATGCTTCCTTCTAGTTGGTGCTTGCAAATAATCAAAGGGAGTTGGTGCATCCTATGAGTGGTGGCTCACAAACAATTTGATATAATAGAGTAGGAGTTCTTTTTTACATCAAATAACAAACAAGCTTTGGTGGTTTTTCTCTCGGAAGTATTTCCACGTTAAACCTATGTGTCTCATGTGTTTGTTTCCCATGATGTGTATGCTTATGTTGATTCATATGGTTGTTGGTATGATTTTTTAATGGTTGCACACACAGTGATTGCCATGTGTTGGGGTTCCAGTGTTTTGGCCAGATTGGCAAAACCAAAACACCAGACAACATCAAAACCACTTTGGGGCCCTAGGATCTAGCCCTCCTAGACCCGGAGAGGGATCTCTCGAATAAAGCAAAGAATGATATATCTTTGAAAGCTCAAAATGAGGTATTAGGCTAGGTATGAAGCACAAAAGGGGGGTTTTAAATGATTTGGTTTGTTATTGGGTTGGTCTGAGACCATTAACTGAGAAGGTTATGGAATGAAAGGAACAAAGCAGTAGGACATTTCGGAAAAAGAGGATAGGTTAGGAATATGTCACCCATTGGGCTATGGAGTCATGAAAGGAGATTACTTGCATAACAGCTAACCAAGGCTTTCATAGGGCAAGTCATGTATATTAAAGGATCTTCTAGATAGATGGTGGAATGGAACAATAAGGAATGAAAAGGAAAGACACAAAGGGCAGCTTAAGATCAGACCAGAGGTCATCTAACTCCAGATATGCTTCGACATACTCTTAAGGAGAAAAACACTTAAGATTTAAACACAGAATTAGGCCTAAGGTCAGAGAAGGACTTTCAACCTTCAATGCTTTGACACTACTTCAAGAGATCTTTGAAAGGCCAATCTGTTGGAAAAGGACCCCAGTGGACAGGGCTCACACTAAATCCTCGGTATCCCAATTCTTCCATCTCAAACCCAACAAGAACATCTAAGCAGGAAACCCTGAATTCACACATCAGTAAGCATGGGCCAGACCAATATCTTTAACTGGTTAAATTGCATGGATTTTGCCCCTAGATTCACTATCAGCAGAAAACATCAAAGACAAGAAGAGCAGTGGGCATTAGGGTACCAAATAGGGGTATATCCTAAGCCTGATTTACTGATTCGTATCAGAGAGATAAATGGACAGTATGATTAAAATTAAATGAGACAATGTAATAAGAGAAACATCACCCGTAATATAGACCAGGATCTTGTGAAATCTGCTTGATTTTTGCTATGTAAAACCAGTCACATACACTGAGCTCAATGGCTGATTATAGTCCAAACTTTTTCCTCCCAGCCTACTACATTACAAACTACTCAGCTACTCTCCCTCAACAACTATTCTAAGAGTCGAATGAGTCCCTACTCTAACAGCAGCAACAACAACAACAACATCGTTTTCTCATGATTTTTATATCTGAAAGAGAGGCAGAGGAGGTATATGAAACACTAAATGAACATTAAAACATAAGTAGAAGAGTGGCTCAAAGCCCATTCTATTTTAATATATATGCATTGATTTTGGTACTCTTTGGAAGAAAGAGTGGTCTTCGACAGGCTGATATTAACTCTGGGTATGTTCTTTGATGTACTTTCAGCTGTAGTACTCTGTAGTACTCTGGTGATAAGAAAAAGGTAGATAAATGACTTTGAGGTCTACCATACTGCATAAAAAATGCTCTGGTAGCATTAGGACTTCTGTCAGGGTGGAAATCTTCTCAGAAACACGATGTAGAATAGAAACCGTATGGGTACTTTTTCCTTTCTCGGGAGGAAAACTTCTGCCGATGTGAAACACTGATAATATTTCTTTCTATGCATTAGGCCTCATTAGGCCTTCTGTGTTAATCACAACGTCTTCAATACGGTACATTTTCCCTTTGATCATTGAATTAAAGCTTAAAAATCTTTAATTACATGCTTAAAACTCTTTAATCCATTACTGATACTCTTTGTCGCTTCATGACTGTCTCTGTCTGTGAAATTTGAGCTTTAATGGCATTGGAGAGGTTTTACAGAGTTAAACCCCTGATTTGGATAAAATATGCATTTAAAACCTTTCAGGAGTCTTCCCTGCAAATTCTGGCCCTGATAGAACTTCATCGACGCTACTGTGTCACTAATAGTGACTGTGTATAATGGCGGTTTCCACCACCTGTAACCCTGCAAAAAGACATAAACAATGTTAAGAAATCCATGCGGTGGGAGGATGGATGCAGTAGAAAACTGTGAGAATGGCAGCGCAGCAGAGATGAATGATGTGGATGTAGAGGAGAACGGTTGGAAAACGCTGTGAAACGGTGGAAAATTGATCTGATGAAGGCTTGGTGGAGAAATGGACGTGGACCGTTCAATCAGATCCAGGGGTGGTGATCGATGGTTATGATTATCTGATGGAGTGGCCTTACAAGGTTGGGCGAGGAAAAGAACTTTAATGTAAAAAATTAAAATTTTAATGTTTGGGCGGAAGAAATGATGTTTAATGCAAAACCTAAAGTCTTAAACTTTGGCGAAATACAAATGAATGAATGAAAATGCAGTGAATTTGGTCGTGAATGGTAGGACCCGGCGTGGGCGGAGGGCGATTTAATCAGGACCATTAGATCTCAAGAGGAGATCAACGGCTGGGATGACCCGATGGAACTCTGTGGTAGCGCGATGGAAGAATGTGAATGGAGGACGCGATGTGTTGTGGGTCATTGATCTGAACTGATCAACGGTCGAGATCTTTTATGAACTTTCGGAGGTGGGAAGTGGGGAAGTGGTTTTTATGAAGAAACAATTGTTTTCACGTGGCAAAAGGCGGGTGAGGTGGTTTTCACTTTTTGAACGCGATATAGGTCTCCAGCTAACACGTGGCTTTCAGAAAGCGCCCATATCGCATAAATTTCCATTGTTAAAGCTTGGACACAAAACTTGCGCGATATTGATGCTGGCTGTTGGATCTGGGCTCATGAGATCTGACAGTGATGGATGGAGCGCGATATGAGAAAGTGCGCAGTTAGTTAAGGTGGGGGACAATCAAAGGTGGTTTGATTGTGGACTGTCCGATCAGTGTGATGGATGACTGAGATCTGCAGAGGAGAAACACAGGCAGAGAAGTTGGTTAGTGATCAGGAGTAATCCTGGCCGTCGGATCAAAAGGAATGAATGGTCAGGATCTAATCAGTAGCAAAGGAGGCAGGGGCCAAATCTCCAATGGGCTCATGAAGTGATTGGCTCTGGACCGTTAGATTGGTTGCAGATCAACGACTGTGATTGGATCGGAGGGTGACCAATGGGGAAGCGGGGTAGAGCAAGAAGAAATCTAGGTCGTAGGATCAGAATGAATGGACGGCTCAGATTCAATCAGGGATCGGCCAATCAGGGCAACAGAGGGTGGCATTTTTTAAAACTTCTGATTGGCGATGAGTGCAGCGCTGCGATGGCCGTTGCATCTAACTGTGAATCAACGGCGGAGATCATCATCGGAGGGTTTACAAAGGGAGCAGGCGCGGCGCGGTGAAATGTGCGTGGAACCGTTAGATCTTTTCAGATCAACAGTGGAGATCGCTTCAAAGGCCAACAGAACAAATACACCATCACATCGGAGATTTGTTGTTTACAAAGGAAAAGCGCTCCACTCCAACTCTCCGATGCGATGAGCGCCTCATGGATTAGCGCTTGGTCTTAGTGCTCGGGTTCATGGAGGGGAAGTGGTTAGGGGCTGGCCAAAAGGGGCTAAGCCTGTTAAAAGGTAAAAAATGGGTTTTTTGGTCTAAAAACAGAGTTTTTAAGGTTTAACAGAGGTTTTCAGTAGAGGGAAAAATGGATTTTTAAGCCAAACAAAGGGTGTTTGTGAGGTTAAAAGGGGAGATGGAATGATTTAGTAGGCTTGGGAGGGGATTTTGGAGGAATTTGCAGAGGGGAAAAAAGGTGATGAAAACAGAGGCTTAATGGGGATGAAATAAGGGGGATGGAGGCCTTTTGGGCATTTTCTTCACAGACAATGAGGATTTCTTGATGGAAACAGCAGTGAAGATCTTTTCAAAGGCAAAGGACACACATGGGCTTCAAGGATGAGAGATTTTCATAGGAAATGTGTCTCTTGAATGCTCAGAAAAATATTTAGCCACCTGTTTGCTTGACAAAAATTCATAGGTGGCTAACAGTGGCTCCACCTGGGGATGGCATCTTATTGAAGGTGTCAAGAATTCAGAAAATAATCTTTGGAGTAGGCCAGATGCATGATCTTTGAACCATATTTCTTCTTTGATTCAGCTGTTACAAACATGATGGATATTAATCAACAGAAAACATTCCCAAACCATCTACCTACCCATCCTATAGTCCTAACATTTTTTCTTCAAGGTGCATTTGAATTTGCAGACCTTCTTCATCATTTTTTTTTATTGAAAGCAGAAAACAAACTAGTCTAATTCTACCCTTATTCCTCCATGATACCAGATTAGACTGTTGGCCTCATAGTTTCTCTACCTAATCTAATATCTTCTAGGATTAAACTGTCTAGCAGATTGCTTTCTCTACATTCTACAACAAAAATTTAAAAACAGTCAAACTAGGATTAGACAGTTTGGTTTGTTGTGGATCCATGGCATAAATACAGCTGCACATGAATTGAAATTGCAGAAACTTGAAAACAAAATTTGAAGACTCGAAATCTTGAAACTTTAAAGCATCCTTCCTTACTTTGTGACTCAAGTTTTGAGCTTGTTAGAGTCACTTTCTTCTTCATTTCAGCTCTGGTTTTGGGCTTGTTAGACCTGATTCTTCTTTCTTTTTTCCTGGTTCAGATTTTGAGCATATTAGAACCAGCTTCTTTACTTCCTTTGGCTCAGGTTTTGATCATATTAGAGCCAATCTTTCGCACTTCAGAGGTTCATGTTTTGAGCATGTCTGAACCTTTCTTTCTCTCTTTTTTGAAACATTTTCTCTTTTCTTGAAAAACAAAACACTACAATGGTATTTATAATGGAAATGAAAACTGTAAATTGGAAATCAGCAGTAGTAATGTTTGAGCATCCTGCCATTGACAGGACCCCCAAACAGATCTGTACCATCTAGCTCTTGCAGAAAAAAGGCATTCGGACCAATAGTGGATTGGATGATGTAAGGACCCTGCCACAGGCTGTCAAATTTTCCATGCTTTCCTTTGTCTTCTCTCCTAGACTCCCATTTTAGAACCTTATCTCCAATTTTGAAGTCACAAGCTTTTGTTCTCTTGTCAAACAACTTCTTTATGTTTTCCTGCACTTTTAGAGCTCTGTTATAGACCTCTTCTCTTGTTTGTTCGATATGGATTGTTTGATTTATCCTCCTTACCATGTTGTCTTCTTCTGTCTGAATCTCTTGGACTAGTTTAATCACTGGTACCCCAAGGCTGGTAGGAAACACTCCCTTTGTTCCATAAACAAGCTGATATGGTGACATTCCAATGGGCTTCTTTGTTGTTAGCCTGTCAGCCCACAAAGCATGCACTAACTTGTTATGCCATGACTTCTTATTCTCTTCAAGCAGTTTTTTGATGATGGTCACCAAGCTCTTGTTTGATGATTCAGCTAACCCATTGTCTTATGGGTAATAAGCAGTTGAATGACCGAGTGCTATCTGATACCTATGACAAAAATCAATAATTTTCTTGGATCCAAAAGCAGCAGCGTCATCAGTGATTATTTTTCTTGGGCAGCCAAATCTCGAGAGGATGTGGTCTTCTAGGAACTTAATGATGACAGACTCTGTGGCATTCCTAGAAGGTATGGCCTCTATCCATTTTGTGAAATAGTCTCTGGCTGTAAGGATCCACTTGTGTTGAGCAGAAGATGCAAGGTACCCAACTTAAGGAGGAGCTTTCTTTTTCCCTCAAAAATCTAGCACTTATGGCAGGAAATTATCATTTTATGGATGTCATTGAAAAGTGTAGGCCAGTAATAGCCATCTCTGAGTATTCTTTTAGCAGTGACTTTCCAGTTTAAATGGCCTCCACACTCTCCTGCATGGAACCCCTGTTTAATCCTCTCTGCTTCAGTTTCAGGCAAACATTTAAGCAATAGACCATTTGCATTTTTCCGGTATAAACATTCATTCAGTGTGCAATAGTTTCTGGCTTTTAACTTTAGGAACCTGGCCTTAGTCTTTGATAAATCAGGAGGGGTATTGAGGTTTGTGAGTACATACAGAATATCAGAATACCAAGGAGAGTTCTAAAATTTTTCTTCAACTATAGGATCGGGCAACCCTTCCTGTTCATCCAAGGCATTCACCATGTTTATGTCAAGGGCTTGAAAGTTAGTTTCAGCCATAAGTTGAGCTAAGCCCTGACCTTTGATCAATTTTGTGGGTTTTATTTCCAGGTCATACTCTAATATGACAACAATCCATTTGCCCCTCTTTCCATCGGGATAATGGGACAAAATGTCTTTAACCACTATGTTTGGCACGTAGTCAATGATGTGAGAATGCAGTACATACACCCTAAAGTCTTTCAAGGCTTTTACCAATGCATAGGCCTATTTTTCCATTATGTTATATTTCAAGGGTGCATCCCTCAGAGCTTTGCTGAAGAAAGCAATAGGTTGTTCCATTCCCTCTAGATTTTTCTGCAGCAGAACTGCAGCCACTGTATGCTCGGAGGCAAAGGAAAATATCAGGAAATCTTTTGAGAAATCTAGACTAATTAGGACAGGTGCCCGGGTAAGTGCAAGTTTAACTAATTCAAAAGGATTTTTAGCCTCTACAGTCCACTAAACCCCTACACCCTTTTTCAGCATGTTTGTCATGTTTCTAAGTTGCTCATCTAAGTTGGGAATAAATCTCCTTAAGAAGTTAATTTTCCCAATAAAGGACTGCAACTCTTTAATGTTTCTCGGGTGGGTAATCTGTAGTATTCCCTCAACTCTTTGCGGGTCTATATTAATTCCCTACTCTGATATAATATGGCCAGGAAGCTTACCTTCCTACAGGCCAAACACAGTCTTCTTGGGATTTAAAGATAGACCGAACCTTCTACATTTCTAAAAAAATCTTCTTAGTTGTTTTAGATGCTCCTCATCAGTCTTGGAATAGACTGTTATGTCATCCAAATAGATGACAATGAAGTGCCCTATTTCCTCCGAAAAGGCTATGTACATTGCCCGTTGGAAGGTTGCACCGACGTTCATTAGTCCAAAAGGAATTTTTACGTACATAAAGGTGCCCCATGGAGTGGTGAAAGCGGTCTTAAGTTGGTCTTCTGGGAGTACTAAAACTTGGTTATAACCTGAAAAACCATCTAACAGGGAGATCCTTTTTGATCCCACTACCCTCTGTAGGATGTGTTCCATTTCTGGTAAGGGGTAATTGTCTTTAAGTGAAGCTCTGTTAAGGTTCCTGAAATCAATGCACAGTCTGATCTCCCCTGTCTTCTTTCTCAAAGTTACAAGGTTGGAAACTCAATCGGAAAAACTCACAGGAACAATTATTCCTGCCTCGTACATCTTCTTGATTTCCTTTTCGACTAGAGGCAGTTTTTTCGGGTTAATTCTGCGAAGTTTCTGTCTGAAGATTTTTTGGTTTTCTTTCAAAGGGATTTTGTGCTGTATAATGTTTGTATCGTAGGCCTTTAAGTCCTCGTAGCTCCAGGCAAACACATCGCTGAACTCTTTAAATAAGTCAATATATTTATTTTTCATGTCTGCGGGCAAGGACTTATCCAATTTAATCATCTTAGGCTTATCTTCAGTGCCTATGTTGCATTCCTCAACATCGAAGTCTGAGTGTTCTATAGTGGGTTTCTTCGCTACGTCGTCAAAATAAAAAAGGTCTTCTAAAGGTGCCAGTTCTCTGGGTATATTCTTATCTTTTGACTGCAGCACATATATTTCCTCTTTATCTGCATTATTATATTCTTCAGTTGAATTTCCAAGTTTTTTAGTTAACACGTTTATTTCTATGCTATGGGATGATTTTTCTTCATCGTGGGGTTCTTCACTCAGGCAACTTTCATCGGATTTAGAGTCTAAATCAGAGAATTCAAACTCATTCTTGCCAAGAAGGAAATCCTCTATCTGCTTGTCACCCTCAAAGACCTGCCAATATTTCTCATTATCAGGCATTGCAGGTCTGTATTTTGTCTGAATGGTGATTTTTTTGTCACTAGGAGACTTATGATATGAACTAGCTATGCATGCTAATCCATTCACAATTATGTTCTAACTCCTAGGAACAAACACCAGTTCATACTCTACAAAGGTTTTCAATAAATCCATAGCATCATTCCTGTACGCTCTCAATCTAGGGTGTTTAGATGTATACTCTCCGTTCACTTGTTTTATGATTAACTCAGAGTCTTCATGCACAGTTGTCCAACGAGCTCCTATTTTTTTCAACATATTTAAGCCTAGGATGAGAGCCTCATACTCTGCGATATTGTTTGTACATTTGAAGTTCAGATTGAAAGCATGACTCTCAGCATAGTCATTCTCAGTGTTATGTAACCACACTCCTGCTCCTGCACTCTTTCTAGTGCAAGACCCATCGAAATTCAGTCTCCATAAGGGATCATTTTCAGGTTTATCATCATTTTCTTCCCTAACGTTAGTTTCACTGTTATGAGGTAATATGGGGTCTACATCATGGTGTGGAGTGTCTTGTTCTTCATGATGTGTATGTAGTTCAGAGAGATGACTAGTTGGCTGTTTGTAATCTTGTTTTTGTTTACTCTGAGTTTCAGTTTCAGTGCACTGTCCAAAGGTTTCTTCTTCGTTTTCTTCTAAGTCTAGAGTGGCCATTATGTTGAAATCTATGGGCTCGACTCTATTGTCTGCATCTCTATCTTCTGGCTTTGGCTCGTCTATGGATTCATTGTTGCAAAGGATAAAGGAGTCCAGATCTGTATGTACAGAGTACAGAGGTGAATTTTCAATTTTTTCATGGCTGCTGACCATGAACTTCATTTGTGCCTCTCTATACAATCTCCTAAGCTGGCTAAAGACGGATTGTGGCATATGAGCCATCCATCTGCATTGTGCCTTGCAGCTTGGCTCCCCATGACCTGGACAACAACATGCCATACTTAGGTGGCACATCTGCCACTACAACATCCATAACCATACATTTGGCTGGAATCTGGGTCAAGTTCACAAACAGATCTTTGATTAGGCCAAGGCATTTTACTCTGCTAGAGTCAAATGAATATAAATCTTTATAAGGATGGGTTATCTCTAGGCCTAACCTCTCCATAAATACCTTAGGCATTAGGTTGTGTGATGCCCCCAGAGTCATGCATTGCATTGTGAAGGATCTTGTCATGGATATTGAGGCTGATATAAAAAGGAGGTACCACCCCTTCCTGAAACTTCCCTTCTATCTTTAGACCAAATAGAAGGGCTGGTTGATCATCACTTAGATTGAAAGTGTCACTGTTTTCACCTAGATTTAAAGCTTTCAAAATTTGGCCTTTATATACATCCTAAGTGGCCAGCTCAGAGAGTGGGACAAAGATTTTAATTTTTGCAATCTCACTCTCTAAATTGAAGGGAGATTGACTCTTTGTGAGACTCAACTCTGTTTTGTTAGTCACTACTTTAGTGGTAGAATCAGTGTGTTGATTCTCACTATGTACAATGTTTGTGACTGTTTTATCAGGAACCTTAGCTGCAACGCTAGTGCTACTAGTTTGTTGACTTTGTTTATCAGCGTTTTGGCTGTATTTTTCTTTGTTCTTCCCAGAACTCTCAGCTGCTGATTTGCTGCTTTCAGTAGTCACTTTAGAAGTTTTCTCAGGCCTTTTCTTAATGGTAATCTCAGAAGCTTTTGGTTTGGAAGTGTCTAAGCTCTTTTTGCTTCTAAGTTCATACTATTCTCTGACCTGCATGATGGCATTTTCAAATCCTAGCCTATAATCTTTAGATTCTAACCTTTCCTCATCCCAGTGTGAGTGTGAGGTCTGATCATCTTCTGTGGAACAATTGTGGATTGAGTTGTCTATTTCCAACATGTTTATTGTGGTTCCCTCAAACTCTTCTATTATCCCCTCATCTTCATCAAGGAAGTTCTCTTGAAATGGGGGTATGACTTGCTGATCAGAGTCTCTACGTTTGTTTGGGGGATTGTTTCTCCTAAAGTTCTGGTTCTGGTTTTGATTTTGGTTTCTGTTCTGATTACTAACTGTGACAACCATTTTTTCCATCATTTTCTCTAGCCTTTCCATGTTTTTGGCTAGACTGTCATACTTGGGATATACTGTCCAACATAATGGATATCCTAAGCCTGATTTACTAATTCTTATCAGAGAGATAAATGGAAAGTGTGATTAAAATTAAATGAGACAATGCAATAAGAGAAACATCACCCGTAATATAGACCAGGATCTTGTGAAATCTACTTGATTAATTGCTATGCAAAACCAGTCACATACACTGAGCCTTCAAGGAATGCATTCCCTCTGAAAACACATCATCCTTGAAGCCTCTGTGTACCTTTTGTCCTTTGATAAACCCTCACTGTTGTTTCCAGTTAAAAAGCCTCTCTGCTTCTATGAAGAAAATGCCCAAAAGGCCTCCATCCCCCTTATTTCATCCCCATTAAGCCTTTGTTTTCATCACCTTTTTTCCCCTCTACAAATTCCTCCAAAATCCCCTCCCAAGCCTACTAAATCATTCCATATCCCCTTTTAACCTCACAAACACCCTTTGTTTGGCTTAAAAATCCATTTTTCCCTCTACCGAAAATCTCTGTTCAGCCTTAAAAACTCTGTTTTTAGGCCAAAAAAACCCATTTTTAACCTTTTAACAGGCTTACCCCTTTCGGCCAACCCCTAACCACTTCCCCTCCATGAACTCGACGCTAAGACCAAGCGCTAATCCATAAGGTGCTCATCGCATCGAAGAGTTGGAGCGGAGCCACCTTAAATCCATAGCATATTAGAAATATTTTTCTGAGTCTTCAAGAGATACATTTCCTATGAAAATATCTCATCCTTGAAGCCTCTGTGTGTCCTTTGCCTTTGAAAATATCTTCACTGTTGTTTCCATCAAGAAATCCTCACTGTCTGTGAAAAAATTGCGCTCAAAAAAGCCTTAATTTGCCCCTTGTACCCCTGCAAATTTCCCCATTTTAACCTTTTTTCCCCTTTTCAAAGTTTCCCCTTTAACCCCCAAAATCCATTCCTAAGCCTACTAAATCATCCCATCTTCCCTTTAAACCTTACAAACACCCTTTGTTTGGCTTGAAAATCCATTTTTACCTCTACCGAAAACCTCTTCTAAGCCTTAAAAACTCTGTTTTTAAGCCAAAAACCCATTTTTTACATCTAACAGGCTTAGCCCCTTTCAGCTAGCCCCTTAACCACTTCCCCTCCATGAACCCGAGCACTAAGACCAAGTGATAATCCGTAAGGCGCTTATCGCATCGAAGAGTTGGAGCGGAGCGCTTTTCCTTTGTAAACAACAAATCTCCGATGCGATGGTGTATTTGTTCTGTCGGCCTTTGAAGTGATCTCCGCCGTTGATCTGAAAATATCTAACGGTTCCACGCACGCTTCACTGCGCCCCACCTGCCCCCTTTTTAAACCCTCGTATGATGATCTCCGTCGTTGATTTACAGTTAAATCAGACAGCAATCGCAGCGCCGCGCTCATCGCAAATCGGAAGTTTTAAAAAGTGCCACCCTCCGATGCCCCGATTGGCCGATCCCTGATTGGATCCTGGCCATTGAATCCACAAGAACCAATGACCAGGATTTGATTTTTCTCCGCCCCGCTTCCCCGATTGGTCACCCTCCGATCCAATCGCGACCGTTGATTTGCCGCCGATCCAACGGTCCAGATGCAATCACACCATCACACCTTCGGAGTTTGGCCCTTCCATCACTCTCCCTCCGATTGAATCGTAGACGTTCATCCCTCTTGATCTGACGGCTCATGTTTTTCTCGTGCATTCCCTTAGCCCTTTGGCCTCCACTTCCTCCTTAAATCTCCACCGTCGATCCCAAGGATCCAACGACCAAGATTACTCCCGACCACTAACCAACTTCTCCGACTGTGTTTCTCCTCTTCAGATCTCAGCCGTCCATCGCACTGATCAGACGGTCCACAATGAAACCACCTTTGATCAGCCCCCACTTTACCGACCGTGCATGTTCCCGTGTCGCGCTCCTCCTCGCGCCGTCGGATCTCACGGTCCCAGATCCAATGGCTAGCATCAATATCGCGCAAGTTTTGTGTCTGAGCTTTAACAGTGGAAATTTACACGATATGGGCGGTTTATGAAATCCACGTGTCAGCTGGAGACCTATATCGCATTCAAAAAGTGAAAACTGCCTCACCCACCTTTTGCCATGCGAAAATAGCTGTTTCTTCAGACAAACCACTTCCCCACTTCCCGCCTCCGAAAGTTCATAAAGAGGTCTCGATCGTTGATCAGTTCAGATCAACGGCCCACAGCGCATCACGTCCTCCATTCACATTCTTCCATCGTGCTACCACAGAGTTCTATCGGGTCATCTCAGCTGCCGATCTCCTCCTGAGATCTAACGGTCCTGATTAAATCGCTCTCTGCCTACGCCGGGCCCCACCATTCACGACCGAATTCACTGCATTTTCATTCATTCCTTTGTATTTCACCAAAGTTTAAGACTTTAGGTTTTGCATTAAACATCATTTCTTCTGCCCAAACATTAAAATTTTAATGTTTTACATTAAATTTCTTTTCCTCGCCCAACCTTGTAAGGCCACTCCATCAGCTAATCATAACCGTCGATCACCACCCCCGGATCTGATCGAACAATCCACGTCCATTTCTCCACCAAACCTTCATCAGATCAATTTTCCACCGTTTCATAGCATTTTCCAACTGTTCTCCTCTGCATCCATAGCATTCATCTCTGTTGCGTTTCCATTCTCACAGCCTTCCACTGCATCCATCCTCCCACCGCATGGATTTCTTAACATTGTTTATGTCTTTTTGTAGGGTTACAGGCGGTGGAAACCGCCATTATACACAGTCATTGTTAGTGACAAAGTAACGCCGATGAAGTTATATCAGGGCCAAAATTTGTAGGGAAGACTCCTGAAAGGTTTTAAATGCATATTTTATCCAAATCAAGGGTTTAACTCGGTAAAAACTCTCCAACGCCATTAAAGCTCAAATTTCACAGACAGAGACAGTCATGAAGCGACAAAGAGTATCAGTAATGGATTAAAGAGTTTTAAGCTTGTAATTAAAGATTTTTAAGCTTTAATTCAATGGTCAAAGGGAAAATGTATCGTATTGAAGACGTTGTGATTAACACAGAAGGCCTAATGAGGCCTAATGCACAGAAAACAATATTATCAATGTTTCACATCAGCAGAAGTTTCCCTCCCGAGAAAGGACAAAGTACCCATACTGTTTCTATTCTACATCGTGTTTCTGAGAAGATTTCTACCCTGACAGAAGTCCTAATGGTACCAGAACATTTGTTATGCAGTATGGCAGACCTCAAAGTCATTTATCTGCCTTTTTCTTATCACCAGAGTACTACAAAGTACTACAGCTGAAAGTACATAAAAGAACATACCCAGAGTTAATATCAGCCTGTCGAAGACCACTCTTTATTCCAAAGAGTACCAAAATCAATGCATAGATATTAAAACAAAATGGGCTTCGAGCCACTCTTCTACTTCTGTTTTAATGTTCATTTAGTGTTTCATCTACCTCCTCTGCCTCTCTTTCAGATATAAAACTCATGAGAAAATGATGTTGTTGTTATTGATCGGATATCTGTGAATTGTAAGCTGTTTCTCTTGAGATATAGTTCTCTGTGTAAAGTTGTAAGATAGGTTGAGGAAGATGTTTTCAGACTGAATATCAAGCTATTGGGAAATGTTGTACATGACTGGTGTTTCTCTTTAATATGACAAGCACATTTCTTTGGTTCCTGATTTAAAGAAACGGTGATGTTTTTATGTCTTTGTATCTATTTTCCTTCTGTAATTCATTACATTTCATTTCTCTGGTAAGCATCAGAAATCTGGCTTAGGATATACCCTTGCATGGTACCCTAATGCTTCTGCTTTCCTTATCTTTGATGTTTTCTACTGATTGTGTTATCTAAGAACTAGTTCAAGATCATTTAACCAGTGTAGTAGCTGTTATTCACTGCTAGCTGATGTATGAATTCATGAATCTGTTCTTAGATGTTCTTGTTGGGTTTTAATTGAAAGAATTGGGATACTGGGAGTGTACAATGCTAATTCTGTCTCACTAGGGTCTTTTTCAATCAATGGAACCTTTCTAAGTTCCCTTAAGTTGGATGTCGAAGCATTGAAAGTTCAAAGCCTTTCTCTGATCTCAGGCCTTCACCTTTGTGTTTAAATCTTTAATATTACCTTTGTCTGAAGAATTAGCCTTTAGGAGTTGGATCATAGGTGTTTAATGGCATGCCCTGTCCCTAGATCTAATTCCTAAGCGGTCACCTTGGAGGTTTCCTTGTCATTCACCTTCATTCCTTATCATTTAATACCACACTATCATCTTTAAGATCCTATGCTTTAGATGACTAGCCCAATTGAAAGCCTTGAATACTGAATAGCAAGTAAACCCTTTCATGACTCCATTTCCCAATGGTCTCGAGTGTTCTCTGAATTATCCCTCCTTTGCCTAAAATCCTCTTTGCTCATCCTTTGTCTTGTATTGAACCCTTCCTTTCCTGTTTCCCAACAACCAAACAAACAAACAAAACAAACAAACCATTGTCCCATATAACTAGCCTAATACCTTCAAATCAAGCTTCAAAGACATATACCTTTGCCTTTATAGATAGATCTCTCTCTGGACCCAGGAGGGCTAGATCCTGAGGTCTAAAAGTGGTTTTGATGTTGTCTCATATTTTGGTACTGCCAAACTTGCCAAAACATGGGAACTCCAACACCATGTTTGAATGAGAAACTATAAATTAGCATAAAAAGTTTAAATTAACATTAATATTGATTCTCCACGCCCCCTCCTCTCAGTATTAACATTGTTTCCAACAAATGGTTGGAATTAACCTACATGAAATATTCTAAAATATTTTTAATAGCATTCTAAAATCAAAGTTGATATTTATTTTAAAGTTGTTATGCACTTTTTTCCCTTTTAATTAAATTGATTAATTAAAAAAATGGCATATGAAATGTGTTATGGTTTTAGCCTATTTACCAAGGGAAATTTTAAGGATGGAAAATTATCTTGAAGTTTAAAAATTTGGTGAATCTCACTAGTCCCTAATATGCAAACTATAAAAATTTTATTGATGTATTTGTAAAATTATTCAAATTTATAATGATATTATGTATATTTTCTATATAATGTTGGCGATTTTTAACGTAAAATGATTTTATATTGTAAAATTTGGGCGAATCATTTTTATAAAAAAATGGAAACTAGCGAATCATTTTTTTGGAAAAACCATGGAAAATTAGCCCACCTGCGAATATTAGCCCCTAAAATTTTCCATGCTATTTACATATTAGGCTATAGTATTGTAACAAATCATATTTATAGATTAAAAATCTTCGTATATGAGGATGAATTTCCATAGTTAAGAATCTTGTTACATGTGTTTTTAAATGTCTATCCACTAGACCGAATAACCCTTGGAAATAGAAGTGTCCCTCTAAAGCCAACATTTGGCTTTGATACCAGATGAAGAAATTAACCAGAGAGATATAAAATTACTGAGATAAAAACATTAAAAATTAATCACAGCAAAAAAATACATATTAAAAATATGCACACAACATTTTCCCTGGGGAAACCCCAACTCCGAGGAAAATCCCACCCCAATGAAATTTCATTAATCCCATGGCCAAAACACTGGCCAAACCAACCTCAACGCTCTCCTCCACTGGTCTCATTACAATGAATTCTTCCCATCATTTTATAAGCTCAATTGCATGTAATACGATGAGAAAAAAATCATGGGTACACTATACCATGTGCCAAAACCACCATTGTTTAACCTGTTCAACTTTGACTATATCCCCGAGCCAAGTTTACCTAACATTCCCCCCTTAAAATTGAATTAGGGTTCCTTGAATAAACCTAGCCAAAATTTCCAGGTGAGTTAGCCCAACCTCACTCACTCTCACCCTTACCCCCCTCAAAGTTTATACCGATGTATATATTAACTTGACATCCCCCCTATTCCCTAGGTCTAACCTAGAGTTTACGAGTGGTACGCATGCCTTACTAGATCTTCCAGCAGAATTCACATTTACATATAATAAAATATTTTAACTCCATTATAATAATTTATTATTTTTGTTATTTTTGTTTGGTTAATTGTTGCTCTCCTTTTTCTATCCTCTCACTCGATTCTTTCCTCTTCATATCTAGCTTCTATGTAACCTTCACACGACTCTCATGTCTGTAATTGAAACCTCAGTGCATCCTGCTACCATCGTTCCAACATATGCACACGTTTCTCCTGAAAAAACGACACACGTCCAGGGCATTTCCTCATCTAGTCTCGACATTTGCATGGTTCAACTTGAGATTTGATCTTCATCATCTATTCCACCAATAGTTTGTCACACAGTATTCTGATGAACGCCTCCATCCTTGTTGTTCTCCATTGTTGTTGCATACTATGCCTCCATTCCAGACAATGAATCCATTGCGCCTTATACAATCCATGGATCTTATAATTTTATATAAAAAAATACCATAGAATTTGAATACTGGATAATAAATCGATATTATGAACCATATCCACTGGCTTTCTACTATCAAAACTTTCCAGAGTTGTGAGCTCCTTGCTTTGTTGTGACAATGGATCTGTGAACTTGTAAAGGATATACCCTCTTTCATAGCCCCGACTTGTTATTAGATGTTGTAAGAGTGGATTTCACAGCCATATCCACATATTATTATCTAGCTTCTGATACACTCACTATTACTTCCCCTATTCGAGGATATAATATCTCAAACTAAATCAACAAATTCATTGTTGATAAAAAAAATTGTATTTACTATCACCAAGGGCCAAACAATACACATCTGATTTAGACAGAATGCAAGCCATGTAGGAATAAATATTTCAAATTGATTGTAATGCAAAGGGAACCTCGATCTCTTGTACCCCTCTCAAAACTGTGATGGCACATGAAGAGCTTACATGATCCAGTTCTCGTCCTTTTAGAAAACCACTGACTTCCACACATGATGCTTCTTGTGTTTTTTGGGAATTGACTATATAGAAATTAAACCTATATGATTTCACTAAACTCTTTTTCCAAAATGAAACACACCATAGATCTGAAATCAAAATCATGCCTCTTGGTTTTTCCATGAAACTATGGCTTAATGCCACACTGTTCCTTGGTCATTCTCCTGGGAAAGGGAATGATACATTTTCACAACACACTTTTCGATTGTAAAGTGATTCTCCTTATTTGCATGGCATAAACCACATGCAACCTAAATTTCATAATTAGGGATCACATAGACTCCAATTTTTTTATGAAAATGGGCTCTCCTACAATGTCCAGATAAACCATGGCACCTTGAACGTAGGTGGAAACCACTATCTTGTTTTTTCTCCAGCGATGGTGTAGTGGCCCATCTGAGCACCCATGGAACCTTGTTCTTGTTGTGCACAACTAAGAATTTTCCATCGGGGGCCTGATCCAACAATCATATCCAAGAAACACTTCCAGTGTATGTAGCTTGAAACCTCGCTCTCACACTAGATCTGACTAGATCCATCTTGATCTGGTTTCCTCTTCCAGATATGCAAACAAAATTTTCATAGTTATCTTCATCCACCAGACCGAATAACCCCTGGAAACAGAAGTGTCCCTCTAAATCCAACATTTGGCTTTGATACCACATGAGAATTTACAGGAGAGAATTAACTTTTTTACTGAGATAAATAATAGCCAACCAACAAAAAAAAACATATAAAAAATATGCACACAAATGTTTTCCTTGTGAAAACCCCAACTTCGGGGAAAAACCTACCCTAATGAAATTTCATGAATCCCTTGGCCAAAACCATGGCCAAGACGCCAAGTGAACCTTCACCTTTCACCTCCCTTGACCTCATTACAATGAAGTCTTCCCAACCTTTTATAGGTTCAATTACATGCAATACCATGGGTACATTATACCATGTGCCCAAAACCACCACTATTTAACCCGATCAACTTTGACTATATCCCCGGGTCAAGTTTACCTAATAGTTACATGTTTTTTTAAATGTATATATATTGTTTAACATCAATATTAATTTTCTTATGATTAATAAATATTAAAATTTTTTAAATAAAGTTACAATTTATGTTGTCAATGTGTTTTTTATTTTGGAGAAACTGTGTATCTTGATTGAAACGACCAAGTTTTCAGGGGGGAAGATTTTATCATCATTAGGGAAACTAATTGTTGATCAGCGGTTGTCATTGATGTCAACCCAAGAAGCACCAGGGACTACCCAAATATTGCATGGGAATTTTGACCTACCAAATTAATATATTCTGGGTCAAGACTGATTTTGATGGTTTCTACTTGTCGAGATGTTTCCGTTGATATATGGCACACCACGTAATTCTTCACGGTTTGAGAGATATTCATGTTTGAAGTTTGTACCCTTTGCTAGTGGGCTAAAATCCCATGGGGTTGTGGCGTGGGTCTTGGAAAAGTCATAATTAATAATTTTTAAGCTCCTAAAATCCCTCCCACGTTCACTTGTTGAAGCCCCTCTCAACCTAAGCATTTATATAAATTGTGATCCTCATATCCTCCTTATGCAAGGGATTTCTCCATTGAAACAAGTCATCATGGAATTTTCGCTCTAACTTTGTTTCTACGAAGTTTTAGAAGCTGAAATTTTTATGAGGCGAAGCCTAAATCCTAAGGAAGCTCCTGTAAAAATTTCAGATCAAGGTGCACAACATTTTCGGAGATAAGAACTGTAGAAGTCATTGTTTTTGTAGGCTCCTGAAATTCATCTCAAAGAAGTGACCTTGGGAAAATTGTCATAACTCTCTCTCTGAGTATCGAATTGAAATTTTGTAAAAATTGGAATATAGGGAATGGACTTTAGTTTTTTCTCTATCAATTTCAGAGCTGAATGAAGAAACAATGACACGTGGCATTCCGTACAACTTCGCTCTATTGAAACAGTCCAAAATTAGGGCATTGTGAGAGATTGGGAATAAATCTCCCTTGAAGAATCCAAATTGGGTCAGACCTGTGGAATTCGAAAGAAGACTCAGAGGACTACTACAGGACTGAAATCATATATTGGGGATCTGAAATAAAAGAGATACACTAGATTCAATAGCGAGCTCCTAGAAGGCAAGAAAAAGCTAGATCATGTGTTGTCAAGGGCTGCAAAGGACCAAAATTTCTAGGGCAGAAAAGCAAAGCAAGGTGCAGCAGAGGGTAGCATAACAAGAGCAGTAACCAAGGTGTAGAACAACAACAAGAAGTTCATCACATGAAGTCTTCAAGTGGGCAGCACTGCATACAGTCACTGTAAAGGTATCATTGTACTAAGTCATTGTAAATACATTATTGTAAAAATTGTTCTAGTGTCTATCTGCCAAGAGTTGAAGAGGCAGTGTCTGGAGGTCTAGGATCATCATTAGGTGGTTTTGTCATAGTTGGGATCATGGTCTATTGTGTCTTCTTCTTCTATATCATTCTATATCATTCTAAAGTGGACCATTTTCCCTGGTACGGGAGTCCATTCTTCTTTTATTCTTCTATAGGGTGGTAGGGTGGTGCTAGGGTGAGTTGTAGCTCATTGGGTGTTGGGGCATCCATTCAGTTGACTACTGAAGAATCTTGTGCATTGTAGCGTCCATCCAGTGGGAGCTGGAGAAGAATGCTTTTCTAGATTCTAGGAAGTTGGAGCTTTATTTTCAATTGGAGTTGAATATTAAAGAATTATTAGAAAAGCATTAGGTGGTTTTTGTCTCGAAGTGGGTTTCCACCTTAAAAACTGTGTGCATTTGTGTTCCTCTTGTTTGCTGCTATCATTGTACAAACATTGATAATAATTGAAGATTAAATAATACTCTTATTGAAAGGAATACTGATTCACCCCCCCTCTCAGTATTTCCAACACTAATCGTTTCGATCAAGATACAAAAATTTTCCCAAAAAAAAAACTCGACAGAAAAGCTAGAAAAGGCAGAATTTTTTTTTTCCAAAATTCGACAGAAAAGCCATTCATGATGGCAAAATGAATACCTCCATCATAGAGAAGGATGGAAATAAGTACACATTGCTACCTTTGAAGGATGAAGCAAATAAAGGAACAACTGAGAACAATGTTATGTTGATTAGTGGAAAGGAGTTGCTGCAAGAAGTCAAAAAGGAGAAAGAAAGGCATTTTGCTGTTGTGGGTAAACCCAAGGTAATTCTGACTTCTACAAATTTAGACAATCTGCCTGTGGAAATTAAAAATCTGTTAGATGATTATGCTGATATAGTTGTTGATGAATTTCCAAGTGAATTGTCACCAATCAGAAGTATCAGTCATCACATAGATTTAATAGCTAGTGCAAGTTTACCAAACAAAGCAGCATATAGAATGACCCCTCGGGAGAATGAAGAAGTTGGAATACATGTACAGGAGCTATTAGATAAAGGATTAATCGAAGAAAGTCTTAGTCCATGTACAGTACCAGCCGTGCTTAGTCCAAATAAAGGAGGTGAGTGGCACATGTGTATTGATTCCAGAGCCATAAACAAGATCACTATTAGGTATAGATTCCCATTGCCACGCATAGATGATTTGATGGATTGTTTAAGTGGGTCAAAGTATTTACTAAAATAGATCTGAAGAGTGGATACCATCAAATAAGGATTAGAGAAGGAGATGAATGGAAGACTGCTTTTAAGACCAACAGTGGATTGTATGAGTGGTTAGTGATGCCTTTTGGGCTCACTAATGCACCAATCACATTTATGAGACTAATGAACGAAGTTTTGAAAGAGTATGCAAGAATTTTTGTGATAGTCTATCTTGATGAAATTTTGATTTCCAATCAGAGTAAGGAGGAGCATTTAGAGCATGTCAAGCTAGTGTTAGTGTTGAGATTGCAACAAGATGATGAGCTTAGTGGAAAGAAGTCGCCTTCACTAAGTGGGCCCGCAGGCTATTTTTGGTGCAAAGTCTATTTTTAGACTATGTCTATTTTTAGACATATGGATCATGTTCTATGAGTTGCAGGATGCTATTTGTGATTTACTGTCAAGTCGGAAAAAAAATAGATGGACTTCATTTTTCTATTTTCAGACATATTCGGCGGAATTATTTTTAGATTGTTAGTTTAAAAATAGATATGTCAAATATTATTAGCTCTTAACAATATTTAATAATTAAACATTATCTTATTCTTTGAGTACTTGGGCCATGTGGCATTTATGGTATATGAGCTTTAATGTGTATGAATTACGCTATTCCTAAGGGTTATGTGGAGCTATTGCATGGATACTTCAGTTAGAACTCATATGACAGAGTTTGGTGGAGTTGATTGAGGAAGTTAGTGGAGTTGTATTCAGTTTAACTAATCTAAACATAGTTGAGCTATTTGTATTCAGTTTAACTGATGGATACAATTAGTGAGAGTGGTGTGAATTAATTATTAATTAATTCACTAATTATAAACTCATAAATCAACTAAAGAATGCATCAGTTAACTTCAGTGCATGGACAGTTTCAGTGGAGACCAGTGCAGAGATAGGTGAAAGAGCAGGTTAACTATCAGTTGTGACTATACAGTTGTTATTTGCAACACACAGATAATTGGAGAAGCCCATGAGGATTGCGCAGTACAAGCCAGGTGGTTTATGTTATTTAATGAGCCATCCCATAGCATTGATTACGCAATAGAGGCTGGCTATCAAGTGGCAAAAGATTGGAGCATGTGTTTTGCTAGATCTAGCTTGATAGTGTGTAGCAATTCGAGGTTGTGCTGAGAGCTTGTGAGGAGATTTTTACTATGATTGTTACATGATATCCATGACATATAATATACAGATAGTTGGGGTTTTCAGCTTTAAGCTTTCCCATTAAATACTGTGTTCATATGTGTGATTGTTTATGGTTTTAATGTGTGCATGCAATTGATTTTATTTCCGCAATTAATGATCAATGGTAGAAGAGATTTTATATTGTGCATGAAGATAAAATAGTGTGTGATCAGGAGAATCTCGGTGAATAATATATCAGTTATTAAAATTTCTACATGGTATTAGAGCGATATTGATCATTGGAGCAATTGAAAAGCATTGAAGCGGTTGAGTTTTGTGCTGGTGGAATTCGAATTTGCAGCAGTGTTTTCTTGGTGTCGAAGTTGAGATTGTTGGGTATGTGTTATATTCTTTCCACGACTAAGCACGCGCGGGGGGGCGATAGCCCCCCCTTTGTGTTGGGCGCAACGGGGGGGTCACAAGGGGGATAGTAGCCCCCCTTGTCGGGGTCCGGGGCAGCGCCCCGGCGAAAATTTTTGGTCCTTAATTTCCGGTGGGTAGTCCGCGTCCATGGTTTTGTGCATGGTTTTGCACATGGTTTTGGGGTACGATGGTTTTCGGACCCTGGTATTTTTGTAGATCCGGTCAAGGGAACTACGGTTATGTTCTAATCCAGGGTTTATGGATTGGGGTTTATGTATGCTTCGGCATGTATATATATGTGTGTTGTAACACTAAAAGGAATATAATGAAAAATCAAGCTGGTCGTCCCAATTTGGGATCTAGGGGAAAATCTCTGTGTTTATCTATTTTATGTTTTATGCTCTCGCTATTGTTTATTTTCTGTTATAAGATTCGTGTGTAGATAATTTATGTTCAGGGTTAAAACCTACATTTGGTATCAGAGTTGTTTCGGCTTCAAGGGGACGCCTTTGCTGCTAAGGGTTTTTTGTTCGGGCCTGAGGTAGACCCTGTTCAGTGGGAGATCTACGGGATCGATTCTTGCAGTGAAAGAACATGGCGAGCGGCGGAAAGATAGAGATCGAGAAATTTAATGGTCAGAGTTTTGAGTTGTGGAAGCTCAAGATGGAGGATCTGCTGGTGGATAAAGATCAGTGGATCGCGGTAGATCCAGGTACTAAACCAATGGCAATGTCAGATGAAGACTAGAAGAAACTAGATCGGAAGGCTAAGAGCACAATACGGTTGTGTGTCTCAGATTCAGTATTGTTGAATGTATCTGGGGAAGCTACGACGAAGAATTTGTGGGAAAAACTTGGGACTTTGTACCAATCTAAGTCTCTGGTGAATAAGTTGTTCCTGCGGAAAAAGATGTATAACCTGAGGATGAAGGATGGAGACTCGGTGACAGAGCATCTGAACGCCTTCAATACTGTGGTAAGTCAGCTGTCATCTGTTGATATTAAAATCTCGGATGAAGATAAGTGCATCAGTTTGTTGTGTTCTCTACCAGACTCGTGGGATAGTCTGGTTATTGCAATAGGTAGCAATACAACTACCTTGAATTTTGATGACATTGTCTCAGCCTTGCTGTCGGAGGAAATGAGACGGAGAAATATGGAGGGTCAAAATGGAGATGCCTTATCCGTACGAGGAAGGTCCCAGAATAGAAACAAGAATAAGGTTTCGAGTGGGAGATCTAAATCTAGAGGGAGATCTAAATCTCCTGGAATGTTTGTAAAGGTGTGCTGGAAATGCGGAAAGGAAGGGCACTACAAAAAGGAATGCAGGTCTAAAGCTCCCGAGAAAGGAAAGGGATCTGATGAAGGTCCTTCTGCAGAGGCAAAAACCACCTCGGATGAAGGTGGGGATGTGTATTTGGCTTCTTCTTCAAATACACATGTAGATCATGAGTCATGGTTGATCGACTCAGGTGCATCCTTTCACTTCACTCCCCATAGGGAGTGGTTCTGCGAGTATGAGAAATATGATGGTGGTGATGTCTTCCTAGGGGATGATAGGAAGGCCAGAATCGTCGGACGTGGAAAATTCAAGTTGAAGCTGCAAGGTGGAAGGATTAGAACACTTCCTGGTGTTCTGCATATTCCTGCATTGGCCAGAAATCTGATTTCTGTAAGCAAGATGGATGATGCAGGTGTAAAAACAGTGTTCGAGAAAGATGCCTGCAAGATGGTTCGGGGAGCATTCGTATTAATGCGAGGAGTTCGGACTGGAACTCTGTACAAGCTACAAGGTAGCACTGTTATTGATGGGTGTAACAGTTATGTGGTTCCTGAAAATGGAGCGGAAAGCTTAGCTGTCTCTGGAGAAAAGACCATGCTATGGCATCAAAGGCTTGGACATATTGGAGAGAAGGGCCTTCGGATACTACATAGAAATGGTATGGTAGAAGGTATGTCTAATTGCTCTATGGATTTCGATTTCTGTGAACATTGTGTATATGGGAAGCAGAATCGGGTGAGTTTTCCTTCTGGTGCTAAGAGGGCGAACAATATATTAGAACTTGTGCACAGTGATGTGTTTGGGCCTGTGTCAGTTCCATTACTGGGAAAGTTTGTGTACTATGTTTCATTCATAGATGACTTCTTAAGGAATACATGGATATATTTTTTGAGGAAGAAATCTGAAGTCTTTGACAAATTTAAAGAATTTAAGGCTCTGGTGGAAAACCAGACAGAGAAGAAGATAAAGGCGCCGAGGACAGATAATGGTGGGGAGTTCTGCAAGAATGAATTTGAAGAGTTCTGTAAGAAGTGTGGTATAGCACGACAGAAGACTACTCCATATACACCTCAACAAAATGGAGTTGCAGAAAGAATGAATAGAACACTGATGGAAAAGGCAAGAAGCATGCTCAGTGGTACCGGGTTAGGACAAGAATTCTGGGCAGAGGCAGTGGAGACTGCATGTTACTTAGTTAATAGATCACCTTCATCAGCGTTGGAGGATAAGACCCCACATGAGGTATGGACCGGTAAGAAACCCTCTCTTTCACATCTAAGGGTATTTGGATGTGATGCATATGTACATGTTCCAAAGGAGAAAAGGACCAAGTTGGATAATAAATCTGAAAGGTGCATCTTTATTGGGTATAAGGATGGTTTAAAGGGTTACAAGCTTTGGAACCCAGAAACAAGGAAGGTTGTGTACAGACGAGATGTGGTGTTTAGAGAAGTGAAAGATATTGTTAAACATGAAGTCCTACCAAAGGAACCTGAGAAGATAGAGTTTGAGGTAAAGGAGGATGAATCAGGCTCTACAATAGAAGAAGACTCAAAAGATGAAGAGCCACAAACTCCAGCTTTGAGAAGATCAGTTCGGGAAAGAAGGCAACTAGAAAGGTATAGTCCATCTGCTTTCTGTTCAGGTTTTGCCTTAACTATAACTGATGATGAACCCAGAACTGTCAGGGAGGCAGTAGATTCAGAGGATGGAAAACTCTGGAAGGAGGCCATGGTTGATGAAATGACATCCTTGCACAAAAACGATGCATGGGATCTGGTGGAGTTGCCGACTGGAAGGAAGCCCATTGGGAGCAAATGGGTGTTTAAGAAGAAGATGAATGTAGAAGGCAAGGTGGAGAAATACAAAGTTCGGTTGGTAGCGAAAGGTTATTCCCAGGTGCCGGGAATTGATTTTGGTGATATTTTTTCTCCTGTTGCCAAAGTTACTTCTATTAGATTACTTTTATCTGTTGCTGCTGCATTTGATTTTGAGATAGAACAGATGGATGTGAAGACAACATTTCTTCACGGGGATCTAGAAGAGGAGATCTACATGAAGCAACCTGAAGGTTTTATGGTGAAGGGTAGGAAAGAACTTGTATGCAGGTTGAAGAAGTCTCTGTATGGGTTAAAACAGTCACCAAGGATGTGGTATCAGAAATTTGATACCTATATACAGGGACTTGGCTTCACCAAAAGCAAGGAGGATCACTGTGTTTATTTTAAATTAATTGGTAACCGTGTTATTTATTTGGTCTTGTATGTGGATGATATGTTGTTGATTGGAAATGACAAAGAAATTATCCAAGATTTGAAGACCCAACTGTTCTCCAAATTCGACATGAAGGATCCGGGTGCTGCAAACTATATTTTGGGCATGGAAATTAAGAGAGATCGGGCAAAGAGGAAGCTCTGGTTAAACCAGAGGAAGTATGTCGAGACTATATTGCAGAGGTTCAATATGCAGGATAGTAAACCGGTGAATGTTCCTATTCCTATAGGTGTAAAGTTGTCTGCTGAACAGTGTCCCAAGACACAAGAAGAAGAGGAGTATATGTCCCGTGTTCCATATGCAAGTGCAGTGGGTAGCCTGATGTATGCAATGGTCTGTACCAGACCAGACATTGCACATGCAGTGGGAGTATTGAGCAGGTTTATGTCAAACCCAGGGAAGGAGCATTGGACAATAGTGAAACGGGTTTTCAGATATTTACGTGGCACTAGTGATTATGGCTTGTGCTACCAGGGAAGACCAGGATTGGAAAGAATGTTGGACATTCGTGGTTTTGTTGATGCGGACTGGGCTGGAGATCTGGACCAAAGAAGATCTACAAGTGGGTATGTGTTTAGCCTATTTGGAGGCGCAGTCAGTTGGATGAGTAAAAGACAGTCTGTAGTGGCTCTTTCAACTACAGAGGCAGAATACATAGCAGCCACCCATGCAAGCAAGGAAGCAGTTTGGTTGCAGAGATTGTGTTCAAGTATGGGGTTGGTACAGCAAGCTATAAGGATAGACTGTGATAGCCAAAGTGCAATATTCTTGGCTAAGAACCCTGCTTACCATTCAAAGACAAAGCACATTGATGTTCAATATCACTTTGTTAGAGATATGGTTGAGGCTAAAAGGGTGTTGCTGGTAAAGGTGGACACTTTGAAGAATGTTGCAGATGCATTAACAAAGTCCGTGAGCACTCAGAAGTTCTCTTGGTGTAGAGAAACAATGGGTGTTGAAGAATTGGGCCAATGACTAAGCTCTCTTGTGACCCCCTGTGGAAAGAAAACAACAAGTGGGAGAATGTTGGGTATGTGTTATATTCTTTTCCACGACTCAAGCATGCGCAGGGGAAAAAAGGGGGCGATAGCCCCCCCCTTTTTGCTGGGCACAACGGGGGGGTCACAGGGGGGGCGGTAGTCCCTCTTGTCTGCGTCCGGGGTAGCGCCCCGGTGAAAATTTTTGGTCCTTAATTTTGAGTGGGCAGTCCGCGCCCATGGTTTTTGGCATGGTTTTGCACATGGTTTTGGGGTACGATGGTTTTCGGCCCTCGATTTTCAGAGATCCTGGCCGCGGAACTACGGTTATGTTCTAATCCGTGGTTTATGGATTGGGGTTTATGTATGCTTTCCAAAGATGTATATATATGTGTTGTAACACTAAAAGGAATATAATGAAAATCAAGCTGGTCGTCCCAATTTGGGATCCAGGGGAAAATCTCTGTGTTTATCTGTTTTATGTTTTATGCTCTCGCTATTGTTTATTTTCTGTTATAATATTCGTGTGTAGATAATTTCTGTTCAGGGTTAAAACCTACAGAGATGTCTTTCAAAGGATTGCGATTGGAGTATTCCCTTGAGGGCAGCTCGAATTATATTTCATGGAAGGACATGATGGAGGCGGTGCTGGATGACAATGGGTTGAAGGAGTTCATAGATGCAGAAATTCCAAAACCTGCTTCTAGCGATGTTGCCGCACTTGATGCATGACAAAAGAAGACAGCAAAGTGTTAAAGGATTTTGTTGGAAGGTGTGAAGGATCATATAATATCCAGCCTTCATGGTAAGGCTCTCCATTATTGATGTGGAAAGCTTTGACAGATTTATTTCGAAGCAAGAGTGACCATAAGAAGTTGGCGCTCAAGAATAAACTCAGGAACATAAAAATGGAGAAAGGCGACAGTATGCCCAAGTACTTCACGAAGTTCGTCCAATGCAGGGATGAGCTGGGAAGTGCGGGGGTGGCTGTTGATGATGAGGACTTGGTGAGCTTGGCTCTCCTTGGGCTTCCAAAGAGTTGGCATTCCTATCAGGACTCTGTCAATGGTCGAGAGAAATTGCCAGGATGGGAGCGACTTTGGTCGGATCTTGTGCAAGAGGAGATAAGGCGAAGTACCAAGGACGGATCCTCATCAAAGAACTCTGATGAAGAGAATTACGCTTTGGCTGCCAAAGAAAATAAGGGGAAGAGCAAGAAAGCTTCTCAATCCGATGCGAAAGGCAAGAAGCAGGACATGTCCAAGGTGAAGTGCTTTGACTGTCACCAACACGAACATTACGCCACTAGTTGTCCACAGAAGAAGAAAAATAAGCAGGCTGCTGGGACTGCAGCTGGAGAGGCCTTAGCCTCGCAGTTTGAGTTGGATTTTTCGCTGATCGCATGCTTGGTCTCAAGTGTGATGGGTTCAGTGTGGTTTCTTGACAGTGGTGCGTCTTTTCACATGACAGGAGATCAAGATTTGCTTACTGATCTAGATGAGAAAGATCTTGGAGTGCACATCGAGATGGGCGATGATGGTAGATACAGTGCGACCGGTATCGGTACCATTTCCTTTGAGAGGGAGTCTAGTAAACCC
Organism: Pinus albicaulis; assembly: GCA_034641835.2. NCBI lineage: Eukaryota > Viridiplantae > Streptophyta > Pinopsida > Pinales > Pinaceae > Pinus > Pinus albicaulis. Next base: position 1,047,855,434 of record CM076572.1, read on the forward strand.
TTCATATTGAAGGAAGTGATGCATGTTCCAGGATTGAAGAAGAATCTTATCTCTGTGGCGATGTTAGAAGATAAGGGATATGATGTTGTCTTTAGCGAGGGAAAGGCTTTCCTACGCAGTAAGGCAACTGGTGAGACCCGGAGGATAGGGGTTCGAGTTAAGAACCTTTATCAATTGCAGGTAGATGGTTGTGCAGCAATGGCAGGCAAGGCAGAAGGAGTGGTGAGCTGGGATGATGGCGAGTTGTGGCACCGGAGATTGGGCCACCTTCACCATGGAGCTTTGAAGATACTACAGCAGATGCACGGCTCTAAGGGCATCATGGATCGTATCAAAGGCAAGGGATGGCCTTGGGAAAATTTGCAGCTCACTCTTCACGAGAAGGATAGCCTTACGCCACGACTTCCATCCTTGAGAGAACGCATTCGTACTTGTATCCTTTCATCAGCCTTCGATGGGGCGAGTTACCGGTATTATGTGACATTTGTTGATGATTTTTCTCTTTGAGTGCTGGATCTTCTTCATGTAAAAGAAGAGCGAGACACACTCAAAGTTCGTGAGTTCAAGGCAATCGGGTTATAAGTGCACCTAGAAGCAAGTGAAGGCTATTAGAGCGACAATGGTGGTGAATTCATTCCTCGGCGAATTCAAGGACTTTTGCAGTGCAGAAGGAATTCGAAGAGAGCTCATAGCACCTCATAACCCACAGTAGAATGGGGTTGCTGAGAGGAAGAACAGAACGATCATGGGTGCTGCACGGGCGATGTTGCATGATCAAGGCCTTCCCATACACTTGTGGGCTAAGGCATGCAATACTGCAGTATATGTGCAGAACCGTTGTCCTCACAGGATACTTGGCATGAGTACACCTGAGGAGGCGTTTTCTGGTAAGAGGCCTGATATTTTCCATTTGAGGATTTTTGGTTCACCTGTTTACATTCATGTGACGAAGGATGCCAGGAAGAAGCTGGAGCCGACCGCAGAGGTTGGGATATTTGTGGGGTACACTGATACGCCCCACAACTATCGTGTGTATTTGCCAGACAGTCGCAAGACTGTTGTGCGATGGGATATCAAATTTCAAGAGGAGAAAGCCATGAAGTGTTCGCTTGAGAGGGAGCCACACTTGCATGCAGATGAGGAGCTATTAGTTCCTAAGGATGAGCTTCAGGATGTGGATCAGCCACAAGAGGAAGTTCATGGAGTGGAAGAGACCACTCAAGCAGCGCCAACCATCAAACAGAAGCTGAGCGACTGGCTCAAGATGCAGAGAAGGTTGTAGGAGCACCTACATCACAACACAAACAGAGACAGTCACCTGACCGGTATACTAGATACATGGCTCTTATGAGCAAGTGTATCATGACAAAGCCATCCTCTTTCGAGGAAGCTGTGGAGGACCCCACATGGGTAGATGCCATGGTGGAAGAGTATGATTCGATTGTCAGAAAAAGTGCATGGGAGATTGTCCCAAGGTCGGAAGGGAAATCAGTGGTGGGTTCAAGATGGATCTACAAAGTGAAGCAGGCAGCTGACAGGAGTGTGGAGAAGTACAAGGCAAGATTTTTTTCCCGAGGCTTTTCACAGATTTAGGGGATCGATTATGAGGATACCTTTGCACCTGTCACAAGGTATTCTTCCATACGGACGATTCTTGCTCTCTCAGTGTAGATGGGGTGGCACATTCATCAGATGGATGTGAAGACTGCATTCCTCAACGGAGTCATTGAGTAGGAGGTGTACATAGAGCATCCCAAAGGTTTCAGATTCTTCAAAGAATGGAATGATGTGTGTGGCCGGAGAGCTGGGAGAAGAAACAAGCACCTCGTGTTGTAGAAATAATGCATGCTTATTTTCACCTTGACTGGATTCTCCAAGAGTGTAGGCGCATCTCAACCTATACTCGCATTGTGTGAGGTTGGTCAATACTGTACTTTATGTAGATGATTTGATTTTGACAGGTGATGAGTTGTTGATACTCTCATGCAAGGAGGATCTTGTAAAAGAGTTTGAGATGAAGGACTTGGGCCTCCTTCATTATTTCCTGGGATTGGAAATTTGGCAGCGCAGTGATGGACTGTTTGTTTCTCAGGGTAAGTATGCCCGGGAGATACCGGAGAAGTTCAACATGCATGGCTGCAAGCCTGTTGATACTCCTTCTGTGGATGGAGGGAAGGAGCATACTACTTCGGCGAAGGTAGTGGATGCCACTGTTTATCAATAGTTGGTGGGGTCGCTTATGTATCTGGTCAATACATGACCCGACATATGCTATGCTGTGAACCAGCTTTCACAAGCTATGGTTAAGCCAACCAAGCTCTTCTGGAAGGCAGACAAGCATGTATTGAGATATCTCAAAGGCACATCAGGATATGGATTATGGTACAGACAGTCCGATGAGGTGAAGCTGTGTGGCTTCACGGATGCAGATTGGGCAGGGAGCCCAACGGACAGAAAGAGCACATCTGGAGGGATTTTCAGTATCGGGTCGACAGTAGTTTCTTAGTACAATAGGAAGCAGAGATCCGTGGCACTCAGTTCAGCAGAGGCTGAGTGTATGGCTGCATGCGAGGCTATATGGATGAGGAAGATCCTGGTCGGGTTATTCGGTTCACACTTGGATCCTACTGTGATTTATTGTGATAATCAGAGTTGCATCAAACTCTTGGTTAAACTAGTATTTCATGATAGATCTAAACACATCGACATCCGGTATCATCATATCAGAGATTGTGTACAGTGGAAGATCATGTTACTTTCATACATTCCCATAGAGGATCAGGATGTTGATATCTTGACGAAGGCGCTCACCAGGAGAAAATTCGAATACCACAGGGGCAGGATAGGGGTTGCAGATAATCCTTATCTTGTTGAGAGGGAGTGTTGAGATTGCAACAAGATGATCAGCTTAGTGGAAAGAAGTCGCCTCCATTAAGTGGGCCCGCAAGCTATTTTTGGCGCAAAGTCTATTTTTAGACATATGGATCATGTTCTATGAGTTGTAGGATGCTATTTGTGGATAGTTGGTCAAGTTGGAAAAAATAGATGGACTTCTATTTTTAGACATGCTGGGCGGAATCTATTTTTAGATTGCCAGTCTAAAAATAGATATGTCAAATATTATTAGCTCTTAATAATATTTAGACTCTAAACATTATCTTATTCTCTTGGAGAACTTCAGTTAAGTGCACAGATGTGGCACAGGAGCTGACAGAAGGAATTACGCTATTCCTGAGGGTTATGTGGAGCTATTGCATGGATACTTCATTTAGAACTCATGTGACAGAGTTTGGTGGAGTTGATTGAGGAAGTTAATGGAGTTGTGTTCAATTTAACTAATCTAAACATAGTTGAGCTTTTTGTATCCAGTTTAACTAATTGATAAAATTAGTGAGAGTGGTGTGAATTAATTATTAATTAATTCACTAATTATAAACTCATTAATCAACTAAAGACTGCATCAGTTAACTTCAGTGCATGGACAGTTTCAGTGGAGACCAGTGCAGAAATAGGTGAAAGAGCAGGTTTATTATCAGTTGTGACTATACTGTTGCTATTTGCAACACACAGATAATTGGAGAAGCCCATGAGGATTGCGAAGTACAAGCCAGGTGGTTTATGTTATTTAATGAGCCATCCCATAGCATTGATTATGCAATAGAGGCTGGCTATCAAGTGGCAAAAGATTGGAGCATGTGTTTTGCTAGATCTAGCTTGATAGTGTGTAGCAATTCGAGGTTGTGCTGAGAGCTTGTGAGGAGCTTTGTACTATGTGTAGAAATTAGCTGAATAAATCACTTATTCAATGGAGATTAACCTGATTACACATCAATTTCGAATTGCATGCATAACACATAATCTCATCTACAATTAATTGTCACATGCGGAAATAATAGAAGCGATCTCACATCAAATCAATCACACATTAACTCAGTATGTATGGGGAAAGCCTATAGCTGAAAACCCCGCAGCTATTGTGTATATTATAATGGAGAAATCAAGTAACCAAACAAGTACAATACTCCTCACTAGTACTCAGTACTCTCTCATGAAGTTACTCACAATCTAGCTTGGTTTTGAACAAGTCTCGGGTTCAAAACACACCACTAACTGCCTTGCCTCTATTGCGCAATCATGGCCTGTATATGAAGAGGTTCAAGGTTCGAATCCCCTTGCCTTGACTGCGCAATTGTCATGGACAATTCCTCCAAGTGTAATGCACATCTCATGCAAAACAAATCTACCAACTGATAGCTTTACTCACCCTTTCATCTACCTCTTCCACTGGTCTCCACTGAACTGATCATGCACTGTAGTGAACTGAAGTGTTCTTGAGTTGACTAATGAGTTAATACTTAGTAAATTAAATATTATTTAATTTACTCCACTCATATCTAGTTGATTAGTTAGTTAACTAATCCCAACTAGTTCAACTAAAACAAACATAACACAACTCCACTATCTGTCCCGTTAACTCCTCCAAAACTCCTGCCACTGAAGTCTAACTGAAGCCAACCATGCAAGATGCCATCAAACCCTAGGAACCACGTGATTCCTTGTGTCAGTTGCATGAGCCACCTCCATGACTCAAACCGAAGTGCGCCAAGAGAGTAAACTGCTGTTTATAGTCAAAATATTATTAAGGGTAAATAATATTTGACTTCCATATTTTTAGGAGATCAGTCTAAAAATAGCCTGGGTCCTAAAAATAAGGGTCTCATCTATTTTTACCGAAATGTCGCATACTTTAAGAATCTCCAAGTAGAATTCCCAAATTATGCTCCGTATGTCTAAAAATAGACATAGTCTAAAAATAGACTTTGCGCCAGAATTTGCCCGCGGGCCCACTTAGTGAAGGCGACTTCATTTCACTAAGCTCCATCATCTTGCTGCATTCTCAACACTCCCTCTCAGCAAGATATGGATTATCTGCAACCCCTATCCTGCCTCCGTGGAATTCGAACTTGCTCCTGGTGAGCGCCTTCGTCAGGATGTCAGCATCCTGATCCTCCGTGGGAACATATGAAAGCATCATGATTCTCCGCTGAACACAATCTCTGATATGATGGTACCTGATGTCGATATGTTTGGACCTATCATGAAATACTGGATTAGCCGAGAGCTTGATGCAGCTCTGGTTATCACAGTAGATCACTGTAGGCCCCAAATGCAACCTGAACAAACCTGCGAGGATCTTCCTCATCCAAATAGCCTCACATGCAGCCAAGCTAGCTGCCATGTACTCGGCCTCTGCTGAACTGAGTGCCACGGATCTCTGCTTCCTGCTGTACCAGGAAACTGCTGTCGACCCAATGCTGAAAACTCCTCCAGAAGTGCTCTTCCGGTCCGTTGGACTCCCCGCCCAATCTGCATCAGTGAAGCCAGAAAGCTTCACTCCATCCTCCTGTCTGTACCATAGACCATATCCCGATGTGCCTCTGATATAGCGCAATACATGCTTGCCCGCCTTCCAAAAGAGCTTGGTAGGCTTAACCATAGCTTGCGAAAGCTGGTTAACTGCATAGCATATATCGGGTCGAGTATTGACCAGATACATCAACGACCCCACCAACCGTCGATAGACAGTGGCATCCACTACCTCCTCCGAAGTAGCATCTCCCTTCCTCCATCCACCAGGAAGAGGGGTATCAACAGGCTTGCAGCCTTGCATGTTGAACCTCTCCAGAATCTCCCGGGCATACTTGCCCCGAGAAACAAACAGTCCTCCACTGCGCTGCCAAATCTCCAATCCCAGGAAATAATGAAGGATGCCCAGGTCCTTCATCTCAAACTCCCGTGCAAGATCCTCCTTGCATGAAAGTATCAACTGCTCGTCGCCAGTCAAAATCAGATCATCTACATACAGTACGATGATCAACAGCTTCCCCTCCACCACAATCCGGTACAGGTTTGGATCCGCCTCACTCTTGGAGAATCCAAGCCCGGTGAAGTAGCTGTCTATCCGAGTGTACCAAGCACGAGGTGCTTGCTTCAGCCCGTACAGTGCTCTCTTGAGTCGGCACACATGCGACTCACTGCTGAAGATCTCAAAACCTTCAGGCTGCTCTATGTACACCTCCTCTTCAATAACTCCATTGAGGAACGCAGTCTTCACATCCATCTGATGAATGTGCCACCCCATCTGCGCTGAGAGAGCAAGGATCGTCCGTATGGAAGAGTACCTTTCGACAGGTGCAAAAGTCTCCTCATAGTCAATCCCCTCGATCTGTGAGAAGCCACGGGCGACAAATCTCGCCTTGTACTTCTCCACACTCCCGTCAGCCGCCTGCTTCACCTTGTAGATCCATCGCGAACCTACAACTGATTTCCCAACCGGTCTTGGGACAATCTCCCATGAACTGTTCCTGATGATCGAATCATATTCTTCGATCATGGCATCAACCCATGCGGGTTCCTCCACAGCTTCCTCAAAAGAGGATGGCTCTGTCACAACACATTGACTCATAAGAGCCATGTATCCAGTGTACCGATCCGGTGACTGTCTCTGTCTGCGCTGTGCTGTAGGTGGTCCCACAACCTTCTCTGCATCCCGAGCCAGTCGCTCAGCTTCTGTAGTGCGCATGCGCCCTCTGATGGTTGGCGCTGCCTGGGTGGTTTCTTCCACCTCCTGAACCTCCCCTTGTGGCTGATCCACATCCGGAAGCTCCTCCTTAGGAACTAACAGCTCCTCATCTGCATGCAAGTGTAGCTCCCTCTCAAGCGAACACTGCATGGCTTTCTCCTCCTGGAATTTTATATCCCGTCGCACAACAGCCTTGCGACTGTCTGGCACATACACCCGATAGTTGTGAGGTGTATCAGTGTACCCCACAAATATTCCAACTTCAGCAGTTGGATCCAGCTTCCTTCTCGCATCCTTCGTCACATGCATGTAGACAGGAGAACCGAAAATCCGCAAATGGGAAATATCAGGCCTCTTGCCAGAATAAGCCCCCTCTGGTGTACTCATGCCAAGAACCTTGTGAGGACAACGGTTCTGCACATACACTGCTGTATTGCATGCCTCAGCCCACAAGTGAAGGGGTAGGCCCCGATCATGCAACATCGCCCGTGCAGCACCCACGATCGTTCTGTTCTTCCGCTCAGCCACCCCGTTCTGCTGTGGGTTATGGGGTGCGATGAGCTCTCTCCGAATCCCTTCTGCGCTGCATAACTCCTTGAATTCAGCCGAGATGAATTCACCACCGTTATCACTCCTTAGAGCAATCACCTTCTTCCCCGACTCCTTCTCGACCAGTGCTTTAAACTCACAGAACTTCGCGAATGTATCGCTCTTCTTCGGCATGAAGAAGATCCAACACTTTCGAGAGAAATCATCAACAAAGATCACATAATACTTGTGCTTTGCTATCGACGCAACTGAGAAAGGACCACACACGTCTGTGTGAACTCTCTCAAGGATCGTCGTGGCGCGACTATCCTTCTCGTGAAAGGTGGCTTTCACATACTTCCCTAAAGTACACCCCTTGCACTGATCTGACTGCGCAAGGGTGCCCTTAGGAAGTCCAGTAGAAATCTGCTGCAGAATCTTCAAAGCTCCATGGTGAAGATGGCCCAATCTCCTGTGCCATAGTTCGCCCTCATCATCCCGGCTCACCACTTCTCCCGCCTTGCATGCCATAGTTGCGCAGTCATCTACCTGCAACTGATAAAGGTTCTGAGTTCGAACCCCTATCTTCCGGGTCTCTCCAATAGTCTTACTGCGCAGGAAGGCTTTTCCTTCGCTAAAGACCACATCATACCCCTTATCCTCCAACATCGCTACTGAAATCAGGTTCTTCTTCAATCCAGGTACATGCATGACATCCTTTAAGACAAAGGGTTTACCAGACTCCTTCTGAAAGGATACGGTACCGATACCAGTCGCACTGTATCTACCATCATCGCCCATCTCGATGTGCACACCCAAATATTTGTTCTCCAGATCTGAGAACAACTCCCGATCTCCCGTCATATGAAATGACGCACCGCTGTCCAAGAACCACACCGATCCCATCACACTTGAAACCAAGCATGCAATCAGTGAAAAGTCAAGCTCAAACTGTGAAGCCAAAGCTTCTCCATCTGCAGATCTTCCCGCTTGCTTGTTCTTCTTCTTCTTTGGACAATTGGTAGCATAATGTCCGTGATCATGGCAGTGAAAACATTTCACTTTCGCCATATCCCGCTTCTTGCCCTTAGCTCCAGAATGAGAGGTTTTCTTACCCTTCCCTTTCTTAGCTTTGGACACCAAAGCGCAGTTTTCTTCATCAGCTCCCTTTGATGAAGATCCATCTCGAGTAGTCCTCCTTATCTCCTCCCGCATGAGATCCGCCCAAAGGCGCTCCCATCCCGGCAGCTTCTCCCGACCATTGACACTATCTTGATATGAGTGCCAAGCCTTCGGAAGACCAAGGAGAGCCACGTCGACCATGTCCTCTTCATCGACAGTCACCCCCACACTTCCCAGCTCATCTCTGCACTGAGTGAACTTCGTGAGGTATTTGGCGATACTGTCGCCTTTCTCCATCTTGATGTTCCTGAGCTTATCTTTGAGTGCCAGCTTCCTTTGGTCACTCTTACTCTGGAATAGATCCGTCAAAGCTTTCCACATTAAATATGGAGTAGCCTTTCCATGTAGGCTGGATACAATATGATCCTTGACGCCCTCCAACAGGATCCTTCGACATTTCGCTATCTTCTTTTGCCATGCATCGACTAAAGCTGCATCAGTGGGCTTTGGGACATCCGTATCTACAAACTCCTTCATACCATTATCTTCTAACACTGCTTCCATGCGATCCTTCCATGCAACATAATTCGAACTGCCTTCAAGAGCATATTCGAGTCGCAAACCGTTGAAAGAAGACATTTTCAACACCAGCACCAAGAAAAACAATTCTGCTGCAAAATTCGAATTCCAAGCTCCAAGCTCTATCGCTTCCGATCTACACTTGAAAACAAATTATTTCCAAATCAGAGATTGACTGCAAGGGGATTTTACCAGACCTTTCACTTTCCGAAGAAAGATGAATCCGGAGGCTTCATGGCCCGTATGCAGACTCTGTCCGAGGAAATAAGTTTGCAATCACCGTAATAGATCTCGACAATTAATCTTGCTCCGATACCATGTAGAAATTAGCCGAATAAATCACTTATTCAATGGAGATTAACCCGATTACACATCAATTTCGAATTGCATGCATAACACATAATCTCATCTACAATTAATTGTCACATGCGGAAATAATAGAAGCCATCTCACATCAAATCAATCACACATTAACTCAGTATGTATGGGGAAAGCCTATAGCTGAAAACCCCGCAGCTATTGTGTATATTATAATGGAGAAATCATGTACCAAAACAAGTACAATACTCCTCACAAGTACTCAGTACTTTCTCATAAAGTCACACACAATCTAGCTTAGTTTTGAACAGGTTACTGGTTCAAAACTCCCCGCCAATTGCCTTGCCTCTATTGCGCAATCATGGCTTGTATATGAAGAGATCCAAGGTTCGAATCCCCTTGGCTTGACTGCGCAATTGTCATGGACAATTCCTCCAAGTGTAATGCAAATCCCATGCAAAACTGATCCTCCAACCGATAGCTATACTCACCCTTTCATCTACCTCTTCCACTGGTCTCCACTGAACTGATCATGCACTGTAGTGAACCGAAGTGTTCTTTGAGTCAATTAATGAGTTAATAATTAGTGAATTAAATATTATTTAATTCACTCCACTCATATCTAGTTGATTAGCTAGTTAACTAATCTCAACTAGTTCAACTAAAACAACAGAACACAACTCCACTATCTGTCCCGTTAACTCCTCCAAAACTCGCCACCGAAGTCCAATCAAGTCAACCATGCAAGATGCCATCAAACCCTAGGAACCACGTGATTCCTTCGTCGGCATGAGCCACTCCATGACTCAAACTGAAGTGCTCCAAGAGAGTAAACTGCTGTTTATAGTCAAAATATTATTAAGGGTAAATAATATTTGACTTCCATATTTTTAGGAGACAAAGTCTAAAAATAGCCTGGGTCCTAAAAATAAGGGTCTCATCTATTTTTACCGACATTTCGCATACTCCAAGAATCTCCAAGTAGAATTCCCAAATTATGCTCCGTATGTCTAAAAATAGACATAGTCTAAAAATAGACTTTGCGCCAGAATTTGCCTGCGGGCCCACTTAGTGAAGGCGACTTCATTTCACTAAGCTCCATCATCTTGCTGAATTCTCAACACTATGATTGTTACATGATCTCCATGACATATAATATACAGATAGTTGGGTTTTTCAGCTTTAAGCTTTCCCATTAAATACTGTGTTCATATGTGTGATTGTTTATGGTTTTAATGTGTGCATGCAATCGATTTTATTTCCGCAATTAATGATCAATGGTAGAAGAGATTTTATATTGTGCATGAAGATAAAATAGTGTGTGATCAGGAGAATCTCGGTGAATAATAGATCAGTTATTCAAATTTCTACAGTTAAGTACTTTGCAAAAGGACAAGTTTATCATAAATTTGAAGAAGTGTAGTTTCATGAAGAAGGAGCTCATTTACTTTGGATTTATAGTCTCAGAAGAAAGCTTGAAGATGGACCCAGAAAAGATGCAGGTAATATTGGATTGGCCAACTCCGAGGAGTGTATTTGAGGTAAGGAGTTTTCATGGTCTTGCAAGTTTTTACAGAAAGTTTATAAGAGGTTTTAGTCATATCTGTGCACCAATAATTAAAACAATAAAGGAGAGAAACCATCCATTTAAATGGACAGAAGCAGCAAATCGGAATTTCAAGTTATTGAACAAGAAGATCACTGAAAGAGCTGTTTTGGCCTTGCCAAATTTTGATAAAATATTCCAAGTTGAGACTGATGCCAGTGGGATAGCAATTGGAGTTTTCTTGAGTCAAGAGCAGAGACCAATAGCTTATTTTAGTGAAAATTTAAATGAGGCCAAGAAGAAGTATTCATCCTATGATAAGGAGTTCTATGCTATTGTGCAGGCTTTGAAGAAATGGAGGCATTGTTGCCCAAAGAATTTGTGTTGTATTCAGATAAACTTGCACTGCAGTTCATAAATAATCAGCCAAAGTTGAACCAAAAGCATGCAAAGTGGGTGAATTTTTTGTAGAGTTTTAAAGAAATATATGCAGTTGTTAAGAATCCAGTGATTCATAATAGAAGCCAGTGGTTAGATTACTTGATTCAAGGAGGATTGTTGTTCAAGAATAATAAACTGTGTATACCTAAGTGTTCCATGAGGGAAAATATGATTAAGGAAAAACACAGTGGAGGATTTTCTGGACACTTTGGACAGGATAAAACATTTTCTCAAGTAAGTGCTTTTTGTTATTGGCCAAAAATGCAAACTGATATCAAAAATTTTGTTGAGAAGTGCAGGATTTGTCAACATGCCAAAGGAAGAAGCCAAAACACTAGGTTATATCAACCATTGCCAATACCCAATAGACCATGGAATGCTGTCAGCGTGGATTTTTTTTTGGGTTTGCCAAAGACTCAAAGAGGACATGATTCTATCTATGTTGTTGTAGATAGATTTTCTAAAATGGCACATTTTATTACTTGTAAAAAAACTAGTGATGCAACTCACATTACTAATTTGTTTTTCTCTGAAGTTATAAGATTCCATGGATTTCCTATGAGTATTGTTTCAGATAGGGATACAAAGTTCGTAGGACACTTCTGGAGGACTCTATGGAAGAAGCTGGGTACAAACCTCAGTTTCAGTTTAGCCTATCATCCTCAGACGGATGGACAAACTGAAGTGGTGAACAAGAGCTTAGGAAACATATTAAGGAGTTTGGTTTACAAAAATCCAAGGCAATGGGACTTAGCACTTGCTCAAGCTTAATTTGCCTATAATGATACTCCTAATTGGAGTATTGGAATGAGTTCATTTCAGATTATTTTTGGGATGCATCCAAGAGGGGTGTATGAACTTAGAGATTTGAGAAAACAAGAGACAAGGAGTGCAAAAGTTGAAGAATTTGTAGAACAGATACAGAAGTTGCAGGAAGATGTCAAGCATAACTTACAAAAAAACACCCAGAAGTATAAACAAAGAGTTGATATGAAGAGGACTGAAAGGGAGTTTCAAGTAGATGATTTATTCATGGTTTATCTAAGGAAGGAAAGGTTTCCAGTTGGGACTTATAACAAATTGAAATTGAAAAATATAGGGCCATGTAGAATTTTGAGGAAGTTTTCCTCAAATGCATATGAGATTGAATTACCAACAAGAATTGGAATATCACCCATCTTTAATGTTGCAGATTTGTACCCATACAAAGGAACATAGGAAGAACTACAAGAAGAATCTACATAAGAGGAGGACCAAACTTTGAATTGGAAGGAACAGATGCCAAAGACAACAAAGAAAGAAGTGGAAGCCATTCTAGAGAAAAAAGCAGCAAAGAAGATCAAAGGACAAACCTATTATCAGTATCTAGTCAAATGGAAAGGACACCCAGTGGAAGATGCCAGCTGGATGACAACATCAAAGTTACAAAAGTTCAATGTAGATCCTGAAACATTGATGGATCAATTTTTTCTTCTCCAGGGGTCTGATGCAGGAGCCTTCGGATTTAGCCAACAATGTGCTTGTGTGTTCACATGTTGTGGCTAACAAGACTCTGGATAAACATTGGTTATTAATATTTTACTTAGTTTTAAATGAGAGGAGTTAGTCTGTTTTGATTTGCTAAAATTAATTAAGAATAAAATAGCAAATTGGTTTCTCCCTGCGAGGAGATCAAACCAAATAGATTATATCATAAGGATAGAATAACATTTGTTTGTTACTAGTGTTTCAAACAAAAATCTATTAAAAGACGAGAAGAACCACTTCAGGTAGATATATATATGCGCATGAATAAGTGTGGAATAGGTGTGGAAGTGGAAGAACAGAATAGGTGTGGAATAGGTGCGAGAGAAGAGTGAGAGAGGAGTGAACAGAGAGCAGAAATAAATGTAAAAACCAGCCATCCAAGAGCTTGACTGTGTGTATTTCATTTCTAATTTAATTCTAAGTGTTTTGAATTTTGATTAGGCTCTCTATTTTAAACTGTCTATTTTATTTCTTTGTTGAATTGGATATCACATTGATCGCATAGCGGAGGCCAATCATATTTGCACGCAGTAGCGAGGACCATTAGATCTTGTGCAAATCAACAATGGGAAATCACATCGCAACCGTGAAGACTTCGCACATCGTAGGATTTAGTGTTTATGGTTAAGACTTCGCGAGAAAATTTATTACCTTGCCATGCGAAGTAGATTGGAAAAGAGACAAGTGGGGATCGTCGGATCCAACAAAGACCAACGGCGGAGATCAAATCGCACCGGGAGCCATTTCACAAATCAAAACTTTTAGAGTTGAGTGTTAAGGCATCACATGGTAAGTTATTTTGTATGCAATGCGAAGTGGAGAAGGGACGCGTGTTGGCACGACGCATTTTTTCATATTGCATGGAATAAGGTTTAACCACTAAGTTAAATCATAAAGGTTGCGAAGTGTGCTCACTTGTGATTGGTTCATACTGTTGTGGGACCCTCCTTTGAAGAGGTTACACATGTATGTGAGTGATTTGGGTTTATGGGTGACCTGTTTCAAAGTATCAGTTTGTTGATTCCATGCGTATTTTGATTTTACCGCAGCTTGTCTGCATCAGATTTATTGTGAGTGACTACCTCTGGTGACCTCATGAATCCTCTTGGATCTAACGCTTAGGCGCCATCTACAATCTCTTCTTCCAACCATGATTAACGATGTAGAAATTCAATATTTTTGGCAACAATTTTGGAGGGTCCTCAATGAGATTGCTAAGGTATGGATTTTTGGCTTCTTGGATTCTTGGTTTGTATCCTCAACATGTTTTAGTCTAGGTGTGATTTGGTTGAAGAACTCCTCTTGGTTGATATGTGGGGTAGTACTAGTGAGAGTTGCACCTATATTAAGCTTTTGATTCAGTTGTGGATGATATGGTATTGTTATGGCATTGTTTGTTTATGATGGTTCTTGGTTCAATGTGTTTTTTCTGGTCACTACAAATGAATACTATGGATTTGGTTCCCTGTTATCTTTTGACATGGTGGTGGACTAGGTGTGTATAAGGTGCAATGCTTGCATGTTGTCTTTGTGATTTCTTTGTACCTCAAGTCATTTGGGTTGTAACTTGGACAATGTTTTTTTATACTCTCATGGAAATTAAAAAATGATGATTTTTGAATGGCGTGGAGGTGCTTTTCTTGGCTCATTTCGATGACATTGGGTATTGCATGGTCAACTTTTTTCTCTTGTGGAAATTTATTTCTAGTGACTTATGGGTTGCATGGAGGCACACTTTGCTTTGGTATGGTGTCAATTGTTTTTGGTTTGTTGGTGCAAGCTTGACTTGCTGGTTTGCTGGTGTTGGTATCTCTATTTCCTATTGACGAACTTGATGGTCTCTCCTCTTAATGGATTTGAACGTTTCCATCACTGTAAAGAAGTACTTGTAAACGTGGTTGCTTTTTGTCCTATTTGTATCTACTGTGGAAATGATGAGTATAATTATGTGTAGATGTGCTAGATTGAGCATGAGTATAATTATGCCTAGATGTGCTAGATTGAGCATTTTGCTTTCTTGCTTTGAATGTACGTGGAAATGATGAGTTAACCCCCATATGCTCCTCAACTTCACACATCCGAGTGCCCACAATTTCTCCAAGGATGCCAACGTTTCCATACTTGGCAGCTCCTCTAACTCAGCGCTGTAAGAAACATTTAGGATTTTAAGCTTTGTTGCTTGCACCGACCCTCGTATGCCTTTCAGTTTCTCATATCTTTCTGCCTACAAAATCTCCAAGGATGCCAATGTTTCCATGCTTGGCAGCTCCTCTAGCTCAGAGCAGTCAGAAACAATTAGGATTTTAAGCTTTGTCGCCTGTGCCGACCCTCGTATGCCTTTCAGTTTCTTACATCTGTCTGCTCGCAAATCCTCCAAGGATGCTAATGTTTCCATACTTCGGCAGCTCCTCTAACTCAGAGTAGTCAGAAACATATAGGATTTTAAGCTTTGTCCCCTGCGCCGACCCTCGTATGCCTTTCAGTTTCTTACATCTTTCTGCCCGCAAATCCTCCAAGAATGCCAATGTCTCCATACTTGGCAGCGCCTCTAACTCAGAGCAGTCAGAAACATATAGGGTTTTAAGCTTTGTCCCCTGCGTCGACCCTCATATGCCTTTCAGTTTCTTACATCTTTCTACCCGCAAATCCTCCAAGGATGCCAATGTTTCCATTCTTGGCAGCTCCTCTAACTCAGAGCAGTCAGAAACAGATAGGATTTTAAGCTTTGTCCCCTGCGCCGACCCTCATATGCCTTTCAGTTTCTTACATCTTTCTGACCGCAAATCCTCCAAGGATGCCAATGTTTCCATACTTGGCAGCTCCTCTAACTCAGAGCAGTCAGAAAACACACAGGGTTTTAAGCTTCATCGCCTGGGCCGACCCTCGTATGCCTTTCAGTTTCTTACATCTTTCTGCCCACAATTCCTCCAAGGATGCCAATGTTTCCATACTTGGCAGCAACTCTAACTCAGAGCAGTCAGGAACACATAGGATTTTAAGCTTCCTCGCCTAGGCCAACCCTCGTATGCATTTCAGTTTCTTGCATCCGTTTGCCCAAAAAAACTCGAAGGATACCCATGTTTCCATACTGGGCAACTCTTCTAACTGAGAACAGAAAAAAACATCCAGTACTCTGAGCTTTGTAGCCCGCTCCAACCCGGTTATGCTTCTCAATTTCTCACATTGGCGTACCCGCAGATCCTCCAAATATATAGGAAACCGCAAAAACAAAATGTTCACTCGCTACAACCATTAGAAATATCATCATTCTCATCTGCAGAACCTTTTGAATTCCTTCGAAACACAAATGGCGTGCAACTGTAATAGCTGCTAAATATATAAACGCTAACACAACAAATATCTATTCACCTGTGATTCACTTCTCCAGTGCCACAATCGAGCCAATGAATTCTTCATTGACAGCCAAGAAGGCCGGGAAGAGTGCGACAATAGAGCCCATAAATCCGTCATTGACAGCCAGGAAGGCCGGGAAGAGTGCCACAATGTGATTAATTCGCATTGGTACAGATGTAGAATCCTTAAATTCTTCATTGAAACCCATGACGGCAGGGAAGAGTGAGGATATCCCTTCCACCTGAGGCATGATAGGTTTGTTGGCTTCGCCTTCCTCAAAATGGATTCCACGTGACAACCTTCCATATCGAGAATTTGCAGACTCCTTAAACTGCGTTCCAAGACAGCATTTTCAGTATCAACGACGCCATCATCAGCTGGAACCATCCGAATTCCGCGGAAGGTTATTTCCTGTCCATGATTGAAAAACAATAGTTATTATTTTCTCATTCAAGAATTGATCCCCCACTTTTATTGAATAACCTTACAGGATTGAATGATTGAACAACACTTACAGATGAGTGGTGTGACAAACTATCGATGACATCCTTTGTCCGCCAAAGACGACGCGGCAACGAAGCCGCCCCAACCTGTCTCCCCATATCTCTGAGGTGGTCGTGCATATGTATTCTATTCAAAGCGTCCACTTCTACAAGAGATTTGTCCTGTAGATTTAGAAACCCCCGATTTCCTCTCCAGCCCGATGCGTTCCATATGTTTATTGCCGCATCTCTGTTATGATATGCCACAAAGCATGAAATGTCTAAAAATATATCTTTTTCCTCTTGATTCAGTGAGTTATAGCTTATTTTAAATGTTTCCTGTATGGCACTCGGAACTATTTGTCGAAGACTCTCCCATTCGTCTTCCCACTGAGATATTTCTTTACCATAAAGAAGTGCCCCAAATACCTTAAAAGATAGGGGCAATCCATTACAATAATCTACGAACTTATCCACCAGAGAACTAAACTCTGGGAGAGGAAATGGTTGGCTGAAGGCATGGAAACAGAAGAGCTCTAGGGAGTGCTCTTTATTAAGTCCTGATAGGCTATAAATTGATGAATTTTCAACTTTTGAGCTTCTCAAAACATTCTTATCTCTAGATGTAATAAAAAATAAGGTCCCTGAATTGAGAACAAGGTCCCTGAATTGAGAACATCAGATTGGGGCAAAAATGCCTTCACCTGATTCACATCGTCTACATCATCCAGGATTATTAGGGCTTTACAAGATTTGAGAGGCTCTATAAGCATCCCCGTACCTTCATCTACACTATTTACCTGGTTAATGAAGCCAATCAAACCATTAAGAAGTTGACTCTGCAACACATTTAAAGACCTATTAGTTGCATTATCTCTGACATCACATAAAAAACAGCATCTATCATCTAGTTGAAGAATGCTTTAGCTAGTGTTGTCTTTCCCACACCACCTAACCCCACAATCCCAAAGATGCGAGGTTTCCCGCTTTGTTGTTGGGTTAACAGGACTGTATCTTCAAAATCTTTCAGTTTGTGATCCAAGCCTGTTGGATACTCGGCCACGTACAAGTCTTCCTTTGGCACTATTTCCAACAGACTTTTAACCACCTTATCGAGCAGTTCAAGCACCAAATCCTGGCTGGAAAAATTAAGTAGACCTAGTGAGAAACAAACGTCTATGCCTATTTATGCAAATATAAAATACAACCATATGGATAAGGAAGGTTTGAGTTTTTACTCATTGTACTTATCCAACTCGAAACCGCTCTTGTTTGCAACTTGATGGAGTGCATTTCTCCATTCTTCAATGATGTTGGGATCATGTCGGCCCTGCATCCACCGAACGTTCGCTGGACTAACGCCGTAAAAGACGGGAATAATGGGAGCCCCCGACTGTAACATGAGTAGGAGCTCATTGAGGCACCAATCTGATTCAGTGTATCGAGCAGAAAAGATAGCGACGTGAACCCTGGCGTTCCTAATAGCGTCTGCAAGTTGAGAAGAAATTTCATATCCCTCTTGCAGCTCCTTGTCATCGAGGAAAGCCGTCAATCCTTTCTCGCGAAGGCGACGGTAGAGAGATCTGGCGAAGGTTCTCTTCACATCAACCCCGCGATGGTTTATGAAAACTTTGTGGGGTTAGTTGGTGGAATGAGCAGCAGCGGAGGAGAAGGTGGGGTATGAAGATGATGCCATTGCGAAGATCAAAACAGAAATGAAGGTAGCTGTAATGGTCGATGCTATGGACGCAGAGTCTGCAGAGAGACGATTCACTGTTTTAAAAGCACAGAGAAATTGTAGAAGATTGGGTACTAAAAGGGCATGAGAAATTGTGGAAAACTGGTATGCAGGTCTATCCCTATATGTAGATTAAACATTGGACATTCTCATTTCATTTCATTGCGGGAGAATGTTTATTCTATTGTGTTAAGAATCTCAATCAAAGATTGAATATTGTCACGTTTGTACCATTCCATTAGTTTCTAACCCTTTACAAATGGAGTTGTTATTATATTAAATGTACACGATGGTCATTTTTATTATTAGAAAATCACCTATTGAGCATTAAAAAAATTGAACAATAATCTGTATGAATAACCATAAGACTGTTCAATTTTTTTCCTCTCGAGAACATAACCTAACCTGGGTGGAAGAGGAATTAAACCTATTACCACCACTTAAGCTATTGTGACTATAATGTTGCAAATTTTAAATAAATAATATAGGTGTTCAATTCTTCTTATATAGAACAAAATTAAACTTTTATTTTGTGAGAAAAGCATGGCTGCAAGAAAAATTTTAAGATAAATTCAAACCTTTTTGAGGTTGAAAGTTGGCCCTTCAACCTGGTAAAGGATCTCTTTCTAAACTCAACTACCCAAGGTCACAGTGGTAGAAGGTTTGCAAGAAGTCCTATGGCCATATTTATCTAAGAAAACTAAGGTTGGTTGGACTATGAGAGAATTTCAGCATTGGGCATGGATTATGACCCAATCAGCTTTATATAATCACAGTTACAGTGAGAAAACACAAAAGTGAGGTAGTGACAATTCCTTTGACACTCTTAGGAATTTGGAGGAAAAAGAAAATAAAATTGGTGTAATAGTTAAGTGAAAAACAAGTATTAAATATATGAGAATAAAGAAAATTGGAGCATAAACATATGAATCCCAATTTCAAACACTCAATATTTCATACATTGAGGAAAATATTAAACCAAGAAATAGATAGTGAATCATGACACGAGAATTTTTGCAAACTGCTGCTTTTATTATAATTTGATCACACAGTGCATAAAAATGACTATCTTTCAAAATTTCCAACCCATTTTCATTTTTCGGAGTTTGTCTTTATATAAAAGACAAACTAAAACAATTTTTTCCTTCATTCTTAATTACAAATTGCTAAAAATAAAAAAGATAAAGTGTATCTCTCAAATACATGCATATAATATATATTCCAATCCTATATATATCTAATCCATAACAATGTGCTACAAACATGGCTGCAAAACTAGGTCATAAACGATGACTAATCCTCTTGCTGATTTGTTGAAGCTCCTGCCTTGTCATCCAAATAGAAATATATTTTGTTATACACTCAAGTCGGATTGATGAATAACTGTCCATAAGCTTTTTCCTGGTGAATTCCTTAAAAAATGGGGTCCAACGATTCCTTAGAAACTCCAAAAGCATGATAGTTATTAGAAAACTTTTTCCGATTTTGTAAAATTTGTTCTATTTTTTTGAAAAGCGTGCTCAAAATTATTGTTATATATATATATATATATATATATATATATATATATATTTAATTGATTATATCTTAGGGTAACTCTAACATTTTTGTCTCAAATTGTATATCCCCATAGAGGTAGAAATCCTATCATGGTTGGGAGACAAATCAGTCAATCATAATGAAAAAATTTATTTCTTGTTATCTTTTATAGAAACCCTTTTGGTCCTTCGTATTATCATAAATTGTGAGGAAACTTTCAACGTATGTAATATTTTCCCATTCCTATTGTGCTAAGCTAATCTAGTTTGTGAATTATGATTTCTCTTCAATAACACTAAAATGACAACAATATAGTGTTGTGGATGCTCAAATATAGTATAAATATTCTTTTGAGATCTTATTAGTTGGGATTCGAGATTGCGTAATTGGCATTTTCACATACATCAATATGTTCACCTTCAAATTCCAAGTTTAGGGTCATATCCATAGTATTTACATGACTAGTTATGTTAGGGAAAACATTTGGTGAATCTACACAATTGATAAAATAGAAACATCAATTGCTTTCCTCTAATTTGAATATTTATATCTTCAGATATACCTATTTATATTAGGAGGCCTTCAAAAAAAATTTATTAAGAATTAGTCTAACCCAACTATAAGTAGTTTGAAAATGACATACTTTTGTCATGATTTTAAATGGGACCAATATAAAACACAATGCATGTGAATTATTTCCTGTTAATCTGAAAAATAAAAACCTCATTAGAAGGCAACTTTCTATTTCTTGAATTTCTTCATTATGTAGGAAATTGAATGTAGTAATTTCTGTCATTTAGAGACTGAAATATCAAAGGTGAAACTTGCTAACATACTGTTGATTGTTATGATTGTTGGATTTCACGTAGGTAAGGTTTCTAGTGACCTTGTTCGAGACAACTTGAGGGAGTGCTTCTTGGCAGAATATTCGAATTATGGGGGAACTTCACATGAACCCGCTTGATGGAGTTGAACTTCATTTTCAACTTAATGATTTCCTCATGAGATCCAATTCTAGATAAAATATATGATTTGTTTCTAACACTAGTAAATTAGTTTCCTTCTTATGCTGGCATTCCTTGACTATTCTCTCTAGGTGTTTCTTTTCATTAGACATTCATATTTAGAGTTGTTTATGAAATTTTTCACTTCTAAGTAGTATATCTACATAGCTAGAAGAAATTGACACTGTGGTAATTTGCATCATACTTGGATTTTGATATTTTCTAATTTTAACAGCATAGGGAGCCTTTCCATTCCTTTGGGCAATCCTTCTCAAATTAGAGTTTTCCCCTAGTGACCACGTTTTCTCAAGGTTTTATATTGTTTCTCTAGATGGGTTCTAATATCTCAATTTTTTAAAATTCTCTTTTTGTTATCTGATGTCCTATGTTTTTTTTTTTTTTTTTTTCATATCTTGATTCACAATTGAAACTTTGTGTTTGTGGTACATCAAATTTTATCTTATTTTCTCTACAAACCTTATTTTGTACTCTTCGATATTATGTTCTACACAACCCTCTACTACTTGAGTTTGTGGCATGTCCTCTATATTTTCCTTCCATGTAGGTAAAATATGTTATAGACCTAACAATTTTGTGCTACACTTTTTTAATCTCTTACATCCTAAAGCTAAAATAGGTGGATGGCCACTTTTGGAATAACAATCTTGTTGAACTACAAAATCTCCTTTTATTTGAAAGTATCTAAATAATTGTGAGAGAATAACAACTAATAGATATTATTAGGAGGCCAAGATCTTGCTAGTAGTGAAGGTCAAGACAAGAACACCAGTGAAAGGGGACGTAAGAAAAAACCAAGAGGAGAAAAGTACTAACCTACCCAGGAGAAATGTCGCCTAGTTCTTGGAATACCTGTTCATCGCTATAGGACTCTCAAGTCGGTTATGAGACACTAGATAGGCCATTATATAGTAAAATATATTGTAGAGTGAGTTGGGTTTCTAGTCGAAATTAAGGAGGGAAGTGTCGACTTCGTAGAGTAAATTCATTAATGACTTAGAACTTCCTTCCTTCAATTTATCTTAGAAATATCGGAGTGTCGGAATGTTGCAAGAATGAATTAAAGGAATGAGCCAATATAATGTATTTGTCAAAATCTAAGCTTCCTTGATTTGGAGAAAATTGAACTTTAAGAGCACTTGAATTTGCTTTAGGAATTTCCCTGTCGCACCTGATATCCTTTTGACTAGGGTTGTCAGTGGTAGTGGTGCAATGAAATTCAAGTATTGTGGCATTGAATGCAATACTTGGAGGCGACAAAATTCATTCAGTTGCACGAAGTGAGGAGATCAAGTGTTTAGACAATAATATAATTTTCTAGGTGAAGTTGAACTGGTGGATGTTTAGAGGGTTGGGGTGGTGTTTTAGGTGCATGGTGCCTAATTGCAGTAGTATGTTGTTCCTTGTGTTGAAGACGATGTGCTTGAATGAAGAGGTAAGGGGGTATGCTACCAATTTCTCGAGGTAAGGGGGTATGCTACCAATTTCTCCAATCGATTGTCCATGTGGGACAACATTAACCAACCCCCTACCCTCTCACATGTGAAACACCCCATCTGGGATCTTAATCTATACATTAAATAAATAATTTTGTGTCACACACACACACATATATTGAAAACATCGATGAAAAATTTTCAACATTGTGATTTTTTATAGCTACCGAAAAATGGCTTAATATTGTGATTGTTTTAAAAAATCACTAAAAATCGCGAAGTGCATGGATATGCAGGGTTTCAAAATGGATTTTGGATTTTTTTTTTTTTTTGGGTCATTTTGATTTATTGCTATTGGAGAAGGAAGGGGAAGAGATTTGTGGTGATTTTCAAGGAGGGATTGAGGATCAAAATTGTGGACTGAAATGAAATTAAGTGTATTTAAGAAAAATACTGAAATGAAATTTAGTGTATTTAAGTGTAGATAACTATATTATAAATATTTGGTAAATTTGTGCGGTTAAGCAGTAATGTAAATAATGAAACTTAACCCATATGGAATGAGAGCAGGAATTTTTTGGGTGCGTGAGTTTGCAGAGAATATCTGAAATTTTTGGTGTAATATTTTCATAAACAAATAGCATATTTGTATTCCTTCCGAAAAAACACCCAAATTGAAAAAAAAATCGGTCGAATCGGAGTTTGTATGAGGGAGATATCATCGATTTAAAATCAGCTCTTTTGTTAGAAACTTTTGCGACGGTGGGACAATTGCAATGTGCGCGAGCCAAGAATCTACATGCACTGAGGTACAATATGCATGCAAAGCTTTGAGGAGCAAAGCAGAGGTTAGTGACTTGGTGGTCGAGAGGGAGCCTCAACATGTGCAAACAGATAGCGGGGCCTCCCTGCAAGGTCGTGGAGCAACCACAACAGGAGATGCGAAGAACCTTTATAGATTTGAACTAGATGGGATTTCTCTATGGAGGTCTCACCGTTGGGAAGTAAAAGAGAAAGCCATGCAATTGAAGCTTGAGAGGGAGCCGTATTGCAGGCGTAAGAGTGAACCCCGGGATGGTAGCACCACAAGATGAGGATCATGGAGGGGAGCAACCACCTGCGCAGGCACTCGGAAGCGTATGGTACTCAGCCTGCATGCGGTACCATACCGCACAGGGAGAGGTGGGGGCGACAGTGCATGAGTAATCCCAAGAGGTACTTTCGGGCAGGATCTGGTGGCGTGACCGCAGCCCAACTCCGGCTGCATACGAGGGGAGCCCATAATAAGATAAACAATAGCATGATCATTTGGATTGATGCAGGCAGATCAGAGTGACAGTGTCAGATACTGGAGCGCGGATCAGAGTTGACAGCAAGTGCAGAGTGCATGGGTGCAGAGTTCAACATCACAGTGGTTCCTGAAGACATGTGCAGTTGGTACCAGCAGAGGTCGAAGACTTTGATAGATGCATTATACTGATTGAGTTGTTTGGAGCCTATTCAGTTTCAGAGGAGTTGCAGAGCAGATGCATGGAGTTGCATGGCGCTTGTAAAGGTTGCAGGGCGAATGCATGGAGTCGCATGTCGCATGCAAAGATAGTCCTTTCTTGTTGAGACGAAGTGTTGAAGATTGCAACAAGAAATAGTGAAGGAGGCATCCTGAAACATCATTCCTGATCCTAGTTGGAAATTGATCACCTAAACTAGGTGGGGCCCACATGTGCATTTTCACAAAGATCATTTTTAGACTATGTCTATTTTTAGACACGCCGATCATGTTCTATGAGTTGCAGGATGCTATTTGTGGATGGTTGGTCAAGTCGGAAAAAATAGATGGACTTCTATTTTTAGACATATTGGGCGAAATCTATTTTTAGATTTCTAGTCTAAAAATAAATATGTCGAATATTATTAGCTCTTAATAATATTTGAACTATAAACATTATCTTATTTTCTTGGAGCACTTCAGTTAAGTGCACAGATGTGGCACAGGAGCTGACACAAGGAATTACGCTATTCCTAAGGGTTAAGTGGAGCTATTGCATGGATACTTCAGTTAGAACTCATGTGAGAGAGTTTGGTGGAGTTGATTGAGGAAGTTAATGGAGTTGTGTTCAGTTTAACTAAGCTAAACATAGTTGAGCTAGTTGTATCTAGTCTAACTGATTGATACACTAGTGGGAGTGGTGTGAATTAATTATTAATTAATTCACTAATTATAAACTCATTAATCAACTAAAAAATACATCAGTTAACTTCACAACAATGGATGTCATGGAGACCGCGATATATAGTAAGATGTGCTGTGACTACTGCTGGACCATGACATGGTTTCAGATCCAACACCAAGAGATGTTTTTGCAGACCCGTGAGAAAGGTCACAATTCAAACTCATCCGCAGCCATTCTTCGCCAGGATTGCGCAAGAGAGGGTGGTGATATGGTCAAAGACTTCGACAGGCATGATCACAGATCTGGCCTGGCTTAGGTGTGTAGCAAGTGGAGATTATACTGAGAGCTTGTGAGGAGCTTTGTATGATGATTGTTACATGATCTCTATGACATATATAATATACAGATAGTTGGGGTTTTCAGCTTTAAGCTTTCCCATTACATATTGTGTTCATATGTGTGAATTTTTATGGTTTCAATGTGTGCATGCAATTGATTTTATTTCTGCATGCGATGATCAATGGTAGAAGAGATTTTGTATTGTGCATGAAGATAAAATAGTGTGTGATCAGGAGAATCTCGGTGGATAACATATCAGTTATTCAAATTTCTACATTTGACTGTTTACAAAAATAATATTTTAATATTTTGAATTAATTTATTGAATATTATTTGATTAAATTTAAATAATTTTATGAATTTAAAATATTATATACACGTAAATTTATTAATTTTTTATTAGTTTGTGTATGAGATTTTTTTGTTTGTGGGAGAAGACATACATACTCCAACCCTCTAGTTTTGAACTTGTGACTTATTAGGAGGAAACACATCCTCTTAACCATTAGGCCTACTCAATTTGTATACTTGAGGCGATGCAATGAGAGAATACTTAAAGCAATTTATTTTTGCCTAAGAGAGTTAGTGGTTTGTATCTTGAGAATTATAGAAATTATAATATTAATAGTAATTATTAGGTTAATATTTACTAATATAGATTATAATATTAAATTTTAAAAAAAAAATATTATTTAAAAAATTATATTGTTGAAAAATATAAATTTATAATATTATTTAAAATTATCTTCCAAAGATTTTGATTTCATTATAAGTTTTATATATTACAATGTCATGTCTGGTAGATAAACTATCTAGCTATTTTTCTACATTTCTAGATACAGTTACAATGTTCATGAGATGTTTTTTTAGATATTGATATAATGAATTCTTGTATTAAATTTAATAATCTTTCATTAGATGTAAAAAATGCATCATATACATGTATCCCCTCATACAGATTCTCCACTCACTCACTCGCGCAACAAAGTTGTTGTACTACATTCAACAATCTCAAATTTGAAACCAAATCGAAGGGCATGACCTTCTTTTGAATCTACCAACGTGTATTCGGAGTAGTTGTGGCACTGTGAATTTAAGCCTCAATGATAATTCCTTTGATGAGGTTCAAAATGCCCAAAGGCCTAAGGCATTTATTCGGCCTTGCATTGCTACAATGATTAAGTGCTAGTTTGGAAGGAATCATTTTTAAATTCATACGTAACGTCCTTGATCTGGATATATTTCAAGTATTTTGAGGTGGCATTCCTCCAGGAATAACCAATACTTGTAAATACAGAAGTATCCTCAGACACATAACTTTATTGATCATGGAAAAAGATTACATAACAAATTACAGGAGTTTACAAACGTAAACTCTCACTACAATGAAATTAGGAAACTAACATGTTTATAAGCTCTATGTTCTAACTTAATTTAGTTATGGATCACTTGGAAAACCAACAAGTGTCCATTTACAATAAATGACCTTCTAACCATTCTACTAACTTTATTCCTATTTTAGAGCCTAGGAAACGACTCCATTCTAGAGTCCTATTTTTACTAACAAAATTTTAATTCTAAGTATCTCAAATATTTATTAAATATTCTAATTTAGTAAATATATTTATCCTAACTTTACATTATTTAATTTATGTATTTTTGGATTTATAATTGTCTTTATGAAAGAGACTAACATTCCCCCTTTCAAGGATAAATCCAAAATAAGAACGAGGAACCATCTTCCAAGTTCTCAAGTTGATGCTGAAAAAATCTCCAATCTGAAGAGACCATGAGTCATCTGTTTGTCTGATTCATCTTTGAATGTTGCTTGACAACTCCATCAAGTTCCAAGTTGTAAAAGGATCCATCTGTCCTTTGCGTGAAATCAGCATCTCTTGTCCCCTAACAAAATTTGTTGAATGTCCTTTGGCTTTGCCCACTGGCTGATGATGTCAAAAAGCAACTCACTGTTGCTTTTGCTGTGTTGAAAACTGTTCACTGCTTCTTTGCTGTCAACTGCCCACTGGAAAATTTGTTGATGCCCACTGGCTGTTGAAGATGCCCACTGGCTGCTTTTGCTGGTCTTGTCGAGACTTTCAGTCTGACAACCACTGTCAATCTCATTGACATTTTTCCCCCTTTGTCAGCTGAAAGGAGAGACACTTCTCTTGGAAAGTATTCCTGAACTCCCCCCCTTAAGGTGTAGGAGTTTTACACTGGTGTACTCCCCCGTTCAACTGCATGAGAGTACCATCATCTTTTCACTGTTGGCTGCACTATGTGTGATTGTATGCGATTGTAGAACTGAGAAAATCATTTGATTGTGGATGATCATTTCCAAGGGTCGATCCATTCATAATGTATCTTCAATCTGGCTGATTGTTGTTGGTTGCGACATTTTTCTGAGGAATGATTTGGTTTGCCACAATGGCGACAAGGATGGAGATCAAAACACTAATCTTCCATATGACCGGTTCTTTGACAATGAGAACATTTCGGTTGGACTTCAACTTCAAGTTGCATGCAATTCTGTTTTTCTGCAACTTTGGGTTGTGTGCATTGCTAGTTGTCTGCAACTTTCTCAAAATCTGCTGAGGTGAGTTGTGCAAGAAATTCTGCACAGACGAACTTAATTGGCTTGGAATAATCTGGGCTATCCAAGTTGATGTCATCATTGACATATCCTAAGCCTCTTCGATTCATGTTATTTTGAATTTCTTCCCATGGCTTGATGATGGGCTTGGAAGAAATTGGAACTGAAACAACTTCGACACTTGAAGTTTTGGAATGAATGACTTATCATCTGGATGGTTCAAAAACTTGAAAGTATCATGCTTTTCTTGTAATTCAATCCTTTGAAGTTGCGACTCTAGTTGAAGAAACTCAATGGTTTCTTTTGTTTGTTGTAGATGCTGTGAAAGATCAGCAAGAGTTTCTTTGCTGACTTGCACCATGTCTTCATCACTTGAGATGATCAAACTGTGAAGAATGTTTAACAACTAAATATGTTGCATCTGAACTTGCTCACTTAAATCAAGCTTTCTTGTTGCAGATGTCGTGCTTTGAACTGTTTCACTTGATTTTGGTACTTGAATGATAAGCTCGCTTGCTATGTGACTTGAATGGCACGCTCACTTGATTTTTTGCTTATTGCGCTTGCTTGGAACACTTGCTAGAATTGTAGAATTTTCTTGCTTAAACTCTGGAATTCACGCTCGCTTGATGACAATCACATTTTCTTGAACGCTCACTTGACTTACTTGATGACTTCACGCTCACTTGAATTAATAGCCACGCTCGCTTGATGTCGATCTCAACTTGCTTGATTGTTTTAACTTGTTTGGTTGCTTTGATGGTTGCTGCAATGAACTTCACGCTGGCTCGCTTGATGGTTTGATCTTTGTACTAACTTGATGCAAATTGCTTCAATGAATACTCATGCTCGCTTGCAGGAGATGTAAACTTATTGCTTGTTTGATTTAGAGTTAAAAAAATCGTGCATTCACTTGATTTTTATTAAAGAATGGGTGTCGAACAACGTCGAAAATGCACCCAAGAAGGCTTACAATGAGTTTAATGATTCACTTAAAACAATGAATTCACTTGTCCACTAAAAAATTCATTAAAAATGAATTTTTAATGATTCACTTAAAACAATGAATTTGATTACAAGTTCTTAAATGGATTTGCAAGAACACTGATGTAGAATTTGTTGGAGTCTGTAGGTACATGAACTTGATTAAGTGAATTTTCTTGTTGATGTAGAATGTTGATGTAGAAAATCTTTGATTATATTTTGTAGTGGCGCAAATGCATGTGTTGATCTTAATTATCCTTTCTTGTAGCTATTTCGTTACATGTGTTGTGCTTGCTGATATTGAACTTTATGTATGCGATATTAAATGAAATTATTGATGTGTCAAAACTAGACATAGATCATAAGCAGCAACATGAAGCCATAAAAACATGCGCCATCACAAACACACATGGTGTACCTAAGATCCCCTTATTCAATTTCGGGCGGATCTAGGACACAATCACCAAAAAATGATATCTTTATTGAGTATTGAGATCATCAACCTTTCATCTTTTACAATATCAGTATTGAAGCTTTCTCAAACAATGAGAATTTCACGCTCGCAAATTTTGGAAACAAATATCTTCAAAAATCGTGTACACTGATCGCTCACACCTTATCACTCCAAATACTCCTTATGTCTTCAAAAGCATTTTTTGTTTACAATATTCAAATTTACACTTCAGAAAATCACTTCAAAAAACTTTCAACATTAAACTTATCACTCCACTAAACAGTGCACACTTATCTCTCCAAAAAGTTCAAAACATCACCCTTATTACTACAAAATATTCTTAGCACTCCAATTACAAAGAGAGTGACTTTACTTCCATTTGAAAAACAATTTAATGAAATCACTTTATAAAGTGAATTGTTTTCCAAAACTCAAATTTAAACACTCCCTATCACTCCTTTTCAGATGGATCAGTTATCAATTCGCACTTGAAAATTCTCATTAAAAGAAGAAACACTTACTTGAATACATGGCCGCTTCAATGCTTGATTATGTATTCTTCACTGGTCGGTTCACTGGTTAAAATCAATTCACCACTAGATTTTCGGGCTTGTATCAGGGTTTTAGCAGATAAGGTAGGATACCTTGCTCAACAACGCATGGAACTTCTGGAAAGATGTACAAGTGCAGAGGTTATTTAAAAAACTGAATATATCAGTTTCAAGCTTCATTCACCGTCACACGTGAATGTGAATTTGGCAATAATCAACAGCACAGACAAAATTTGGAAACTCAGTAAACAACTGCTTTTTTTTTTTTTTTTTTTAACTGTTAGAGCATTCACAAATTTTAGCAAACACAAGTAATTATTCAAGAGATCCCTTTGTCTGCTTTCACACAGTCATTCTCTATGCATAGGCCCCACGTTACTGCACTTTAGCAATCACAAGTTCAGTAATACACTGACCAGGAGGTATACAAAAAATAAGAGGTCTGATAAACACAGCAGAGAATAGAGATAACTCGCTTAGATAATAATTAATAGCGTAGACTTGCACCTACAGCAATCGATAACAGAGAAGCGAGTTAACAATCCCATGGTTCTGCAACTTAGCAACACGGCTTCTCTGCTTGCGGGTTAGTAAACATTGACCAATACTTTGTTCAATTCTCGGTGCTTTATCCTCCTCTTAACGCATTAACACTGACAGAATCACGGCATGCAGGTCTCCCACCACCATCGGTCAGTGGTCTCAACACCAATTGATGTCTCACTCAGCCTGATCCACGCAAAGCGCGTGTTGGATGCACCTATACTTCACGCAGAACAAAATTCAAGCCGGCAGCGTAATATGAACTCGGCTTTGCAAATATGAACTCGGCAGTCTCGGCCCTCACAGAATTTACAACGCCATTTCACAGCTCCAGCTCATAGCATTCCTTGCCAGGCAGCGGCTTCATCAATTGATTTTGTAGGTAGCAACAGGCAGCGTATACAACTCATAGCACATTTAAAATCAATCAACAAAATATTTTAGAAACTAGATTGTCAACATCTCTCGATGATTTAGGGGGATCTCATCTCTAGATTTATAAAGAAATATGTTTCTTCTACTCTCAACTACTGCGTTAATATCAAAATCAAATCGGCAGCTATTTCATTTAATCATGACACCAGAAAAGACTCCAACACCTCTGAGAGCCGATAAACACTTCCAGATCAGCAGTAAAAACAAACACGCAGAAAAAAGTTATCGATTGAATTTGTGGTTCTGACCCCTTGGTTCTCCACTTAGATCGATTCGCTTCATACCTTCAAACTTTAGTCCATCAAGTATTCATCAATGTAAAAAGTTTAGTACGTGTGAAGCATGTATGTCTTCGGCATATAAATTGGCACGCATCGTTAGAAAAAGATTACACAATAAATTATAGGAGTTTCACAAATGTAAACTTTACGTACATGAAAAAAAAAGTCCAAATTAACTAATTTATTGTTCACTTAACTTAATTCTGCAGTTATGGATCCTGAAAACCAACAAGTGTCCACGACAATAAATGACCTTCTAACCATTCTACTAACTTTATTCCTATTTTAGAGCCTAGGAAACGACTCTATTCTAGAGTCCTATTTTTACTAACAAAATTCTAATTCTAAGTATCTCAAATATTTATTAAATATTCTAATTTAATAAATATATTTATCCTAACTTTACATTATTTAATTTATGTATTTTTGGATTTATAATTGTCTTTATGAAAGAGGCTAACAAAACTGATAAATTTTGACAATTATAACTCTACCACAATAATTTGTTTTGCTAAATCCCTAAGTGTTTAAAATTTTTTGTTTCTTGTAGTTCTTTTATGCCTTCACTAATATGATATTTGAAAAATATCCAAGTTGTGTACCTTGAAAAACCTTGTTTCTATTCAGCTAATACCCAATGAAACGAAAATACCCAATGAATTAGGATCCATGAGGTATCAGATAAACATATCTCTATACAATAATATTCTCATTGGTTCCTTGCCTTAGAATTTGGGCTAGTTGTCTAGGTTAGTTCATTGATATGTCTAGAAACTAGCATAGTGGTCCCCTTTCCCCTCATACATGTAAGGTGGGTGGCATGATGTATTTTCTTTCTCTTCAGAACTTTTTCAACAGGGGAATTCCCCAGTCATATGGGAATTGTTGGAGTTTAACCTGCTTTTGACTAGATAATAGCAATATGAGAAGCAACATGTCATCTCGTATTTGGGGTTTGCCCCTTACTACAATAGTAAATTTTGGTTTCAACCAATTTG
This sequence comes from Pinus albicaulis, assembly GCA_034641835.2. Lineage (NCBI taxonomy): Eukaryota > Viridiplantae > Streptophyta > Pinopsida > Pinales > Pinaceae > Pinus > Pinus albicaulis. The sequence goes on from CM076572.1 coordinate 1,047,886,998, forward strand.
ATGGGTAGCTTGCATGAGATATTTTTAGTGGTAAGAATCTAGCAGAGTAGTTTGTGCAAAGTAATTGGTTTACTATCGCCAGAAATTGGAGAGGCATCAAAGATAATGAAGAGAGATGCAAGAAACAATTTGTTATCATGGAAAATATTGGCTAATATCGATAAATATTAATCATTACAATTTTACATCATGAAAGTTGATCTCGCTCATTACATCGGCCATGGACATGTCATAATGAACATTCTCATTTCATTTCATTGTGGGGAAATGTTGATTCTATTGTGTTCTCAATCAAAGATTGAACATTCTCATTTAATTTCGTTGTGGGAAAGCGTTGATTCTATTGTGTTAAGAATCTCAATCAAAGATTGAATATTGTCACATTTGTACCATTCCATTAGTTTCTAACCCTTTACAAATGGAGTTGTTCCTATATTAAATGTACAAGATGGTCCTTTTCATTATTAGAAAATCACCTATTAAGCATTGAACACAATGAACAATAACTTGAATAATATGTATGAATAACCATAAGAGTGTTGTTCAAAGTTTTTCCACATAGGCTAACATGTCTCTGTAGAACAAAACCTGGGTGGAAGAGGAATTAAACCTATTAGTTACCACTCAAGCTATTGTCCTTTGACTATAATGTTTCAAATTTTAAATAAATAATATAGGTGTTCAATTCTTCTTATATAGAACAAAATTAAACTTTTTATTATGTTATCACTTAGAGAAAAGCATGGTTGCGAGAAAAACTCTAAGGTAACCTCAAACCGCTTTGAGGTTGAAAGTTGGCCCTTCAGCTTGGAGAGGGATCTCTCCCTAAACTCAACTACCCAAGGTCACAATGATAGAAAGTTTGCAATAAGTCCTATGGCCATATTTATTTAAGAAAATTGAGGTTGGTTGGACTATGAGAGAATTTCACCATTGGGTATGCATTTTGACCCAATCAGCTTTATATAATCACAGTTTCAGTGAGAAAACACAAAAGTGAGGTAGTGAAAATTCCTTTGACACTTTTAGGAATGTGGAGGAAAAAGAAAACAGAATCAGTGTAATAATTAAGTGAAAAAAAAGTATTAAATACTGAGAATAAAGAAACTTGGAGCATAAACATATGAATCCCAATTTAAAACACTCATTATTTCATACCGTTTATGGAAAATATTAAACCAAGAAACAAACAGTGAATCATAACACAGGAATTTCTGCAAACTGCTCACATAGACTGCATTTATTATAATTTGATCACACAGTACATAAAAAAGACTATCCTTCAAAAGTTCCAACCTGTTTTCATTCTTTAAAGTCTGTCTTTATATATAAAAGACAAACTAAAACATTTTTTTCCTTCATTCTTAATTACAAATTGCTAAAAAAAAAAGGTAAAGTGTATTTCTCTAATACATGCATATAATATATTTTCCCAAGCCTATCTACATCTAATCCATAACAACGTGCTACAAACATGGTTGGAAAACTTGATCATAAACGATGATTGTTCCTCTTGCTTATTTTTTGGAACTTCTCCCTCGTCATCCTTCTAAAAATATCTTCAGTTGCACAACTCAAGTCAAATTGATGAATAACTGTCCATGAGTTTTTTCCTGGCGAATTACTGAAAAATGGGGTCCAGAGATCACTTTGAAACTCCAAAACCGTGATAGTTGTTAGAAAACAGAGAGAGGTTTTTTTAAATGGTTCCGTTACAGACAAAAACCTCTTTCAGTTTTGAAATTTTCGTTCTCATTTGTCTGTAAAACATGCCTGAAATTATTGTTTTGTACAGGAAAAAACATATTTTTAACTAACCATTTTTACAAAAATTCACTGCTACTCCCGTTGTCAGCGCATTTTCCTTTTTTTTAACATTTCAAAATTACAATAGCGCAGATAGTCCCATCATCATCCTTTTTCCTTGTTTATTACAATTTTTTCATTGATATTGCAATTGTCAGCGTTTAAAAATTTTAAACTTAACAAATGTGATAACATATTCAATGGAGTTAAAAGACATTATTGATATTGAGATGAATAAACTAGATAAGTGAGTGGGGGTATTTGAAGCCTCACCTCTATTAATTATTTGTAGAGGATCTTAGGGTAACTATAACATTTTTGTCTCAAATTGTATATCCCCATAGAGGTAGAAATCCTATCATGGTTGGGAGACAAATTAGTCAATCATAATGAAAAAATGTATTTCTTGTTATCTTTTATAGAAACCCTTTTGGTCCTTCATATTATCATAAATTGTGAGGAAACTTTCAAGGTATGTAATATTTTCCCATTCCTATTGTGCTAAGCTAATCTAGTTTGTGAATTATGATTTCTCTTCAATAACATTAAAATGACAACAATATAGTGTTGTGGATGCTCAAATATAGTATAAATATTCTTTTGAGATCTTATTAGTTGGGATTCGAGATTGCGTAATTGGCATTTTCACATACATCAATATGTTCACCTTCAAATTCCAAGTTTAGGGTCATATCCATAGTATTTACATGACTAGTTATGTTAGGGAAATCATTTGGCCAATCTACACTATTGATAAAAGAGAAACATCAATCACTTTCCTCTCATTTGAATACTTATATCTTCAGATATACCTATTTATATTAAGAAGCCTTCCAAAATTTATTAAAAATTACTCTAACCCAACTATAAGTAGTTTGAAAATGACATAATTTTGTCATGATTTTAAATGGGACCAATATCAAACATATTGCATGTGAATTATTTCTTGTTCATCTGAAAAATAAAAACCTCATTAGAAGGCAACTTTCCATTGCTTGAAATTCTTCATTGTGTAGGAAATTGAATGTAGTAATTTCTATCTATTTAGAGACTGAAACATCAAAGGTGAAACTTGATAACATACTATTGATTCTTATGATTGTTGGATTTTACATAGGTAAGCTTTCTAGTGACCTTGTTCAAGACAACTTGAGGGAGTGCTTCTTGGCAGAATATTCGAATTATGGGGGAACTTCACATGAACCCGCTTGATGGAGTTGAACTTCATTTTCAACTTAATTATTTTCTCATGAGCTCCAATTCTAGATAAAATATCTGATTTGTTTCTAACACTAGTAAATTAGTTCTTTCTTATGCTCGCATTCCTTGACTATGCTCTCTAGGTGTTTCTTTTCATTAGACATTCTTATTTAGAGTTGTTTCTAACATTTTTCACTTCTAAGTTGTATATCTACAAAGCTAGAAGAATCTGACAGTGTGGTAATCTGCATCATACTTGTATTTTGATATTTTCTAATTTTAACAGCATAGGGAGCCTTTCCATTCCTCTGGGTAATCCTTCCCAAATTAGAGTTTGCCCCTAGTGACCAAGTTTGCTCAAGGTTTTATATTGTTTCTCTACATGGATTCTAATATCTCAATCTTTTAAAATTCTCTTTTTGTTATCTGATGTACTAACCTACCCAGGAGAAATGTCGCCTAGTTGTTGGAATACCTGTTCACCACTATAGGACTCTCAAGTCGGTTATGAGACACTAGATAGGCCACTATATAGTAAAATTTATTGCAGAGTGAGTAAATCTTGTTAATGACTTAAAAATTCCTTCCCTCAATTTTTCTTAGAAATCTAGGAGTGTCGGAATGTTGCAAGCATGAATTAAAGGAATGAGGCAATATAATTTAGTTGTCAAAAGCTAAGCTTCCTTTATTTGGAGAAAATTGAACTTTAAGAGCACCAGCGGTAGTGGTGCAATGAAATTCAAGTACTGTGGCATTCAATGCAATATTTGGTGGCGACAAAGTTCGTTCCGTTGCACGAAGTGAGGAGATCAGGTGTTTAGACAATAATATAATTTTGTAGGTGAAGCTGATCTGATGGATGTTTAGAGGGTCAAGGTGGTGCTCTAGGTGCATGGTGCCTAATTGTAGTAGTATGTTGTTCCTTGTGTCGAAGACGATGTGCTTGAATGAACATGTAAGGGGGCATGCTACCAATTCCTCCAATCGATTGGCCAGGTGGGACGACGTCAACCACCCCCCTACCCTCTCACATGTGAAACCTCCCATCTAGGATCTTAACTCTACATTAAATAAATAATTTTATGTCACCCACACACACACATATATTGAAACATCGACGAAAAATTGTCAACATTGTGATTTTTTCTAGCTACCGAAAAATGGCTTAGAAAAATTGAGATTGTTTTAAAAAATCTATAAAAATTGCAAAGCGCATGGATATGCGAGGTTTCAAAAGGGATTTTGGTTCTTTTTTTTGGTCATTTTGATTTATTGCTATTGGAGAAGGAAGGGGAAGAGATTTGTGGTGATTTTCAAGGAGGTATTGAGGATCAAACAACCATTATCATCACCCAAAAAAAAAAAAATTGTGGATCAAAATTTCAAGATCATTTTCCAAATCAGTCAAGCAAACTTTGTTTCTTACATTCACAGGTATGTTATTAAATACCCCCAGGTTAATGGTTATTTCCATTGATTTAGGCATATGCTTTCTTGCCTCTTTACCTACCAACATTTTCCTTCTATTTTTTTGTTTGTCATTTGTTATGATTTTCCTACCCATGAACCAATGCAAGGGTTTTCTCCATGTTTGGACAACAAGCTTGATTTTTGTTTTTAAATTTCTTATGCATCCTCTTATTACCATTTTTCATTGCAAATAACGTAATGTAAGTTGGTAAAAATTTGATTTTTTTAAATGAGGAGGCTGTTATTTTTTATGTAGTGGGGGTTAATTCCATTTTTTTGTCTTTTTGTTGTTGTCGGACAAAATTTCGAAGTTTTCTATTAAAAACTTCCACTACAAATATGCCACAGCCATTGGACCCATTTTGGTAGTGATCTAAGTGGATATCGGTGGTCACCCACCTATTCCACCTGGACCTCCAATCAATTTCATCAGTTTCATTGATTATAACAGGATTTCCTATTTTTAGCAGTTTTTCTGGTCTTGAAATTTCGGAGCTGTTTTGACCCCCTAAACGACGTTTTTTGAGGTATGCAATAGGCCCATATCCATATAGGTTTTTTTCTTAGATCTTGCAGTATTCAGAGAGATATTTCTAACGAGGTATCATACACGCCAAATGGAGATCATATGACCAAGTTACGACCTCACGAATTTAGTTGCCCAACTAACCCCAACGAGGCCAATAAACTCTTGGTGTTCCATCTCCTATAGCAACGTTTTTGGTTGTTTATGGTTTCCACTTATTGTTCAATAATAAAAAGGCCCTTGAACCTCATCGTAACACAGTTCAGAGTCTTGTAACTGCCACATCTGTTTTCAAAGATAAGCTACCATGTAACTGCCAAATATGTTTTCAAAGATAAGCTACCATCACCCTATTTAGATTGTTTCCATTTTTTATATAAGCATCTTTCATTTCTTTGATATTAATGAAATGAAGATTCAATTTTGTTGCATCATTGTTTTTATGTTTATATCTGCATTCTGTTTCATTCCTGCATAAGTCCGGATTAGTGGTATCAGAGTGATATTCTCTTTCTCTTTTTTTCTTTGCATGTCCCCAATGAGGTCGAGGTATAAGGAGTTAGGGCTCAAACTAGTTGAACCTTTGTAAGACTAGCCTTGCAATCCTTGACAACCTCCCATGGCGGAAGAATATAAAGATGAGGGAGCAGGAGATCCTTTCAAAATATTTCTCGAAGAATCCCTCAAGCGACAAAGGAACGTGATGATGGAAAACTTTATCTATATCCTTCGGTGGCTACCCACATGCGTCTCATCTTCATCCAACAACCACTCTGGAGGCACCAATCCATTTAAGGTACTTTTCAACTTTGACATCCCCATACTTGAAGGCCATATGGATGAATATGTCGTAGATAAATGGTTAAATTTGTTGGAAGGATATTTTTCAGTTCATTATTTTTCAAATAGGGAAAAGGTTACTTTTTCACTCCTCAAATCCCCCCCCCCCCCCCAATGTCAAGGACTGGTGGGAAACCTACTGTGAGAAGAAGGACGAGAGGGAACCCTCACTATTTTCAGTCACACCCACTTGGAATTATTTTCGAGACACCATCAAGGATTAGTATTACCCTGTCGGGAGTTATGAAGATAAATACATAAAATGGACCACACTGTGGCAGGGAAGGGACCGAGACGTGTTGGAGTTCGCAAATAATTTTCATACCCTTCTTACGAAGTTGGGTATCAAAGGTTATGAGCAACATATGGTACTCAAGTACAGCGGTTGTCTGCACAAGTACATACAAGATGAGATGGAGTTCCTAGACATCTCCTGACTTGGAACTGCCTATTGATACGTTGTCAAGATCAAGCATAAATTTAAACAGAAGAAGCGAGACTTTGGATCTGTGAATCTACAGCAAGGGAAAGGCCCCCCAAAAAAGTACAAAGTGAAGGCAAAGTGACCCAGGACAACCCGCTGAAGCCACAAGCAAAGAACAACTCCATGAACATAAAGAAGGACACAAGAAGATGGTGCGAGTTCCATAAGAGCCCCACTCACAACACAAGTGAGTGTCGAAGCAAGCAGTCATTGGTGGTTGAGCTGAAGGCTTTAGAGTCAAATGCATGTTCTGACTCTGAGCCAGAACCTAACAAGGGGAATGAAAAAGGGAAGCAGATTATTTATGTGGAGCCCAATGTTACCATTGCCACCACCAAGATCCAGAAGATTGAGCCTAAAGATCCAAAGGAGGGGGGGTGTCTCTTCCACTCACAAATGTGGATGAAGGGTTCTCCTTGTATTTCATTTTAGATAGTGGGAGCCAAAAGTACCTCATTTCAATAGACGTTGTGAATTGGTTAGGCATACTGACCACACCACACCCACAACCATACACCATTAGGTGGCTTCACCAAGGACGACATCTCCACGTCAGCCGATAGTGCCGCCTTCCCTACAACATCAAGCCATTCACAAATGAGGTAATTTATAATGTTTCTCCTCTTGAATTTTGTGATTTATTATTAGGCCAACCATACTTGTGGAAGCTTAATTATATGTATGAGTCTAGGCCTCACACTATGATTATTACTTTGGGAAAAAAAATTATACAAGACACTAGAAGTAGCACTGCCTACCACCATCTCTTTGATCTCTGCAAAGCAATGCAGTAAGATCATTTCCCAAATCAGGAAATTCGTTTTCCTTATGGTTCACCCTCAGGGAAAGAAGAATATTGTGTCCACATCCACAACCTCTAGACAGGGCTCCTCCACATGAAAGAAACATATGGACAAGGTCATGGAGGAGTACAGGGACATATTCACCTCACCCACAGGGGTACCCCTACAATGCCATGTCAAACACTCCATCAATATGACCCTGGGCGTCGCTACCCAATGTACCGATATATCGATGCTCTGTTCTGGAGAATGATGAAATCAAGAGGCAGATTCAAGATTTGTTGTAGAAAGGGAACATCGGGCCAAGTTAATCACCCTGTGGGAGCTCGATTGTGTTGGCACATAAGAAGGAAAAAACCTAGAGGCTCTGTATTGACTATCAGGAACTGAATAAGATCACTATCTAGATTATGTATCCGATCCCATAGATTAATGACCTTTTGGACCAGCTCAAGGGGTTCAAATATTTCAGCAAGATTGACTTGAAGTTCGATTATCACCAAGTACCAATCAAACCCTCCAATGTGTGGAAGACTGCCTTCAAATCCAAGGAGGGCCTTTTTGAATGGATGGTCATGCCATTTGGGTTGACGAATGCTCCCTAAACCTTCATGAGGCTGATGGATGGCATCTTGCGACCCTTCACCAACTCATTCGTGGTAGTGTATTTGGATGACATAATGATCTTAAACCAGAGTTAGGAAGAGCACCTACACCATATTTGAGAGGTCCTCCAAACCCTGTGACAAGACAAATTGTATGCCAATTTGGAGAAATTCACTTTTTGTATGACCCAGGTTCAATATCTCAGGTACGTCATTGATGCGCAAGGTGTGCATGTGGACTCAACCAAGATACAAGTTATTCAGGAATCAGGATTGGCTAGCCCTAACCACTTTAACATAGCTCTGCAAATTTCTAGGTCTTTCCAATTTCTACCATAGGTTCATGTTGGGTTTCTATCATATCATTTGGCCTTTGATTCAAGTCACCAAGGGTGAAGTGAAAGAAAAGTTCTTTTGGTATTAATCCCAACAAAATACATTTTTCAAGTTTAAGCATTGACTATGCTCTGCACCAGTGCTCACATTACTAGACCTACATCAACCATTTGAGATTGAGACATATGCCTCCAACTATGTTATTGGTGCAGTTCTTACTCAGCAGGGGCATCCAGTGGCATATCATAGTGAGACGCTTTCAGATATAGTCTAAAAGTATCCCACCTATGACAAAGAGATGCACTCCATTGTGCATGCCCTTTGATAATGGAAGAATTACGTTATGGGGAAGGAAACGATTATCCACATCAACTACAAACCCCTACAGTTCACATAGACACAAGGAAAGTTGCAGAACAATCACCATAAAAAATGGTCCACATACTTGCAGCAGTTCCATCTGAATATTAAGTACAAGAAGGACAACAACAATAATGTTGCAGATTGCCTCAACCATCCTCTTGTCATGGCGTTGACCACTGTGCTCAACTCTTGTGGACACAAGACTTCAGAATGGCCACATATTTACAAGAGTGATCTAGAATTTGGCAAGTAGGTTCTAGACTTTCACCTCAAGGACGCGCTATTATGCCACCTGGGACACCTATATGTTCCTTCAAGCAAGCATGCCAAGATGATTTGGGAGGTGCACTATAGTCGAGTTGATGGACACTTTTGGTTAGAAAAGATAGTGATAGTGCTAAAAAATTATTTTTATTGGCTAAACCTTTGAAAAGATGTTGGGAAGTACATCAAATCATGCATTGCATGTGCCATTTACAAACCTACAATCAAGCAGAAAGGTCTGTATACTCCTATGCCTACTCCTAGCCTGCCCTGGGAATCTATCTCCATGGATTACATGTCAGGCCTTCCTTCTACCAAGCATGGCAACGATTATGTTTTCGTGGCTGTCGAAAATTCTCTAAGATGGCCATTATGGAGGCCTGCAAGAAGAGTATCACAACAAAAGCCACTGCCAAACTCTTCTTTGAACGAGTATGGGTACACTTTTGGATCCCACAATCCATTATCTCAGATCGGGACAATAGGTTCCTAAGTGCATTCTAGTCAAGCCTCTAGTCATTACTAGACACCAAGCTCACTAAGTCCACAACCTTCCACCCCCAAACTGATGAAAAGACAAAGGTCGTCAACAGAATTATTGTGGACATCCTGCACATGTACAACTCAAAGAATCCACACACATGAGACGAAAGCCTCCCCTATGTACAACATAGCTACAACAAAGCTCACCACAACCCCTTTCAAGTGGGATTGGGATTCCAACCACTATGTCCATTGATGTTGCCATACCACTTACAGCTACTGAGCCAGATTCGGCTCATGTCCAATCCAAATCTGACAAAGCTAACAAATTCATTGAGCACATTTAGCATATCCGCCAGTAGGTCCACAACATATTGGACAAAGCAAATGCTAAGTGCGAATAGAGTCGTGACCAACATCGAGTGCCACATAAGTTCCGAGAGTGCGATAAAGTTTAGTTACATTTGCATAAGGAGTGCCTCAGTGGGTCCTACCACAAGATTCAACCACTCCGATATCGTCCTTACACCATCACTAAGGCTATACATGACAATGATTTTGAGCTCAACATTCCACCATTCCTTAGCCTCCACCCAATATTTAATGTAGGTCAATTACGACCATATTTTTCCCCATTGTTGGACACATCAGACATTGTTGAGTATTTGACATCAACATAGCTCAACCCAATCTGCACCGAACAAGCCAAAACTGATAGGATCATGGACACACACCAGTAGAGCATCCATCTATATTGAGTTGTCAGGTCAACCAACTCCTTCATCAGGGCAAGTGGCTCACCAGTGACCAAGTTCAACATAAATTTCCTCACCTCATGGAGGCTCTGCACACAATGGGGACCATTGCATCCTAGGGGGGTGGGGGGGAGGAGGGGATTTATCCAGGTGGATATCAGTGGCCACCCACCTATTTCACCTAGACCTCCAGTCGGTTTCATCATTTTCCTTGATTATAGCACGATTTACTATTTTTAGAAAATTTTCGGGTCCTAAAATTCCAAAGTTGTTTTGACACCCTAAACGATGTTTTTTTGAGGTCCACAGTAGTCCCATAGTATTACTCGAAGAGATATTTCTAATTAGGTATCGTACGCACCGAATGAAGATAATATGACCATGTTACGACCCCGAGAATTTGGCTGCCCAACTAAACCCAACAAGGCCCGTAAACTATTGGTGTTCCATCTCCTAGGGTTATATTTTTGGTTGTTTATGGTTTCCCTTTGTTGTTCAATAATAAAAAGGCCCTTGAGCTACATTGTAACACAGTTCATAGGCATGTAACCTCCACATCTCTTCTCAAAGATAAGCTACCATCATCCGAGATAGTTTGTTTCCATTTTGTATGTAAGCATCTTTCAGTTCTTTGATATTAATGGAATGAAGATTTAATTATAATGCATAATTGTGTTTATGTTTATATCTTTATTCTGTTGTGTTCTTGCATAAGTGTAGAACCACGTCGATTCAAACAGTTAATTGTAATATGCTAAAACAATAGACTTGAATCCACTCTATCAATTGTGAAAACTAATTACGTTCACGAAATCAAAAAACATGCAAGAGAAAGAATTTCAATCACACATTACACAATGATTTCCTGGGGAAAGCCTTAAATAAAAACCCCGATATTTGTATCTTTTATTATTCATAAAATATGAGAAGATTACAATGCTTTGCTCAAGCCCAAGCAACCTCTACACTATCTCTATCTATCTCACTGGTCCCTAGACAATCCTAGGCCAATACTTAACCAAATTTCTATATGCCTAGATGCCTATTTCCTTGCGTTGTTTCCTTGGGTAATTAGCCCTTATTAATTAGGGAAATCCCCATCCACAAATACACAATTCATCTAAGGCCTTCCTCTGACTGCATACACCACCTGTACAATTTGGATGATTATACAAATGATAATACACTGCCCTTGAATTCCAATCTCAACTAGGTCTTTCTATAATCAGACATGCATGAGTTATTTATGAACAATTTATCAGTTCTGATTGATCACTGCATGTGGTTCAAGTTCAGGTTCAACACTTTGACCTCTCACTAGTTCCTCCAATAGTTGGAACTAGTTAAACTGGATTTAACTCAGATAAATTGAGTTAATTAATTACAACTCAGAATAAACTCAACCAGGTCTCCTAAAAATTAGGAACCACTCTACATGACTCAAGTTAGACCCTCAACTCAAATTAACTGAACCAACTATGTCAAACTAACTAGTACAAGTTGTCATGTGACATGGAATTACAATTTTATTCTAATTTAATTCAAGGGAAAAATAAACTAGAATCTTTTTTGGTGTCATTTTCAATATTTCTTGTTGCCATTTTCAACAATAAGTCCAGATCAAGCAGTATGGGGAACCCAATGGCGAGACAAATTGACAAATACTAAGTTTCAGATTGTGTAGGGCTAAATGATATGAGGGGTTTTCCGACTGAAATACCGTATGGCAAGAATCCCCGTACATGATGTCAGGCTTTGTAATAAATCTAGCCTGTAGCTTATCAGACCTACATATGAAGCAAGTGAGGAAAAAGACAGAAGTAAATAAGAGGAAACTAAAAAGAAGTTTGAGCGTGCAAGAAAATATTTAGGGCCATCTTCTTTCGATATTGAGCTTGAGGGTAGTGGGAAGGGCTCCACAACTTCACCTACTGATGTTACTAGGATGCCATTATTTTTTCTTCCATAAATCGGACGTGGAGCACAACCTTCAATAAAGTCAGTGATTGAAAAAAAAAAAAAAAAAAAAAAACAAAGTTATGTGGAGATTTCTTTACTGGAGTGACTTACCTCTCAATATCACAAAAAATAATCAATTTTTCTATTGCTATTATGGGCTCAAGGTACAAAAGTGCTACATATGAGGAGTTGCAGGGGCCAATCCTTTAAGAAGAAAAGAAGAACATCAACTCTAGATTGGCAAAGTTGAAGCAATCATTGGAGGTCTTTGAATGCACAATGATGTTTGATGGCTAGATAGATAGGAAGGGTAGGGCCCTTCTAAATTTCTTGGCACATTGTCATAAAGGTACCATGTTTATTAAATACATGGATGCATCAACACATATAAAACATGTAGCATTGATATGTGAGTCATTAGATGAGTTCGTCTAGGAGATTGGTGTACAAAATGTGGTGCAAGTCATAACAAATAATGCAACTAATTATGTGATTGTTGGTAGGATGCTTATGAATAGGCACCAATCATTGTTCTGGACTCCATGCACAACACATTGTATCGATTTTATGCTTGAGATATGGGGAAACTCTCCTTCATCAAGGAGGTGATTGCTAGGGCTAGGGGCATCCCCAAGTTCACACATAACCATGCTTTTGTTCTTAGCCTCATGAGGAGATCCATTAGAAATAGGGAGTTGTGGCATCCCGCAATCACATGTTTTTCCACCAATTTCATTACTATTTAGTCTTTTCTTCAATATCAGTTTAATTTGAAGAAAATGTTTATTTCTGATGAGTCGTGTGATTGTAGATACAACAAGAGACTAGATGGGAGATCCATTGCAAAAATGGTTCACGTTGACTCCTTTTGGCAATGAGTAGAAGAAGTGTACTCATATAATGAACCTGTAGTAAAGGTTCTGAGATTGGTAGTTGGCGTTAATTAGCCTGAAATGACTTATTTGTATGAGGCCATGGATAGGGTCAAAGGGATTGTTCATGCTTATTATGCGGACAAGGGTTCCACTGGGTTTGATAGACATATAATGTTATGGGACGTGAATGATAGTCGGTGGACAAGGATGTTTCATCAACCCATTAATGCAACACACTTTTCCTCAATCCCGCATTTTCCTACGAATGCAAATTTGATTTTGATTGTGAGGTGATGGAAGTGCTCCATACCTGTATTCAAAAGATGGTACATGATATTGAGCTTCACAACAAAATTAATCACGAGATAGAGATGTATCGGGATGGTGTTGGACTATTTTTTTTTTATGATGTTATTCATGAAAGGACCATCTTGATGCCACGTAAGTGACAAGTCATGACTCATTAGAATTTACTAGTTTAGAATTCCAGATTTTTAAATTCAATTATTTTTTATTTGAATGTTTAATTATGTTTTAACTTTTATTTATTTTGATGTAGTTGTTTAGTGGTGAAACAATGGTGCAAGGGCACCAAATTTGTAGAAATTGGCCGTCAAAATCCTAAGTAAACTTGTAGTGCTTTGAGGTGTGAGCACACTTAGAGTGTATTTGAGAAAATACACTCAAAGAAGTGCAACGCATTATACTTTGAACTTCAACTGAGAAATTTAGCTTATTGTAATTTATGACCCTCGCATGTCAAGACTCATCATTTTTTTAATGACACTATTATAGGTTGAAGTTCTCACGCCTTAATGACTTGATGTATGTCCATTACAATCATCAACTACGGGTGAAGAAAATAGTGAAACCATTGGATGTGGATGCCATTTCCTTAGACAATATTGATGTATTGTCTAAGTAGAGGGTGGAGTTTAAGGTTCCCATTATGGAGGAGTCACATACATGGTTAGAGGAGAAACCATTAGTAGTACAGGGGAAACAAGATGAGGAGAAGGAGGAGCAAGAGTAGGGGGAGGAGGAGGAGAATGTGGTAGCATAAACACCATCATCTACAGATATAGGAGAGAAAATTCCATACTTGATAGTCATTGCTTGACATTAGGTGTAGGGCCGAGGCCTTTTACTGCTAGGGGCAAGCTTGAAAAAACAACACAACTACTTTTCTCGTAAAAGGGGTAGAGGGCACTAATCTCAAATAACTAGTTGTTAATTCTGTTTTTTTTGTCATTGTACATATAACTCGTGATGATGAGATACATTTATATATGTGATGTTATTTTGTATTGGTTATCCACATTTCAATCCTTGATTGGACAATTATTAGGGATCAACAAGATTTACTATTGCTTCTGATGTATCATTTTTATTTGACATCCATTACATCATATATATCAATGATTTCTTTATATTTATGTGCCAATGTGTCTATTTCATGTTGTTGATGTTTTATATGTTTAAAAATTTGAAAAAAAATGAATATATTTTGCAATTTTTAATATTTGCAGCAATTTGCTTTGTTGATGTTACCAAAAGGATATTTTCAAGACCCTCGATAATTTTTTTTTTGCCACTGCCAACTTTTTCTATATATATATATATATAACGCAATTGGGTGTTGCTTAAAATTATTATTCCAAATATAAAATTCACATATAAAATGCATATATACATACATAAAAATTTTATTTTAATAAATTTAATTTATTTTTAAATATCATTCTCAAATACATATACTTACTTCACCTTTTACATTTATCATGAAAAAAAGTCAAATTCCTTCCGCATACAAAATTTTATATACAATTTATTTTAATTTTTGAATTATTTAATTAAATGTGGAATAATTATAAAATTATTATTTTTTTCATCATAATAATGCAACTAATTCACTTAATAAAATCCTTAAACACCTTTAGTGGTCAGTAGTTCACGCTTTGAGGGGGTATGGTATAATAGTCTTTTTATAGACATTGAATATAAGGCTTCAATTGTGAGTCAATTAGATTTTATGTAACTTGTTGAAAAGAAACAACACCTTTAAAGTAATAGAGTCATATTAAATGTTTCGCGGGAGATGAGTGAAAAAGCACCATGATTTAGTGGAGATGAGGTGAAGAGCACAATGCTGACTTGGGTTTCATCATCTGTCCTTGTAGTGGAGAATGAGTGGTATTAAATTATTCTAACCGAAAATGATTTTTTCATAATTAAATGATTTATAAATGATTTTTTCATAATCTATTTCATTTTCAAAATACTAAAATGAAATTAAGTGTATTTAAATGTGGAAAACTATGTTATAAATATTTGGTAAATTTATGGTGGTAAGCAGTAATGTAAATAATGAAACTTAGTCAATATATATTGTATATGGCTTCGAATGGACTGTATTATATATATATATATATATATGATTTCCAAAATAAATTGTATCATGCTAGTTTGTAAGTTATGCTATAGGCATTTTATTATGAAGTTCTTCATGGTGACACTGTTGAGATTCGTTGTCCAACAGTTGTCTTTAATCTCAACAGTGCCGCCTTTACACCTGCCACAAGAAAAATAAAAAATGAAGTACCCTGATGGCTTGTCTCGCTTACGTTTGATGCTCTCCTCTGCCTGAAGGTAGTTTGGTGCTCTCCTATCCTTGAAGTTGGTTCCACACACTTCCAGGGAATGCTGAAGCCCAATCGTGTGACAAATTAATCCAAAATTATAACATTTGAGTATCCATGGTTCAACTATAAATTGATAGGCCTCGGGCTGCTCATCTCATTCTCAACCCTCTCTGTCATCAACCAACTTAGATCTCAAATGAGAATTGAACTTCGAAAAATATTTTCCATTTTGACTACTCGTTCCTACACTGTCAAGGAGGGCTACACTGTCAAGGAGGGCTACTAGCAATATTGATTTGCTCACCATGAATGCTCTGGCTGCAACAAGTCGTAACTTCAAGCGAGCAGCTCGGCTTCTGGCATTGGATTCCAAGCTTGAAAAAAGTTTGGCGCTCTCCTCTGCCTGAAGTTGGTTCCACAAACTTCCAGGAAATGTTCAAGCCTAATCGTGTGACGACTTAATCCGAAATTATAATATTGAGTCTCCATGGTTCAACTATAAAATCACAGGCCTCAGGCTGCTCGTCTCATTCTCAGCCCTCTCTATCATCGACCAGCTGAGATCTCAAGTGAGAGTTGAGCTTCGAAAAATATTTTCCAATTTGACTGTTCACTCCTACACTGTCAAGGAAGGCTGCTAGCAATATCGATTTTCCCACCATGAATTCTCTGGCTGCAACAAGTCGTAATTTCAAGCGAGCATCTCGACTTTTGGCGTTGGATTCCAAGCTTGAAAAAAGTTTTCTCATTCCTTTGCGAGAGATCAAGGTAATTGACACCAAAATTTGGTTCCCGGTCTTTGCTTAGATTTGGAATTTTCATCTATAATCTGGTAGGTGGGTGTCGCTAGTTCTTTAATTTTCAGTAATGGGTCTTTCTATTTCGAATCAGATTAACTATCTATCCCTTAATTTAAATGCAACTAACTGATTAAATCTATTTAGATTATGTATGTTTAGCATTTTAACTTTTGAAAAAATCTAGAATCCCAACCAGTGCCCTCAATGGTTCCACCATGTTTTTTGGGGAATAAGCTGCCTAAAACCGTATTCTCAAGTGGTGGCCTTTTATGGTCCTCATGGGTTGAGTTTTTTTCTTGGTCTTGCATATGCTATGTGGCATTTCCTAGGCTATAGGATATTAAATGCGGTTGGGTATATACTGCCCACCATTAGCTTTAAACGAATTTAAATCTAACAGTGGGTAGTATATGCCCAATCGCATTTAATATCCTATAGCCCAGGAAATATGTATTTGTATCACCAGGATCTATGGTGTCATTATCCCCCCATTGCTTGTATTTTCAAAAATTAGCATGGTGACCATTGATCATTTTGTAACTGTAATTCCAAGGTAGATGCATTTGGTATTCCAAGGTAGATGCATTTGGTATTCCAAGGTAGATGCATTTGGTCGGACGATTGACGTAAGGTGCTAACGATTCTAAAAATTGCCACTGACTTCAATTCTAAGATGATGTCCACAGTTTTGATTAATCTAATCTTCTTGGACATTGATGCAAGTTAAATTAGGTTCACTTAACATAAAGGTCAATGAAGAAATCCCAAGCCAAATTTATGTTGGGGTAGTGGTAGGATTAATGGTGAGGAAAAGGATTGCTCTGTGTAGTTTAATAGTATTGGGGTATAGAGATTTGTTATTTTCCAATTCTAGGGTGAACATAAAGTAGCAAGAGGGTTTGCTAGCATGTAACTGTGCTGAGAACATTGTTCAGATGTAGTGTATTTAAAAACCACCATGTGAACAAATATGGATGCATTTTAGGATATACATGATATTTCAATGCTGCTCAAACCACGAGTTGACTCCATGACCTAGAATCTGTCTGATAACTTTGGTTTACTCTTCTCTCATAAGATCAAGGGAATTTGCAATTCATCTAAATCCATGGTCTTCATCGGGAATAAAATATTTCTTCTTTAGCTCTGTAGGAGTGGGCTTGATCTGGTAGTTCATGGCTATATGTGCTAATTGTTAGTTACAGGACTTCGATTGTTGTACCCGTTGCAGATGCAACTTAGCATAAACAATACTTGAAATGATTTGGCTGAGGAGCTCAAAATTAATGTGGATCCTTTGGTTCAAATCTTCTTTAAATATCCCTTTTACAGATTGAAATACATTATTCTTGAACCAAAAGCTCTTTGACCTTTTCAGGGTTTTGGAAATATCGGTTCTTGGGCAGTTGAACTTATCCATGAGAAGGGTGGACAGATTGTAGCAATGAGTGACATTTCTGGAGCTATAAAGAACAACAATGGCCTTGACATTCCAACTTTAATGAAGCACACAAAGAATAATGGTGTTGTTAAAGGAATTGAAGCAACATATGCAATTGATACCAAAACCCTCTTGCTTGAAGACTGTGACGTGCTCATCCGTAAACTCATTCATAATGAAATTTTGATTTACCTTCACATGGAAAGAAGATTTTACCGACAAATTTCATGGAAAATGGGTCAGCAACAAATGCAGATTAAGTTCTTGTTGAAATCAACCTTAACTCTGTTGTGAATTATCTTTCCATATTCACTCCACCAAGTTCAGGTGAATGCTACAACTCCAAGTTCTTTTAAATGATCACAACGAGAAAATGAAATTACATCAATCAAAACTTCATTTCAAATGGCTTAATGTCCAGGAAATTTCTCTTCTTCACATTAGTTAGGTAACTAAAGAAAACACTTGTTCTTAAGCTATTTTTCCACAGCTATATGTCATTTGAAGACAACAGTGAAAATTTTATTTTAACTATCTCTAGCAGCGTAAAATAAAAAACATATTCACATTTCCTGAGGGCCGATTGTGCAAAATAATATTCAGCCTCATCTTCCTCATAAGCGGCATTGGAAGGTGGTGTTTGAGAGCTGGAAATCACAAGTTGTTGTGGTAAAGGAGACTCTAAGGCTGTAGCGTCATATTTCGCAAGCACACTTTGTAATTCATCATCATTCATCATTTAATAAAGGACCTTGCTAAAGAAGCTCATCATCCATATGGTCATAATCAATAATATATTCTTAATAAATCAAATTAAAATTTCCCAGAAACAGACTTAAATAACTCAAAAAACTTCATACAGTGTCTCAAGACCCATATGTTTTCAAACCTGCTTCTTAATAGCATTTCTATTCACTACTGTCATTTTAATAACTAAATGAAAAATATATATAACTCATTTCATGGACTTGAATGTAAAGAGATAAAAACATAAAAATAAGGCATTCAGAATAATATTAGCTTTTGCAAGAAGTTGAGATTGATATCAAACAAATATTTCAATGGGTGTGCCATAAAAAATAGTACTCATGACGTGAACATGGACCTAAATCCAATTTATGATACAAAGGCCATTTTCATTCCAGATTATAACTCTATATGGAGTTTACATTAATAACAGAAGTAAATAATATTATTAAAAAGTAATAACTAACGGTGGAGTATGATCATGTAGTCTTCAAAAGTTCAATTCAATGTCGATGGTACACAAAGATTAGAAGTAGATAAACTGAAATATTAACTGATAATGCTCTGTGTGATATAAATTTTGAATCAAGCCAACATATAATCACTCCACCTCAACTGAGACCCACGAGTGCTAAAAAACAGAGATGTACTAACACCAATGCAGGTGCATCTGAGCGGATTCAATGGTCGACCCTACAAAGCCAGAGTTTGGAACAAGTTGGACACAATATGATGAGTATTCGCTGAGATTTAAATACCCTTTCAAGCTCTTCAAAGAATCGGTCAAATACGGTCTTCCAATATCTAATTTAAGTGGAAAGCTTGGGGTTGTGGAGGGAACAATAGTCGAGACACCATGGCTGTTGCTTGGCACAAATGATCAAGGCATCATCATCCTCTCAAAGGGCATGGTGCATTCTTTCAAACATTTTATGACGGGCCCCAGGAGAATTCTATGTTGCTCTTGGAATTGAATTGAATTGAATTTCAATACGGCATAAAAAATCCCCAGATGGGTTAAGTTAGTATCAAGATCACCAAGCGCATGATCGAAGCCTAATCCACTTAAAAAAAAAATTTAAGGCTTACTATTTAAGGTGAGCTTTTGAACACTGGCTTTCCTTGGAGTCTGGAACATATATCACTACATTTGAAATGAAAAATACAGTAGGCTACAAGATCCTGGTTGTCTTAACTGAATTTTAGATAGACTAATATGTCAGAGCACTGCAACAAATTAAATAAAACAAGGAATAATAAGTTTCTTAAGAGTGACTCATGAGCAACTTTAAGAGAGTATTGAAATTTTCACAACTTTGGTTTACTTGACATTGCTCCTAATTGACAACATTAACAGAATGTTATGCGATGTTGATCTTATTGTAGAGGAGCGTATTTGCACAGACATAAGCAAGAGGCATTCTACAACCTGAGTGAGTGTGGTGATACATCAATTCTTTGAACTTGTGCAATAATTCATTTAATTTTGATGGTACACTGGGCACTATTGAATATGCACACAAACCTAAACAAATATAAACCCATATTCAATAAGCACTATGTGAATCTTGATGCTACATATCTTGAGTTCGTACCAACCAATGGATCTTGATCTCATACAAACAAATAACTGATATATCAAACATTGTAACTCAGGTATGCAACCTAAAGGTGCACATCAAATCCAGGATTGGACAGATCTAGGTTAGATTAGTTCCTTGTCCTACTTCAGAATCTAGATTTTTGAAGTGGAATTGTAACTCCTTCACAAAGTTTTTTTTAATATTTAGCTTCATGAGCTCAAGGATCAAACACAACTCATGGTTATTAGGCATCCACATTCTCACCATAGCTTGAGAGGTCCACATCCTCAGTTTAATAAGAGATCTTAAAAAACGTAAAATTATAGATCTCAAATTGATCAACAGAAACAAAGGTGCAGTATTTAAAACTCCAATTGAGTTTTCCGAGGTTTAAATTGAACACAAGAGCTGTTTAAAAAATTGGCCCACAAATTCTGATCAAACGAGGTCCATATTTTGAAAGCTTGGCATGTGAGGGAATTCAAATCCATTTTAAGGAATAAAAAAGCCCAAAAATTTGGAAGAATGGAATGAAATAAATGTTTTTAAATTTGCAAGCTCATTCACCTTTCCACAATTGAAGGGTGAAATTCAAATCCATATTAAGAATTAAAAAACCCAAAATTAATAAACATATTGGAGGAAAATAACTGCCATGCAATCTAGATTCTCTAAGGGATTCAAGGGTGAAATTCAAATCCATATTAAGGATTAAAAAGCCCAAAATAAATAAACATATTAGAAGAAAATGAATGGCATGAAAAAATGCTCTTAAATTCACAACCATATTCACCTTTCAGCATGAGAAAGTAAAATAAAATAGGAACAAAAGCATGTCGTTAAAAAGAAACATACAACACACATGTACAGAGACTTCTATCGACATGTCTTTGCACCTTTTTGGTGCAAATTCTAGTTTATCATTAGTAATGAAGATTTAAATTATCTTAGTAATTGATAAAGAATGTTTGAGCTATTGCATTGATTTGAGTGTTTATAAAAATAATATTTTAATATTTTGAATTAATTTATTGAATATTATTTGATTAAATTTAAATAAGTTCAATAAAATTTTATGAATTTATAATATTATATACACATAAATTTATAACTTTTTTTATCAATATACTTTATTATACACTGACAGTGTAGATGGTTTTGGGTACTCCGCAACGATTAGCGATTTGACTGCTAAGTCTACAAAGGCATACATACTCTACACCCTCTGGTTTTGAACCTGTAACCCCTTATGAGGAAACACATGCTCTTAACCATTAGGCCCACTCAAGTTGTATACTTGAAGCAATGCAATGGAAGAATACTTGACGCAAATCTTTTTTCCCTGGGAGAGTTAGTGGTTTTTGTCTGTATAATTATAGTAATTATAAAATTAATAGTAATCATTAGGTTAATATTTACTAATATAAATTAAAATATTAAATTTTAAAAATAAATATTGTTTAAAAAATTATAATGTTGATAAATAAATATTTATTTTAATATTATTTAAAATTATTTTTCAAAGATTTTAATTTCATCATAATTTGAATGCCTTATTACAAGTTTTATACAATACAATGTCATGTCTTGTCTTGTAGATAAACTATCTAGCTAATTTTCTACATTCCTAGATACAATTATAATGTTCATGAGATGTTTTTCTAGATATTGATATAAAGAATTTTAATTAAATTTTATAACCTTTCAATATATGTAGTAAATGCATTGAATATCTGTATCACCTCATACAGATTCTCCACTCACTCACTCACTCACGCAACAAAGTCGATGTACTACATTCAACAATCTCAAATTTGAAACCAAATACAAGATCATGACCTTCTTTTGAATCTACCAACATGTATTCGAAGTAGTTGTGGCACCGTGAATTTAAGCCTCAATGACAATTCCTTCGATGAGGCTCAAAATGCCCAAAGGCCTGAGGCATTTATTCGGCCTTGCATTGCTACAATGATTAAGCACTAGTTTGGAAGGAATCATTTTTGACTTCATATGTAACGTCCTTGATTTGGATATCTTTCAAGTATTTTTGAGGTGGCATTCCTCCAGGAATAACCAATAATAATAAATTATGACAATTATAACTCTACCACAATAATTTGTTTTGCTAAATCCCCAAATGTTTAAAATTTTTTGTTCCTTGTAGTTCTTTTATGCCTTCACTAATATGATATTTGAAAAATATCCAAGTTGTGTACCTTAAAAAATATTGTTTCTATTCAACTATTTGAGATGGTGTCTAGGCAAATACCCATTGAATTAGGATCCATGAGGTCTCAGATAAACATCTCTCTATACAATAATATTCTCATTGTTTCCTTGCCTCAGAATTTGGGCTAGTTGTCTTGGTTAGTTCATTGATGTGTCTAGAAACTAGCCTTGTGGTCCCCTCCTCCCTCATTGATCGAAATTTGGATTAGGGGCAAAAATTTGCTCAAAATTCAAAGTTCTCATACTTGCACCAAACCAGAATGACAGTGACCAACCCATCGCCAGGAATCCAACACAACTCGTTTCGTCGAAAACCGAGTTCGGATGAAGAAGTTATAGTCTGTTGATCGTCGTTCAGAACATATAATTTTTTTTTTTTTTAAATTGCAGAACATGTACAGGTTGATGACATGGCTACCCAGTCAGCATGCATGGAATCTTCTTCAGTTTTTTCCCAATGGGACTGTGACAAGTGTCACTGCAGGATTCACCAATTTAGTTTGAGAAGGTGAATTTTTCCCAATGTCCTCCAAGGTTGAATTTGGGTTCATGATGAATTGTTATGTGCTGGAATTATTTATTTAATTATTAAGGCTGGATTATATATATTAATATCTAATATTTAAATCCAAACTTATATTAAATTCCACATATAGCATATTTATAACCAAATTCTGAGGTATATGTTCAAACTTTGGGTTATGGAATTTAATTGGTGGAGCGCAATTATATTAAACTTAAGTTTTGCGGTCATATATATATATATATATATATATATATATATATATATATATATATATATATATATATATATATATATAAATGGCATATTTAAATGGTGTAAAGTCCGTTTTCAAAGGTTTCGTATGCAGTGTTTAATAATGTTGCAAAACAATGCATGGAGGGGCCGGGAGGCCTGGCCCCACCCACAGCCCCCCCCTCTTATCTCAGCGCCTTCACCAATAGACCACGCGGGTGAGAATTGAAAGGATTGGCGCCCAACTGCTATTTGAAATTCAGTGCGGATCCAATGGCGGGAACATAGGGGGCCAACCCTCCTCCCACGTGACCGTGCCACATGACCTCACCACCAACGCTCAACTAAAACACACTTAGTGTATAATTTATTCCTATAATACGGGTTTAATAGTTAATTAACCCAACACTTATATTGGCGGATATTTTGGAAGCACCTCCAAATCTGGCGCCACCTCCAGAATTGTCAGAGCTAACTGGAGTTTCTCCAAATTTAGAGGCAGAATCTAGGGGAAAATTGAATGAGGCCTATCTTGAGCAATTTTTGACCAATTTTGGCTCAGGAAGAGTCATTCATAGCATATTGGCATGCTCTGAATCCATTGGAATAGCTTTAAGAGGCAGATGAGAAATTCTAAAAGTGTTTTTGGTCACCTGAAAAATTTTGAATCCAAGGGCCACCAGGAGGGAAGGACATGCCTAGATCAGCTGAAGGCCAAATGGAGTGAATGAATAGTCATTTTTAGACGTATTTGATGATATGAACATAGTGGTACAATTTTCAAAGTTGTTGGATCACTTCTGAAGGTGTTTTTCTCACTTTGGAGATTAAACAAGCCCATGGCCACCAGGATGGTAGGTCAAGCCTAGATCAGTTGGAAACCAAATTCAGAGATTGAATAGTCATTTTTGTGGTTTTTGAGTGTTTTGAAGCTAATGGAACAGGCTGCAAATCCATTGGAACACTATAGGTATATGTAACCAGACATTTGACTCTTAATCCCAAGAGGGCCTAGCTAGTTGAAGCATGTCCATGGAGATGTAGCCCAGGAGGGGTGAACTCCATTATCATCCATTGTGTTATGGGTATGTTGTGTGTTATTTCTATGTATTTCATTTTTTGTATATGAGTTTTTAAAAAATAATTAACTCATAATTTGATCATCAAAAACACATAAAATTTGACACATAAATCCCTTCACAAGTGGTTGAATTGAGACAGTCCTAATCACACATTTTTAATACTGGCAAGGGAGCTAGTGTTGAAGAGGTTAATCCCCTCTGCGGATAGAGGCGATCCCTACTAGCCCAGACCGGGTCTAGCAACAATCAAACACGCTATGGTGCAGGTTCCTAATTGCAAATAAACCAACTGGCGATGAAGGCTTACCTGGAATCCAACGCTGTTGCTCGTAGAGAAGGTAGTGCTCCCGTTCCTTAGCTCCAGCAGATCACAATCCTCACGATCTCCGTGATGGGACACCTACACACGCAAGAAACAAAACAAACGCAAGCGTAAAATCCAGTATATACAACTATATGTCAGTCGAAGAAGACATAACTAATGATCATAATCAAGAACAACAGTGGAACCATAACCAATAGTCGCTTATTATTAATTCATCAAAGGAAGAATACAACCATAGCTTCGACGCTGAATTCTCCTTCGGTGGGTCGTTAGCAGAACATGTCTCGATAAATCCTGTCAGGGATGGGACAAGCCTCTCTCTCCGGATACTGGACAATAGTCTCCTTGCTTGGATTTGGCTTTAAGAGAACTAGGAAGGCTCTTGCAGCATTAGACTCTTGGGAACTTGGAGATTAGCTTGCAAAAGAGATGAGCAAGCTTTTATAGATGGAGGAAGGGGAGTTGGGATCCCTATAATCATGGGATTGGCCCTATCTTCAAGGAAGCTTCCATGAGAGGTGGAAAACCACTTCCTCTACATGGAGATCCGGGGCCAAACCTCCCAACTCAAGATAGATAACAGTTTATGAATTGGTTAGGACGAAACTTCTGCCATTTATTTTTAAAAAACACTCCTTAAAATGGCTAGCGCGAGTGCGACTCTGAGACAGAGTGCCAATCAGCGCGCCCTCTTTGAAGGATTTCCCCCATTGGCGCGAGTACTGAACTGGCTTCCCACACCAATGCAAAAAGGGGTGTTTTTAGGGTTTTTCACAAGGAGTTGTCTTCAGGGCAATGAAAGCTCATGTTCAGAGGAATGTCATGCAAGTGTTTTTAGGTCATGTCACTGCTCACAAGTCACGGAATGAGCCCTCCAATGTGCGGGACGGGGATTGCAGGGACGGTGACAAATTGCTGTGTAACAGATGCTCCCTAAAGTATGAGGCCCGAGAGAGAGAGAGGGGTGAAATGCTTTACGAGAACGTGTCCAACTGAAAACACTGCCGCTGGAAAACCTGCGTGGAGAAGTACAACTGATATCTCAGATACATGATATATATGTGGTATGGGCGCAGCCATCCATAACAGAGTATACAATAATCCAGATCCGAGGCATGGACGCAGCTATCCAGTGAGGATCGATAAATAGACTCAGGTATGGTCGCAGCCATCCAGTGAATGAGTCATGTAACAATCATAGTAAACCACAAAATCGCAGCCTGGATTCCAACAGACAAAATCCAGGGTCTTGCGCTCCATCTCGACCCAAACAAAAGTACAAGTTCAAGCATGCGAATATGTGAGCTGAAGTCGAACATGCAGGAACATCGTCTGATTACCAGCCAATGATGAAAGATGTTAACAGACGCGAGAGGTACCACCAATAATGACAGTGGTCCTCAAGGTACTATAGGTACAATCTACGGCATGCGAATCAGTGAGCTGGCGTCGAACACCCGTAGAATCATTCGATCGGAAGCCAATGATGAAAACCTCGCGTTGAATGTGAAGAACCTGCCATTGAGGCATGCAGGCTCCAAGGCACCAGAAGGGAGTCTCTAGATCAGCTTCCTGGATAATGAGCTGAAGTCGACAGGAAGTGATCTTGATCGAAGGTGGGCCATAGTGTTTCCCACATCATCGACGTGAGACAGAGGAACATAATGTCTTTGTGAATCAAGATCAGATGAGAATCAGAGGAAGGTTGGTATTTGCAGAGGTCAAATTCTCTTGAACATATGGCGGCACGACAGTGAGTTTGGCAGTATTTGACATCAAATGATCAAAGGTCATGGTGACAAGGAAAAGAGCAGATGAGAGGTCAAAAGGGATCACCCAAACCCACGGAGGCAAGTGAAGAACGAGATGAGATGTCCCCAACCCGACACGAATGCAGACAAGTGCCATGTTCAAGAGCGACATACTGCCGACACGACAATGATTCTGGTTCCATTTTTCCCCACCATGTCTGGCGAGTACCCCAATTATTTTTGAAAACAAGCTTGAAGGGGATAGCATATGCTTGTAATATAAGTCCGCCCTTCAGGCGAATCCATCCTAGTACATTTAACGAGCCCTAGGAAGGAGAAACTCGAATAACGTCATTACGACTGAATCCAATGTCATCAGGGTTTAACGAGTTTGACAGAGGAAGAACTCGACGTCTTTTCATGTTTAGAGAGTTTGAAAAGACAGCGGAAAAGTAAACTCCAAAGGTCCCTTTTCATAAATAGTTCCTTAGACCCGAAAAGGTAGAAAACAATATCTGAGAAAATCTCCTAGTCGCGATAGGCTAGGGTATTCCTTTTTCGTAAATAATCTATCCTAGCCCGAAAAAGGGGTAAACGTATACTGGGTAGATGTTGTTTCGTAGCCACTTTAACGAGATCGAAACGACAAGGGCCTCAGCAATCTTTTCATGTTTAGAGAGTCAGAAAAGCGCTGAAAGATGACTCCAGAATGACTTTTTCATGTATTTACCGAGTCCGAAAAAGTATAAAATACAACTTGTTTCGCCGTTTAAGTTGCGTAAAAAACCTGTTGCTGCACATAAAGGCAAGTGTAAAATCCATTTTCGACAAAATATATTAAAATATTGATAAAAAATGACTTTTTTTTAAACCTAATTAGATTTCAAAAAGTTATAAATAAGTCCCAAATGGTAAAAAAAAAATTACTTTTACTATTTACCTCATTGGAGAGCAATAGTGGTCCATTTTGTGTGCAAACTTCTGACGGTGATTGCGACCGATCCGGGTTACCATTCAGATTCCCGTCTATTCCAGGTAAGAGGCGCTTCCTTGTACTCCATTTTAATCCATTTTTTCATAGTTTTGCATTGCACATTAGACTTCTGTGGAAGATTTTTAAAATTTTAGGGCTCCACCCATTGGCGCGGGTATCGGGCACGGACCCACGCCAATGGGCTTTTACATACAAAGGGCCTGCACCAACTGGCACGACTGTTCGAGGAACAGCCGCGCCAACGGCGGAACCTAATTTTTCGCCCAAAATTTCTAAATTGTAAGTAATTTAAATGAATTTTTAAGCATGACAGATATCTAATCAAGGGTTTTTTGACCATGTTGATGCAGGCAACCGAGCACAATGGTGATCGAATGGAAGGAGAGGGAGCATGGGGAAGAGGATGAATTAGCCATGGAGAATGAAACTTGTATGAATGCCCTCAAGAATTGTGGGCTTAAGAAATTCTTCCTGAAACCTTGCTTACGAGCTCAACCCGAGCTTCTACAATACCTGGTCAGTATTTGGGATGAAAATGAAGAAGTATTCAAGCTTCGAGACCAGGTGTTGGAACTGGAGGTTTCTGACGTATACTTCATAACCGGACTGTCGCGCAGAGGTCCAGTGCCCATATTGACAGGGAGCAGACCATCTGGTGAAAAGATGGAGCAAGTGATGGCACGAGTGTGCCCAAGTGCACGACTGGGATCTGGAAGTGGGAAGGTAGATATTCACACTGTTCCTGATCTAGCACTCAGGGTAGTGCTACATACCATCACGCGGGCTGCAGGGTCGCAGGCACCGCACGAGGCAACAAAAGCCCAACTCTTATTAGCCTCAGAGTGTATGAGTCCCATAATATTTGATTGGGCCACAGCAGTGACGATAAATATCAAAAGGCAGCTCACGAAGTGCAAGCAAGCCAAACTGAAGCAGTTTGGCTATGGTTCCATCCTGGTATTGTTCATTCTGGAACGACTACCTATCTTCCAGGGCCAAGGGGCCATAGCAGCTGAGCCGGTACCACGAGAGCCGAGAATGGCTCGCTGGGCAGCACTGATGCCCAGAGCAGGAGGAGGCCAATAGATGTCCCGGAGGCCAGAGTTTTTTCGATGGCTACGGCGTCAGTTGATCGTAGTCGAAGATTGGCCCTATGCCGGGACCGATTTCACTGGAGACCCAGATCTCCCACTGCCGGAGGGAGATGATTGGGACGAGGAGCTGGGTATGATCTCTTTTTGATTTTTATGTTTTATGATTTTTTTTATTTTTTTTTGGTAATACATGTCTGTTCTAACAGCATCTTTATATGTATGCATATGTCGGCCCAGAGAGACCTGTCGGTATGTCTCCTATTGCACAGAGAACTCATCCTGCAGCAAACCCTCAGGCAGAGGGTGCCGAGGGAGGAGAGTTGATCCAGAACCTTGAGGGGATCGCCCGGGGGATTCCAGACTACGCCCGGCTGGCAGATGTCCCACTAGCATACCAGAGACATACGGTGGGAGTGCCTAGTCGCCTCCATCGTCTTCTGAGACGCCTAGTGCGTGCAGTGACTTGTTATCATGAGCACCATGCAGATTAGACACCTAGGGATTATTTTCATGCATATTTTTTGAGAGACATGTCGTCTCCGGATGTATTAAGACAAACATGTATATTTTTTTATTTATGTGATGCACGCTATGCAAAAATTTCGATATATATATATATATATATATATATATATATATATATATATATATATATATATATATATACATACCTATTTCTGGATGGATCTACCTTACATGTGATGATGTTTTGTTTATAAATTGCACAAATGTCTATCTAAAACCAAATTAGCTACTACATTCGTTAATGTATTCATATGTCTGGGTATATGTTGATATGTGATATAGTCAAAATTTCTTTCCAGTAAACGAATACGCAGATACAGACGTAAAATAGATGGGTTTCTGACTAAATAATGCCCGTTGAGCTATGATACTACAAGTTGTGAGTCTAGATACACAAGTAATTCACGAAAGCCGAGGTTCACAGCCTCGGTTAATAATTCCAATACGGCACTATACTCCGCGATGTTATTTGTAGCACGTCCCAGACACACACCTTGCAGGTTGACCAACTCACCAGCAGGATCGTAGATTACCCAGGCTGCCGAAGACAGATTCCTGGTACTGCGGGAGGCACCATCCGCGAAACCCACAAACGGATTGATGGACATCTGCACAATCAGGAAGACCCGATCAACAGAAAGATGTTTACATCGCACACCACACCACACATTCACACAAATGAATATACACACCTATGTACACACACCACACCAAAAATAAATTCAAGCGTAGTATTTCTTAAGGTACAGCCCATTTATGGGCTGCGCCAACAGAACTCCTTCATAATCAATGAGCTCATAAGCCCCATTTTTCAATACTCGTTTTACTATGTAGGGCCCATGCGACATGGGTTGGAACTTACCGGCCCCAATTTTGTCATGCGCTTGGTCGTATAGGAGGACAAGGTCTCCTTCGACAAAGGAACGTGGAGATACAGATTGATTGAAGTGGGCTTTGACCCACTTCTTCTGAGCTTCAATGACTAAAGCAGCCAAGCGGCGGTTTTCATCCAACCGTTCCAAATACAAGAACCATTCTTCTTCAGGAGAAGTGTCGGGCAAAAGTTCCACAGCTAACTTCAACGAAGGAATCTCGCACTCAACCAGAAGAGTGGCTTCCAGACCATACACCAGTTGGAATGGTGTGAATTTGGTCGCACTATTTGCTGACGTCCGGTAGGCCCATAGAGCTGAGAATAGTTGGAGATTCCAATTGGACTTATGAATACCAACTGTTCGTTGAAGCATAGCGACCAAAACTTTGTTCACAGCTTCAACCTGGCCATTTTCCTGGGGGTAATATGGTGTTGAGCTATCATGTCGTAAGCCCAATCTTGATGTCAGCTCGGCCATCATGTAATCTCGAAAGTGAGTGCCATGATCGGTAACAATGGCATGAGGGACCCCTAAACGTGCAATAATGTGGTTGAAAATAGACTGAGCAGCTGTCTTACCGTCGGCAGCTAGTGTGGGCATCGCTTCGGCCCACTTCGTAAAGTAGTCTACAGCGACGATTATATATGCATGCCCCCTGACCGAATGAGGGTTACACGTCATGAAATCTACGCCCCATTTTGCAAAAGGGCCGACGGTAATAACAGGATGAAAAGGGAGAGGCGGCATGCGCATCTTGCGCTGAAAAACCTGGCACGCATGACATTTTCGGACTGCAACAATACAGTCTTTGAATATCGACGGCTAGAAATAACCTGCACGCAAAATCTTCTGGGCAGTGGCATATCCGGACATGTGACCGCCACAGGCGCCACTGTGACAGTCATTCAATACCTTTTCAGCCTCTTCCAAGGTTAAGCACCGGCGGAGCACCGAATCTACTCCTACGCGGTATAAAGTATCTCCTACAATGCGGTAGGGTTGAGACTGATGCCGAATCCGACGTCGGGCATCTTTAGTCAACTCAGACCGGAAGGTTGAGGTTTGAAGATACACAATGATGTCTCCATACCATGGATCGCGAGTGCTGATGAGGAGGAGAGATTCGTCCGAGATATGATCCTCGGAGTGAGAGGGAGTGGAGTCTGTCGGGAGGGAGCAAATAAGATCCGCAAAAACCAGTGATTTGGTCGACTTAGCAGTGGAAAACTCTAGGTCGAACTCCTGAAGGATAACGATCCATTTGGAGTATTTGCCCCCCAGTAATTGTCGAGATAAGATATATGTCATGGGGTTGCAATCCGAAACCACGGTTGTTGTACGCAACAAGATGTAATTGCAGAAACGTTGCACAGCTTGCACTGCGGCTAATGCCAGATTCTCGACGTGAGCGTAACGCGTTTCAGTGTCGAGAAGGTTCCGTGATAGATAGTAAACGACGTGTTCGTTTCCATCATCATCATCCTGCACCAGAACCATAGCTATGGTGCTAAACGCGGCGGCCAAGTATAGAGTGAAATCACGGTGATAGTTTGGAGGACGAAGCAACAGAGCATTAACAAGTAACGTCTTAAGCTTCTCAAAGGATTGTTGAGCAATTTCGTCCCAATGAAAGGGAACGTTCTGCTTTAAGAGACGCGTGAATCATTTGGCCACCTCCGCGTAGTTCAGGATAAAGCGTCGAAGGAAGTTAGATTTTCCCTGCAGACTCTGCAATTGGTGTAACGAGGAGGGTGATGGGAGATTGACTATGGCCTCGACCTTTAGGGGGTCAAGGCGAATTCCGTCCTTGGAGACTATGAACCCCAAAAGACGACCAGAATCTACGCAAAAGACACATTTATGAGGATTAAACCTAATATTATAGCGTCTACAGCGAAGGAAAATCTGGCGGAGGTGTTCAGGGTGGTCCTCTCGCCGAGCTGAGTGAGCTGGCAGATCATCCAGATAAGGCTAAACGATGTGACGTATGTCGTGGAACGCATAGGACATAGCACGTTGGAAAGTAGCTCCAGCGTTCTTCAAGCCGAACAGGAGCTTTTTATAAGCAAAGGTACCCCACGGACAGATGAATGCAGTCTTGTGTTGATTGGCAGGTAAAATATTTATTTGGTTATACCCGGAAAAGCTGTCCATCAAGGAATAAATCTCACTCCCAGCACATTCGTCGATGATTTGATCTATGAAAGGAGTGGGGTAATCAACACAAACTCTAATAGTACCCTCTTTCTTATCTACAGGGACAATGTTTGAGACCCATTCTATGAGGGGGATCGGATAAATGAAGCCCGCGTTTAGAAGTTTTTCAACTTCTACTTTTATGGCAGCGGCTTTGCGGGGATGCACTGGGCGCAAGCGTTGGCGCACGGGTTTTGCACCGGGGTAGGTTGGAATCTCGTGCACTACTATGCTGGGGTCAATCCCAGGCATCTCCTCGTAGGACCAAGTGAATACATCTCTGAATTCACGAAAAAGATCAGTATAGACTCGTATCTCATCAGGAGAACAAGTCACTCCCACATGAATATTCTCGACCACCCCTGGTTTGACAGAGATTTCGATTGGAATGGTTTGGGTAATGTTACTCAGGTTGCCCTCCGAAAAGACCTCATGAGTCAAAATGGGCGTCTGAAGAGGCGGAGTAGGAACCTGAGATGCAAAACGCTCTAGACAGTCTGACATTGCCCCCAGACCGGGCATGAAGGAGGAACGATGATGCGTATCGCTCCAAGGCAACTCCTCAAGAGACATTGTTTCAACAATGGCTTCATCAAAAGGAAAAGTCTCTTTAAGAGGATCAGGCGAGTCGGCCTCGCCGAGCCAGAGGGATTGAGAATAGGTGTCTAAAGCCATGCTCAAAGGAGCATGTTGAGGAGGAGGAGGATCAGATGCGGCAACGATTTCACATTAGTTGATCTCTACCGGAGTTAACGGCATCGGTTCTCCAAAATGAAGCACCTATTTAGGCGAAGGGATGATCCATGGGTGATCAGACCTAGAGACCATATTAACTTGAACGGTGTGAGGTGGTGGTGCGGGAAAAATACCCATGAGGGTGGGGTCTTTGAAAAGACCGGGCCCTACACTGTCAGGGGGATTAGGAATCTGATCCACGTACGGAACGTTGTTTTCAGAGGATGAAGTGAAGAAAGACAACTGATCCACAGTGACAATCTTGCCCTCATGAGGAAACTTAAGAAGTCGAAAGAGGGTGGACGACACACATAGCATAGCATGAGTCCAACTGCGACCGAGAAGTAGGTTGTATTTAAGCTTGGCGTCAACCACTTCTACTTCTACGTTGACTGTCTTCCATTGTAATGTAATCGGAAAACTCTCAAAAACACCCAGGGGTTTGGATTCCCGACCATCGAATGCCTCTAAGGCATTGGGAGATGATGACAAAGTCGGAGAGCCGATGGCTTTCCAACAAGCAGATGACATGACACAGGTAGAAGCACCCTCATCTACAACAGCCCTATGAATGTTAAGACCGTTGATCCCGACTTGAATAACAAGAGCGATCTGATGTGGAAGTCGGGGAGTGAAATTTCCAAGTCGAAGGTGAGAAGACTCGAATCGGCGGGATCGATGCCCCCAATGGAAGACAATAAAGCCTTGCGTTGTGATGGGCAACTTTGAATAACTTCCAAAGCAGACATAGCAGATGGCGCCTATGCCAAATTCTCAACAATGCTATAGTGCTGAGCGGCACGGGTGTTTGGATTGTAAGAAGATCTTCTCAGGACACCCTTAGAGGGTGGCTTCACAACAGGCTCCGCTGTAGGCTTCTCAATTTCTAGATGATCAGAGATAGGTGGGGGACGTGGACCATCCACAACTTCCTTTCCAGCTGCCTGACGTGATCCGTTATAATCCTTCGAACGTGTAGCGATAGAGATAGGTGTATCACCATTCATCATAAAGACTTGGGACCCAAATGGTGCAGATGGTGAGGGCTGCTCAACCATCTGGGTCTGCTGAGACGGGAACGGTTCTTTAAGAACTGTCGGAGTCCCTTTGGAGCCTTTCAGGAGTTGACTAATTTCAGACCGTCGAGGACAATCTTTAGTATAATGATCTCTTTCACAAATGAGGCAGGGGTACTTCGGCTTACGTTGGAAACCGTCATCAGTGCGAGGTTTGGAAGACTCTGGCTTTGGGGCACCGGGTTTGAATTTTCCTTTGCCCTTCTTTTTTCCTTTGGAGGCTTTTTCTGTAGGATTAGCCTAAATGGCGTTAACCTCCACAGTCTTGCCAGAATCTGGAGGGGCGGGAGGAGCAGAAGTATTGGACGAATGGGACTTCTGCTTCCCATTCGAAGATTTTTTAGAATTCTGAGATACAGAACCAATAACACCATCCACTGCTGGAGTAGGTGGAGCTTTAGAGGTCCCAGACCGTGGAGCATCAGGCAAAATATCATAAAGGATGACGGACCGAGAATATACCAGATCCAGATATTGGGCACGCGCAATGGCTTGTTCTTCAGTCACACACGCTCCCATAGCAATATCTTGGGCGATTTTGTTAACAAAGGAGGTAGTGAACCAATGAGTTAGTATCTGATCAGGTATATGAAACTTAATCAGTCTATGACGACGTCGCCACTCATGAATGTGATCAGAAATGTGGGTGGCTTTATCCTGCTTCAAAGAATTCAGGAGATGCGTCCCGGCTTCATAGCGAACCGGTAACTGAAAGTGAGTCAGAAAAGCCATGGCTAACGTATTGAAATCTTGAAAGATGCCACAGGGTAATTCAATGTACCACTTAGCAGCAGCGCCAATCAAAGTGCGCTGGAAGAGGCGAAGACGAATTGAATCATCCACCCAAGAATTAGACGAACACCAAAGATGGTAAGTCATTACATGCACTTGGGGGTCCTCTCCAGCCTTACCTTCAAACTTTGGGCAGTCACCGGGTACCTTGGTTGGAACCGGAGGCCAATAAGGATTGTGAAGAATTGGATCATTGGTCAATTTCGAAACATTCGGTAATTCCAAGGTAGCCAGGAACGGCAATGGCGGATTGACCGACATGCCAGGCCCTTGATAACGACCAGTACCTGTACTCCACGCTGGTTGAGAATATCCTTGCCCCCATGGGTTCTGTCCAGCAGGATTCTGACTGTAGGGGGTGTAGGGTGTATAACCAGTCTAATTGGGTTGCTGGTAACCAGCATACGGGGCTTGATAACTAGGGTATGGACCCTGATTATATGCCGGCCCTGTTTGAGAATTCTGTGGATTTGGCTTCTGAGTATAGGTGTAGCCCGGTTGTTGAGTGTAATAATGGGAACCTTGGGGCTGGTTATAATTGGGTCGATATTGACCATGAGCATAGTAACTGCCTTGAGGTTGAGTAGGCTGCTGATAGGTGGGACTCTACTGAGCCTGATAATTTGGACGCACCGGTGGATTCGGTTGCGGCATTGAATAAGTCGGCTGTTGGGCAGGAGTGATGGAGTGTGCAGGTTGGCCTGGTTGAACAGGCTGACCTGGCTGAACGGGCTGGCCTGGTTGAACAGGTTGACCCGGATAAACAGGTTGTGCCGGTTGCGCAGGTTGACCTGGCAGAGGAGGAGCACCGGGTTGTACCGGATGGGCCGGTTGGCCTGGTGGTGGAATGGAGCCAGGTGGTGGCTGGTAACCGGTTTGACCTGCAACAGGACCATAAGATGATCCTGGCTGATGCAGAACATTTGGAGAAATAGGATACTGCGGTTGCATAGGTTGTGAGGGTTGGACTTGCCCCCCAGGACCATATACCGGTCTCGGTTGGTACCCCGGTTGACCTGTGAGTCCTTGTGGTTGCCCAGGTTGGACTCCAGGGAGAGGCTGAACGGGTTGACCTGCAGGGTTGTAATACTGCCCTTGCGGACCGTATAATGGACCCTGCTGGCCTGCAGGATAACCCTGCAGGTCATAAGGATAGCCAGGCTGGCCCGCAGGTTGACCTTGAAAAGGTTGTCCTTGTGGGTTATAACGCTGCCCAGCCTGGTTGTAAGGTAAACCCTGAGCATGAAGCTGAGCCTCAGGAGCGGGTAAACGTAAAGGATTCCCGTGCTCATCGTACTGATATGGAAAAACGTACACGGGAGTACCATCCTGTGCATAATGCGAAAAATATGAACGGTTGGGATCTTGAGAGGACTGTCTAACCTCGGAGTTCGGCTATTGAAGGGACAACCGATACTCCTCAGGAGAAATGTTCTCCGGCATAGAAAATGCTATGTAGATGTCCTCGGGTAGGGACATGGTCCTTACAGACTGAGTGGTAACAACAGGTGTGGATGCGGCCACACAGACAGTGGGCCTGACGGGTACAGAAGTTACCTGAGGGGATGACGTAATGGGAGTCTTAGGAGACATCCCCAATGAAGGAACAATGGGCCTCGAAGAAGGAGCTGATGCTCCCATAGAGGCAGCAGTGGCAATAATCTGACCCAAGGATCTATACCCTGCTGGTAATGAGGGACCAAGAGAAGACATAACAGATGACTCAGGGTTGTCTTCTGGGAATAGCTTCCGAGGGAATAACTGGTAATCTTCACCAGATGTGGGGATTTCCTCACTGGATTCACTCATGTTTGAGCCTACTGCTAGATCTCATAATAGACGACGAGGACTAGGAGGAACAACATCAACTATAAAAGGCGAACCCGATGTAAGAGGAGGGAAATTTTCCCCTACTCCCAATCCAGACCAAGGGTCGGAAAAGGGCCAATTGAGCTCAACTGGTCATCCAAAGGGAAGCTCAGACAAAACCAGTCCCCCGTTGGGAAACTCAGAAACGATGGGCTGCTGGGGTTCAGCAGAGGATTGCGAGACCTCTGATGAATTGTCCGTATATGGACTACCAGTAGACGAAACAGAAGGTTCTACCACTGTGACAGTAACGACTAAAGGAAAAGATCAAACACAACACACGGGCTGAAAAAGAACCAAGGCACACAATCAAACTGCCAACAAGAAAAATCTAACCAGGAGTATGATCGTGGGTAATTTATTTTACAACAATGAAACTTAGGAACTTCACCGTTTCATGTTTTAAGAGTCGAGAAACGGATGAAAGGTGACTCTATCTCTTTCAGTTTTGAAGCAAGCGTGAAAGGACAAGCGCTTGGTGATCTTTTCAAATTTAAGGAGTCAGATAAGATCAAAGTGACTGCTCAGGAATACTAGGCAAAGGGTGTACCAAATAACCGTGAACTGCAATATACACCTTGGTTTCAAAATGAAAGAGAAATCAACCAAGGACTTAACGTACGTGCAGGCATCTCCCTGAATGTTGTTTCTGGTGTATCACGAGTATAGGGCGGCAGACTCGGCTTCCTATGGATAAAGGATTGAAACCTAGTGGGGTCTCCCTTTATATACGCGACGGTACGGGGAGCACAAGTCTGTACTAGTGTTGGCTAAAGCCAAGAGGCGAACGACAGCTACTAGGTTTTAAGACGCCGGAACACGTCTCTAGCCTACACCTCTAGATGTGTTTCGTTAGATTTCAATGCTGCCTTAGTGTAGATTGAGTAAATTTTAATGTTTATCTTCAATTACGTTTCAGTTTTCAGGCCCTATTGAATGTAATGCCTCAAAAATCTCCTAAATGAAAACTATATGCCACAGTATATCATTTCATTCGATGAAAGCTAGTTACAAGAGAGTTAAGAGCTTTTCACACAATAATAAAATGATCAGAAAACAACCAATGATATCTCTAATGCAGCCAATGGAAACTAAAAACTTTTCTTCCAAAGTCACTAATCACTAATAACACCGAAAAGATTTAATTTGCATTAACTAGTTCAAAGCAAAAGAGATTTTTGTATTTTCAATGTTAAGAGAAAAATGCACTAACAAACTGAAAACTAATGAAAAGAGCAATTTGAGAAATGACGATAAGAGAGCGAAAACAAGAAAATTTCACTCAATAGCAATCAGACCTCAAATCGACCAAAAGAATCCCTCAAAACCAAAAGAATCCCAAAGACTCAAGTGAACCATGTAATCTAGGCCCAAAATGAGACGAGGCGGAATTCGAATGAAAAAGGACACAATCACTCAAATGGCGCAAAGAAAATGATAAAAAACTGTCAAACGAATGAAGGGAAGTAATCACAAAGTTGACTGAACTGATAAA
Organism: Pinus albicaulis; assembly: GCA_034641835.2. Classification (NCBI taxonomy): domain Eukaryota; kingdom Viridiplantae; phylum Streptophyta; class Pinopsida; order Pinales; family Pinaceae; genus Pinus; species Pinus albicaulis. The sequence goes on from CM076572.1 coordinate 1,047,924,778, forward strand.
AACCAAAAACTCCCAAGGGAGGCTCGAAACACAATAGCACCTAGATGCCCTAGGTCTAGAATGCAAAATCGATGGAAACGGGCAAACAACCAAAGGAAAGAGGTCACAGTCAGTCAAACAAGGCTCCAGAACATTCAAGCAGTAAAAAAAATGTAACCAAAATCAGAGATCATGCTCAGAAAGCTCAAAATCAAGCAAACCCTAGCAGTCCCCAGCATTGGCGCGACTGTCAGGCTGAAACTGGCGCCATATCAGGATTGGCACGAGTAATACATTGACAACTAGCGCCAATTGGCGCGACTGTCACGCTAAAAAACGTGCCAGTCAAGTTTGCTATGCCAAAATAAAAAAATAAGCAATCCAAGATCAGACCAAAGATGTTGGAGTTTGAACCAAAAGCCAAACAAGCAGAAAAAAACCAGCCCAAAGAGTTGATCAAGCAAGCAAGGCCAAGAAGTGACCGAAAAGACAAGACAACACTCCAAGTCGTTCAGTTCATAAACTAAACCGGAGATTGACTGAAGCAGCATTGATCTACTTTTCTAATGCAGAGCAAAAGCGTTTCGAAGGCTATTTGGCTGTACTTCAGGCTCCGTCTATAGTTTACAAAGCAAACAACAAGCTGATCTCAGCAGCAGAGTCGCCAAATTGTTGAAGAGGTTAATCCCCTCTACGGATAGAGGTGATCCCTACTAGCCTAGACCGGGTCTAGAAACCATCAAACACGCTATGGTGCGGGTTCCTAATTGCAAATAAACCAACTAGTGATGAAGGCTTACCTGGAATCCAACGTTGTTGCTCGTAGAGAAGGTAGTGCTCCCATTCCTTAGCTCCGACAGATCACAATCCTCACGATCTCCGTGATGGGACACCTGCACACGCAATAAACACAACAAACACAAGCGTAAAATCCAGTATATACAACTATATGTCAGTCGAAGAAGACATAACTCATGATCATAATCAAGAACAAGAGTGGAACCATAACCAATAGTCACTTATTATTAATTCATCAAAGGAAGAATACAGCCATAGCTTCGACGCTGAATTCTCCTTCGGCGGGTCGTCAGCAGAACATGTCTCGATAAAGCCTGTCAGGGATGGGACAAGCCTCTCTCTCCGGATACTGGACAATAGTCTCCTTTCTTGGATTTGGCTTTAAGAGAACTAGGAAGGCTCTTGCAGCATTAGGCTCTTGGGAACTTGGAGATTAGCTTGCAAAAGAGATGAGCAAGCTTTTATAGATGGAGGAAGGGGAGTTGGGATCCCTATAATCATGGGATTGGCCCTATATTCAAGGAAGCTTCCATGAGAGGTGGCAAACCACTTCCTCTACATGGAGATCCGGGGCCAAACCTCCCAACTCAAGATAGATACCAGTTTATGAATTGGTTAGGACGAAACTTCTGCCATTTATTTTTAAACAACACTCCTTAAAATGGCTAGCGCGAGTGCGACTCTGAGACAAAGCACCAATCGGCACGCCCTCTTTGAAGGATTTCCCCCATTGGTGTGGGTACTGAACTGGCTGCCCGCGCCAATGCAAAAAGGGGTGTTTTTAGGGTTTTTCACAAGGAGTTGTCTGCAGGGCAATGAAATCTCATGTTCAGAGGAATGTCATGCAAGTGTTTTTAGGTCATGTCACTGCTCATAATTCACGGAATGAGCCCTCCAATGTGCGGGACGGGGATTGCAGGGACGGTGACAAATTGTTGTGTAACAGCTAGCATAGCAATAACTAGTTTTCCCATATTCAGATCACTCATACATGGAAGGTGGGTGTCATTATGTATTTTATTTCTTTTCAGAACTTTTTCAATGAGGGAATTCTCCAGTAATATGGGAAGTGTTTGAGTTTGACCCGCTTCTGACTAAATAATAACAATATGAGAAACAATGTGCCATCTCATATTTCAGGTTTGCCCCTTGCTACAATAGCAAATTTTGGTTTCAACCAATTTGATGGGTAGATTGCATGAGATATTTTTAGTGGCAAGAATCTAACAGAGCAGTTTGTGCAAAGTAACCGGTTTACTATCATTGGATTTTGGAGATGCATCAAAACTAAGGAAGAGGGATGCAAGAAAAAAATTGTTATCATGGAAATTACTCACTAATATCGAAAAATATTAATCATTACAATTTTACATGATGAAATTTGATCCCGCACATTACATCGGCCATGGAAATGTCACAATGAACATTCGCATTTCATTTCATTGCGGGGAAATGTTGATTGTATTGTGTTCTCAATCAAAGATTGAAAATTCTCATTTCATTTCATTGTGGGAAAATGTTGATTCTATTGTGTTAAGAATCTCAATCAAAGATTGAATATTGTCATGTTTCTACCATTCCATTAGTTTCTAACCCTTTACAAATGTAGTTGTTCTTATATTAAATGTACAAGATGGTCCTTTTCATTATTATCAAATCACCTATTAAGCATTGAAAAAAATGAACAATAACTTGAATAATATGTATGAATAGCCCTAAGAGTGTTGTTCAAAGTTTTACCACACAAGCTAACATGTCTCTGGAGAACACATCCTGGGTGGAAAAGGAATTAAACCTATTAGTTACCACTCAAGCTATTGTCCTTTGACTATAATGTTGCAAATTTTAAATAAATAATATAGCTGTTAAATTATTCTTATATAGAACAAAATTAAACTTTTATTATGTTATCACTTAGATAAAAGCATGGCTACGAAAAAAACTCTAAGGTAACCTCAAACAGCTTTGAGGTTGAAAGTTGGCCCTTCAACCTAGAGAGAGATCTCTCCCTAAACTCAACTACCCAAGGTCATAGTGGTAGAAGGTTTGCAATAAGTCCTCTGGCCAAATTTATTTAAGAAAACTAAGGTTGGTTGGACTATGAGAGAATTTCACCATTGTGCATTAATTCTGACCCAATCATCTTTATATAATCATAGTTTTAGTGAGAAAACACAAAAATGAGGAAGTGACAATTCCTTACACTTTTAGAAATTTGGAGGAAAAAGAAAAGAAAATTCGTGTAATAGTTAAGTGAAAAACAAGTATTAAATATATGAGAATAAAGAAACTTGGAGCATAAACATATGAATCCCAATTTCAAACACTCGGTATTTCAGACATTGAGGAAAACATTAAACCAAGAAATAGACAGGGAATCATAACACGAGAATTTCTGCAAACTGCTCACATAGACTACTTTTATTATAATGTGATCACACAGTACATAAAAAAGGCTATCTTTCAAAAGTTCCAACCCGTTTTCATTCTTCATAGCCTGCCTTTATAGAAAATACAAACTAAAACAATTTTTTCCTTCATTCTTAATTACAAATTGCTAAAAATAAAAAAGATAAAGCGTTTCTCTCAAATACATGCATATAATATATTTTCCCAAGCCTATCTGTATCTAATCCATAACAACGTGATACAAACATGGTTGGAAAACTAGGTCATAAACGATGACTGATCCTCTTGCTGATTTTCTGGATACCTTGCCTCGCCATTCTTCTAAAAATATCTTATGTTGCACTGCTCAAGTCGAATTGATGAATAATTTTCCATGAGTTTTTTCCTAGAAAATTCCTGAAAAATGGGGTCCATTAATCCCATTGAAACTCCAAAACCGTGATAGTTGTTAGAAAACCGAGAGAGGTTTTTTTAAATGGATTCGTTACGAAAAAAACCTCTTTCAGTTTATAAAATTCATTCTCATTTGTTTGGAAAGTGTGCCCGAAATTACTGTTTTCTACAGGGGAAACATAGTTTTAACTGACCATTTTACAAAAATGCGTTGCTACTCCCGTTGTCAACCCATTTTCCATTTTTTTTTAACTTTTAAAAATTAAAATAGCGCTAATAGTATCATCATCAATGTCCAAACATGCATACCTTGAAATTATTGTAGCAGTATTTAAGTCCTTCATTAGTGTAGTGGAGTCACGAATGAATTCTTTGAGCTACAAATCCTTTTAACAGTGGAGTCGCCATGAATGTTCTAAACCTCTGGATTCCTTTGAAAATGGAGTCGCCAGAGCAAACTCTTGCAAATGAACTGATATTCAAATCCTTGTTTACTCTCAGAAATTTGATTTAAACAATCAAATCATTTGGGGAGAATGTGTCTTTCGTTCCCAATCAACGACACAAAAATTTTATCACTTAGAGGAAACCCTGTTTACGGGAAAAGCTATAAGGTTACCAAAAACCGCTTTGAGGTTGAAAACTAGCCCTTCAACCTAGAGAGGGATCTCTCCCTAAACTCACCTACCTAAGGTCATTGTGGTAGAAGGTTTGCAATAAGTCATATGGCCATATTTATTTAAGAAAACTGAGGTTGGTTGGAATATGAGGGAATTTCATCATTGGGCATGGAGTCTAACCCAATCAACTTTATATAATTACATTTTTATTGAGAAAACACAAAAGCGAGGTAGTGACAACTCCTTTTACACTTTTAGGAATTTGGAGGAAAAAACAAAGAGAATCAGTGTAATAGTTAAGTGAAAAACATCTATTAAATATCTAAGAGTAAAGAAACTTGGAGCATAAACATATGAATCCCAATTTCAAACACTCAGTATTTCGGACATTGAGGAAAATATTAAACCAAGAAATAGACAAGGAATCATAACACGAGAATTTCTGCAAACTGCTCACATAGACTTCTTTTATTAAAAAAGGTTATCTTTCAAAATTTCTAATAAAAAAGGTTATCTTTCAAAATTTCTAACCCGTTTTCATTCTTCAGAGCTTGTCTTTATAGAAAATACAAACAAAAACAATTTTTTCCTTCATTCTTAATTACAAATTGCTAAAAATAAAAAATATAAAGTGTATCTCTCAAATAAATGCATATAACATATTTTTCCAATCTTATCTGTATCTAATCCATACCAATGTGCTACAAACATGGCTAGAAAACTAGGTCATAAACGATGGTTGATCCTCTTGCTCATTTTCTGGAACTCCTACCTCTTCATCCTTCTAAAAATATCTTTTATTGCACAACTCAAGTCAAATTGATGAATAATTATCCATGAGCTTTTTCCTAGCGAATTCCTAAAAACTACGGTCCAGTAATCCCTTCGAAAATCCAAAACTGTGATATATGTTAGAAAACCGAGAGGGTTTTTTTTTAAATGGGTCTATTATGGACAAAAACCTCTTTCAGTTTTGTAAAATTCCTTCTAACTTTTTTTAATAGTGTGCCCAAAATTATTGTGTTGTATAGGAAAAAACAGAGTTTTAACTCACCATTTTTACAAAAATGCACTGCTACTCCCATTGCCAGCGCATTTTCTTTTCTTTTAACTTTTCAAAATTACAATATCGCTGATAGTCCCATCATCAACCATTTTACCTGTTTACAAATTTTTCATGGATACTGCAATTGTCAGCATTTAAAAAATTTCAAACTTAACAAATGTGATAGCATATTCGATGGAGTCAAAAGACATTATTGACATTGAGATGAATAAACTAGATAAGCGAGCGGGGGTATTTGAAGCCTCATCTCTATTAATTATTTATTGAGGATCTTAAGGTAACTATATCATTTTTTTCTCAAATTGTATATCCCCATAGAGATATAAATCCTATCATGGTTGGGAGAAAAATTAGTCAATCATAATGGAAAATTTACTTTCTTGTTGTCTTTTACAAAAGCCATTTTGGTCCTTCACATTATTATAAATTGTGTGGAAACATTAAAGGTACAGAATATTTTCACATTCCTATTGTGCTAAGCTAATCTATTTTGTGAAATATGATTCCTCTTCAATAACATTAAAATGACAAGAATCTAGTGTTGCGGATGCTCAAATATAGTATAAATATTCTTTTGAGATCTTATTAATTGGGTTTTGAGATTGCGTAGTTGGAATTTTCACATACATCAGTATGTTCACCTTCAAATTCCAGGTTCAGGGTCATACCCATAGTACTTACATGACTAGTTATGTTAGGGAAATAATTTGGCCAATCTAACTATTGATAAAAGAGAAACATCAATTGCTTTCCTCTAATTTGAATATTTATATCTTCAAATATACCTATTTATATTAAGAATCCTTCCAAAAAATGAATAAGAAATACTATAACCCAACTATAAGTAGTTTTAAAATTACATACTTTTGTCATGATTTTAAATGGGACCAATATCAAACACAATGCATGTGAATTCTTGCATGTTCCTCTGAAAAATAAAAACCCCATTAGAAGACAACTTGCCACTTCTTGAATTTCTTCATTATGTGGGAAATTGAATGTATTAATTTCTAGCTATTTAGAGACTGAAATATCAAAGGTGAAACTTTCTAACATAGTATTGATTTTTATGATTGTTGGATTTTACATAGGTAAGGTTTCGAGTGACCTTGTTTGAGACAACTTGAGGGAGTTATTCTTGGTAGATTATTCGAATTATGGGGGAACTTCACATGAACCCGCTTTATGGAGTTGAACTTCATTTTCAACTCAATGATTTTCTCATGAGCTCCAATTCTAGATAAAATATCTTATTTGTTTCTAATACTAGTAAATTAGTTTCCTTCTTATGCTCACATTCCTTGACTATGCTCTCTAGGTGTTTCTTTTCATTAGACATTCCTATTTAGAGTTGTTTCCGACATTTTTCTCTTCTAAGTAGTATATCTATAGATCTAGAAGAAACTGACAACGTGTAAATATGAATCATACTCATATTTTGATATTTTCTAATTTTAACAGTACAGGGAGCCTTTCCATTCCTCTGGGTAATCCTTCCCAAATTAAAGTTTGCCCCTAGTGACCAAGTTTGCTCAAGGTTTTACACTGTTTCTCTAGTTGGGTCCTAATATCTCAATTTTTTAAAATTCTCTTTTTGTTATTTGATGTCCTAATTTTTTTGTTTTTATATATTGATTCACATTTGAAACTTTGTGTTTGTGGTACATCAAATTTCATATTACTTGTTCTATAAACCTTATTTTGTACTCTTCGATATTATGTTCTACACAACCCTCTACTAGTTGAGTTTGTGGCATGTCTTCTATATTTTCCTTCCATGTAGGTAAAATATGTTATACACCTAACAGTTTTATGCTAAACTTTTTTAATCTCTTACATCCTAAAGCTAAAATAGGTGTATGGCTCCTTTTGGAATAAAAATATTTTGGCACTATAGAATATCCTTTTATTTGAAAGTATCCATAGAAATGTGAGAGAATAACAACTAATAGATATTAGTAGGAGGCCAAGTTCTTGCTAGTAGTGAAGGTCAAGACAAGAACACAAATGAAAGAGGACGCAAGAAAAAACCAAGAGGATAAAAGTACTAACCTACCTAGGAGAAAATTCACCTAGTTGTTGGAATACCTATTCACTGCTATAGGACTCTCAAACCAGTTATGAGACACTAGATAGGCCATTATACAGTAAAATCCATTGTAGGGTGAGTTGGGTTTCCAGTCAAAATTAAGGAGGCAAGTGCCAGCTTCATAGAGTAAATATCATTAATGATTTAACACTCCCTTCCCTAAATTTATCTTAGAAAGACAGGAGTGTCAAAATGTTGCAAGCATGAATTAAAGGAATGAGCCAATATAAATTAATTTTCAAAAGCTAAGCTTCCTTGATTTGGATAAAATTGAACTTTAAGAGCACTTAATTTTGCTTTAGGAATTTCCCTATCTCACCTGATATCCTTTTGACTAGGGTTGTCAATGGTAGTGGTGTAATTAAATTAAATCACTGTGGCATTGAATGCAATACTTGGTGGTGACAAATTTCTTTCAGTTGCACGAAGTGAGGAGATAAGGTGTTTAGACAATTATATAATTTTCTAGGTGAAGTTGTTCTGATGGAGGTTTAAAGGGTCGAGGTGGTGTTCTAGGTGTGGTGCCTAATTGCAGTAGTATGTTGTTCCTCGTGTTGAAGATGATGTGCTTGAATGAACAGGTAAGGGGGCATGCTACCAATTCCTCCAATCGATTGGCCAGGTGGGACGATGTCAACTAACCCCCTACCCTCTCACATGTGAAACCCCCATCTGGAATCTTAATCTCTACATCAAATAAATAATTTTATGTCACACATACACATACAAATATATTTATAGAGAGAGAGATATATATATATATATATATATATATATATATATATATATATATATATATATATATATATATATATATATATATATATATATATTATAAAAACATCGACAAAAAAATGTCGACATTGTGGTTTTTTCTAGCCGCAGAAAAATCACTTAGAGAAATTGTGACTATTTTAAAAAATCATTGAAAATCGTCAAGCGCATGGATCTCTAGGGTTTCAAAAGGGATTTTGGTTTTTTTTTGGGTCATTTTGATTTTTTGCTATTGGAGAAGGAAGGGGAAGAGCTTTGTGGTGATTTCAAGGAGGGACTGAGGATCAAACAACCATCATCAACACCCAAAAAAAAAAATTGTGGATCAAAGTTTCAAGAATATATTCCAAATCAGTCAGACAAACTTCGTTTCTTACATTCACAAGTATGTTCTTAAATAACCCCATGTTAATGATTATTTCCATAGATTTATGCATGTTCTTTCTTGCCTCTTTTCCTACCAACATTTTCCTTCTTTTTTTTTTTTGTCATTTGTTATGATTTTCCTACCCATGAACCAATGCAAGGTTTTTCTCCATATTTGGACAACAAGCTTGATTTTTGTTTTTAACTTTATTATGAATCCTCTTATTTCCATTTTTCATTGCAAATAATGTAATTTAAGTTTGTAAAAAATTGATTTTTTAAATGAGGAGGTTGTTATTTTTTATGTATTGGGGGTTAATGCCATTTTTTTGGTCTATTAGGTGTTGTAGGACTAAATTTTGAAGTTTTCCATTAAAAAATTCCACTTCAAATATGCCACAACCCTTGGACCCATTTTGGTAGTGATCTAGGTGGATAACAGTGGCCACCCTCCTATTCCACCTGGACCTCTAGTCAATTTCATCAGTTTCCTTGATTATAATCGGATTTACTAGTTTTAGCAGTTTTTCTGGTCTTGAACTTCCGAAGTTGTTTTGACCCACTAAACGACGTTTTTTTGAGGTATGCAATAGGCCTATAGCCATATGCAAGGGCATTCCATAAATATTGTATTATTTGGAGATATATTTCTAACTAGGTATCATACATGCCAAATGGATATCATATGACCAAGTTACGACCTCAGGAAGTTGGTTGCCCAACTGACCCAAATGGGTCCAATAAAATATTGGCGTTCCATCTCCTACAGATAGGTTTTGGTTTTTTAGGGTTTCCATTTGTTTTTCAATAATAAAAAGGCCCTTGAGCCTCATTGTAACATAGTTCAGAGATATGTAACCGCCACATCTCTTCTCAGAGATAAGCTACCATTGCCCGAGCTAGTTTGTTTCCATTTTGTATGTAAGCATATTGCAGTTCTTTGATATTAATTAAATGAAGATTTAATTTTTCTGCATCATTGTGTTTATGTTTATATCTGCATTCTGTTGCATTCCTACATAATTTTGGATCAGTGGTATCAAAGCGGTCTTCTCTTTCTTTTTTTTTCTTTGCATGTCCCCAACGAAGTCGGGGTATAAGGCGTTAGGGCTTGAACTGGTTGAACCTTTGTAAGACAAGCCTCACAAACCTCAATGAACTCCCATGGAGGAAGAAAATAAAGACGAGGGAGCAGGAGATCCATTCAAAATATTTCTCGAAGAATCCCTCAAGTGAAAAAGGAACGTGATGATGGAAAACTTTGCCTATATCCTTCGACGACTACCCACATGCAACTCATCTTCATCCAGCAACCACTCTGGAGGCAACACTACCTTTAAGGTACAAGTCAACTTTGACATCCCCATATTTTAAGGGAAGATAGATGCATATGTCATAGATAAATGGTTAAATTTGATGGAAGGATATTTTTCGGTTCATTATTTTTCCAATAGGGAAAAGGTTACTTTTTCACTCCTCAAAGATGCCCCCCCATGTCAAGGACTAGTGGGAAACCTATTGTGAGAAGAAGGATGAGTTGTAACCCTCACTATTTTCAACTGCACCCACTTGGAATTATTTTCTAGATGCCATCAAGGAACAGTATTACCCTGTCGGGAGTTATGAAGATAAATACATAAAATGGACCACACTACGGCAAGGAAGAGACTGAGGCATATTGGAGTTCACAAATATTTTTCATACCCTTCATACAAATTTTGGTATCAAGGTGATCCAGGTGGATATCGGTGGCCGCCCACCTATTCCATTTGGACCCGCAGCATCAATTCTTTCAGTTTTCCAGCTTCAGCACAGCTTACTATTTATAGCAGGTTTTCGGGTCCTGCACACCCGGAGCCGTTTTGGGCATTAATAATCCAGGATATTGGTGTCACCCATCAAGTCCATTTGAACCCCCACCATCAGTTATTTTAGTTTGTAAGTTTCGGCACAACTTACTATTTTTAGCAGTTTTTCGGGTCTTAAACTTCCGGAGCCGTTTTGAGGCCCTAAACGACGTTTTTTGGGAAAACGGAGGGCAACATGGGTCCATGGACCGATGTTGCCCGTTCCAAAATTGTACTCCTAGGATAGATCTTTCTAACGAGCTATTGAGCGCGTCAAACGAAGATCGGATGCCAAAGTTACGCCCCTGGGAAGTTGAACCACCAATTTACCTAAACGGGACCCACAGTTTTGGCGCTTCATCTCCTACGGTTAGGGTTTTGGACGTTTCGGATTCTACATTGTTTCTCAACAATAAATAGGCCCTCGAGCCTCATTGTAAGACAGTTCAGGGGGTTGGGAGCCGATACATCTCTTCTCAGAGATAAGCGCTACCAGTGCCCTAGCTCACCGCATCTCCATCATGTCTGCATTGTAACACAGTTCAAGGGCTGGTAGCCGCCACATCTCTTCTCCGGGATACGCTGCCAGTACCATAGCTCTTTTATTTCCATTATGTCTGTAATAGGCCCGCGAGCCTCAATGTAACACAGTTCAGAGGTCTGTAGCCATCACATCTCTTCTCGTGGATAAGCGCTACCAAGGCCTCTAGCTCTCCACATCTCCATTATGCCTATATTGTAATACGCCTGTGGGTCGAGCCGACACATCTCTTTCGTAGATAAGCGACCAGCGTCTTCTAGCTCGGCCGCATCTCCATTATGCCTATATTGTAATATACTGGGGGCCGGAGCCGACATCTCTTCTCGTAGATAAGCGCTACCAGTCCACTGCCCTAGCTCGCCGCATTCCATTATGTCCGCATTGTAACACGCCTTCGTAGGTTCGTAGCCATCACATCTCTTCTCGCAGACAATCTACCAGCACTTAGCTATTTTATTTCCATTATGCCCGTAAGCATATTTCGTTATTTGATATTAATGAAATGAAGCATTATTTCCGCCGCATCTCTATGTTCATGGTTATTTCGTATTCGCGCCCCCGCATAAAATCCGACGCGGTACCGTAGCGGGTCTGCTCTTTCTCTGTTTTTCTCTTCATGTCCCCAACGCGGCCAGGGTATAAGGAGTTCAACCTCGCAACCCCGACGACCCCCCATGGCGGAAGGAAAGAAAGACGAGGGAGCAGGAGATCCTGTCAAAATCTTGCTCGAGGATGCCCTCGAGAAACAGAGGAACGCGATGATGGACAATTTTTTTTTTTTTTTTCAGATCCTTCAATGGCTGCCCAGCGGTGGCACATCTACATCCAGCACGGCTGCCAACACCAAGTTCAGCAAAATTCCCCCCCCCCCCACCCCCCCCATGGAGGAACTTAACGCAATGGAGACCATTGCTTCCTAAGGAGGGAGGAATGATCCAGGTGGATATCGGTGGCCGCCCACCTATTCCATTTGGACCCGCAGCATCAATTCTTTCAGTTTTCCAGCTTCAGCACAGCTTACTATTTATAGCAGGTTTTCGGGTCCTGCACACCCGGAGCCGTTTTGGGGCATTAATAATCCAGGTGGATATTGGTGGCCACCCATCGAGTCCATTTGAACCCCCACCATCATTTATTTCAGTTTGTAAGTTTCGGCACAACTTACTATTTTTAGCAGTTTTTCGGGTCTTAAACTTCCGGAGCCGTTTTGAGGCCCTAAACGACGTTTTTTGGGAAAACGGAGGGCAACATGGGTCCATGGACCAATGTTGCCCGTTCCAAAATTGTACTCCTCGGATAGATCTTTCTAACGAGCTATTGAGCGCGTCAAACGAAGATCGGATGCCAAAGTTACGCCCCCGGGAAGTTGAACCACCAATTTACCTAAACGGGACCCACAGTTTTGGCGCTTCATCTCCTACGGTTAGGGTTTTGGACATTTTGGATTCTACATTGTTTCTCAACAATAAATAGGCCCTCGAGCCTCATTGTAAGATAGTTTAGGGGGCTGGGAGCCGATACATCTCTTCTCAGGGATAAGCGCTACCAGTGCCCTAGCTCGCCGCATCTCCATCATGTCTGCATTGTAACACAGTTCCGGGGCTGGTAGCCGCCACATCTCTTCTCAGGGATACGATGCCAGTTTCCTAGCTCATTTATTTCCATTATGTCTGTAATAGGCCTGCGAGCCTCAATGTAACACAGTTCAGGGGGCTGGGAGCCGATACATCTCTTCTCAGGGATAAGCGCTACCAGTGCCCTAGCTCTCCACATCTCCATTATGCCTATATTGTAATACAGTTCAGGGGGCTGGGAGCCGACACATCTCTTCTCAGAGATAAGCGCGACCAGTGCCCTAGCTCGCCGCATCTCCATTATGCCTATATTGTAATACAGTTCAGGGGGCTGGGAGCCGACACATCTCTTCTCAGAGATAAGCGCGACCAGTGCCCTAGCTCGCCGCATCTCCATTATGTCTGTATTGTAACACAGTTCAGAGGTCTGTAGCCATCACATCTCTTCTCAGAGATTCGCTACCAGCACCCTAGCTATTTTATTTCCATTATGCCTGTAAGCATATTTCTGTTATTTGATATTAATGAAATGAAGCATTATTTCCGCTGCATCTCTATGTTCATGGTTATTTCTGTATTCTGTTGCGTTCCTGCATAAAATCCGGATCACAAGGATTATGAGCGAAAGTTGGTACTCAAGTTACGCGACTTCCTGCACAAGTACATCTAAAATGCAATGGAGTTCTTGGACATCTCCTCACTTGACATTGCCTATCGATACGTTGTCAAAATTGAGTAAAAATTTAAAGAGAAGATGTGAGACTTTGGATATGTGAATACAAAGCAAGGAAATGGTGCCCCCAAACCGCAAAACAAAGGACAAAGTGAAGGCGGGGTGACCTAGGACAACCCATTGAAGCCACAATCAAGAACAACTCCACGAATATTAAGAAGGACACAAGAAGATGGTGTGAATTCTATAATAGCCCCACTCACAACACAAGTGAGTCTCGAACCAAGAAGTCACTGGTGGATGAGCTGAAGGCTTCAGAGTCGGATGCATGTTATGACTCTGAGTCGGAACCTAAAAAGGGGAATGAAAAAGGGGAGAAGATTATTGATGCGGACTTACCGTTGCCACCACCAAGATCTAGAAGATTGAGAATAAAGATCTAGAAGATTGAGAATAAAGATCCAGAGGAGGGGTGACGTCTCTTCCACTCACATATGTGCCTGAAGGGTTCTCTGTTGTAATTCATTGTCAACAGTGGGAGCCAAAAGAACCTCATTTCAACAGAGGTTGTGAAGCGGTTGGGCCTACTGACCACACCACACCTGCAACCATACACCATTAGTGTTATAGGTCAATTTGTGCACCATTCCCAGTAACCTGGTTAAACTGGAGATCATCCCCAGAACCAATGAATAGGGTCTATCATCCCCTATCATTTCAGTTGCTACATGCCCTAAGACAAAGAACAAGAACAAATAATCCATGACTTCCATTGCAAGGTTTCCAAGATTTGAAGTACATGTTATATCACCTATGAGCTCACCAACGCAGTCTCTCAAGGGACTAACTGCTTTGCATATGTAGTTACCTCCATTCAAGGGTGCTCTGCAAATCACTTCCCGACACTCAAGGGTGCGTTGGTCAATTGGGAGCAAAATTCTCAATGTTCTGAAATCTCCACATGACCAGTGCCTTCTAGAAGAGTGCATATGTGTCAATATTCAAATCCATGTGTCCATTGAACATCTCTGAGCTTGGGAACATGTCTTGCCTATTATTAGAAATTCATTGATTGTGAAACTACCTTCAGCTCATCTATAAATTGAGCACAGATCCTAGCACTTAAAAAGGAATAAATTTAGTAGAGAAATGTTGTTGGAATCTCAATTGAGGGTTTGATTTGAGTGATATGCTGTTGGAGAGATGTTCATTGTGATGAGGCTGGGATGATGCTGGAGTTGGTGACATCAAATCAATCATTGGTTGTAACCTCCCCTTCTATCCATTAATAAAGATTGTTGCTTACTTTCCAACATATGTATTTGTATAAGCTTCTATCTTTCATATTATGGATTCTCATCTGATGTATATGCTTCATGTTTCATTGATTTAACTGATTAATGTGAATAGCCATTTGTATATTGCAATCTCTTTGATGTTTAGTGTTCATACTTGCAGGAAATATTTTGGCGATCTAGCTTAGATTGGAAGCTACAGCAAGAGCGATAGAAGGAGAATAGGAAGCGCTTGGACTCCAAGTAATTTTCTTAATCTATTATGTGTGTCTATTTACTCTTAGGAAAACTATCTGCAAAGTCTTTAATCTGTTTTTCTAAATGCGCACCACATTTAGGGAATGTGTTTTATCCGTAATCCATAATTCCGCATAACAAATTGGTGACTCTGCTGGGGAGTTTACCTTCATCCTTGGAGTATTTTTCCTCTGTTATCCACCCAGTAGCATCTACTCTCAATTATTAGGCTTTTGAAACTAAGAATTGCATTAGAAGTGTGTCAGTAGTTTGAGTTTTTTGTTCTCTGTTGCACCCAATGCACTGTTTGTCAGGACACAATGCTTTGCATAGCACTATCTCCCACTCAGGGGTGCTTTGCAACGCACTGTCTCCCTTAGAGACTGTGTTGCCCTCTAAGCCAACCAAATTCCCTTTGAATTTTTCATTGCCATTAGTTTCAGCTCTTTTGTTTGCTGTGTTTTCAACTATCTGATGCCTCATAGAGACCAGTGAATTTACCTGAATCTTCCTCCTTTGAAAATTAAGTTTGTTCAATGTCTCTTTAAGTGTTTTTCTTTATCATTGACAAATAAAATTCAAAGTATTTTATTATTGCATTAGATTCATTTGTTTTCGTAAAAAAAAATTTCGTTAAATTCTTCGTTTCTTGTAGGAAAAATTGTAGTTCCAATCTTCATTTTTCCTAAAAGAGAAATTGTTGTTAAATTCATCGTTTATCAAAGAAGAAAGCATTTGTTTTTTTTTTTTGATTTGATGCATATAGTTTCCTTTTTGCATCCACATTAAGGGGACTGAAAAGAAAAACCTGCATTTGGATATAGTGGATTGTGTGTTTTGCATAGGAACAATTAGGAAAGTTGCATATTAGTTTGTGCTCTTTGTTGTTTTCTCTCAAAACTAATTTCTCTTTCCCTTTAGTAGCTAAGATTTTCATTGAAAAAGCTAAAAGTGAAAAGTTTGCTTATCATTTTAGTTTGCATTTTAGGAATTTCCATCACATCATTGCGGTGAAACTTGAAAGGAAAATTGATAAACAAGATCAACTTAAAATTTACATCAATTTACCTAACAAAATTGGAACCATAACGATAAAATTTAGAAGGTCTAGGCCAGAGACGTGTTCCGACATCGCAAAACATAGCAATTGTCGTTAATTTTCTACAATACATTCTGAGTGTGATACCTCGCTCCATGTATGTAAGTATATCGTAGCTCATCCACGTAAATTCGGGTATATCGGGCAGTGTTATAGTACGAAAAGTATAAAGGGGTGCTCTCACTGTGCGGTTTCGCATCATACAACGCTAATATGGACTTGGGCCTCCACGTACTTTCAAGTATATTTGGGAGGACAAATTAGGTTGTTATCCATCCATAGTGAACCGATTCGGCCGCCTTGTAAATTGTGATACACCGAACATAGCATTCGGGGAGATTATCTGCTCGTACTTCTTGGTTCGCCAGGAGGTATTCTGTAGTTCACAGTTTCTTGGTAAACCTTTTACCTAGCATTACCCTTTTATTTTTTTTATTTATTTTTGGTCATAAAATAAATCAGTCATCGTGGAAGAAGAAAATCCCTTTCCCCGTCGTTTGCGTAGACTTGCATTGAAACCACCTTTACCACCGGAAGTTACTTCTGGTCGGCAAAGGTGACACCGTTCTACCGAAACTAGTACCAGCAGTACCTCTAGTGAAGCATCATCTTCCCATATACTAGAGTCGGCACAAGTTGTTTCTACACATCTTGTTTCATCTACTGTTGTCGAGACGGAGTCCTCACAACTACCCGTGTTCATGATCCATCTAATCAGTGAGACCATACCTCCTGAACCCGACATTGTTCAACTAGAAGTTGATCCATATCCTGTCTCTTTTTTTCCAGAACATATGCATCCCAGAGTCGAATGACAAGAAGTTGTTCCTGTATCGGTCACCCCATGATCTATTGTAGCCATTGAGTCTCCCATATCGCACAGCCAACCTCCTGAAATATACTTTGGTCTTGACGGCAAAATCCTTCCACCTGGTTTAATTTCGATTGAAGAAATCCCACAAGACGAGATACCTTTAACTCCAACCCATTTTAGGGAGGATCTTTACCTGTACGAGTATTTTCCTCAATCACCGTCCTCTGCTTTTGTTGATCCTGTTACTATTCAAATTCCCGTCGATTCAAAAGCGTATACATTTGGTCAAGTAACCATGCCTGAACCAACATCTTCGGTTGGACCATCTGTTCCGATTGCGTCAGCACCTGCTCTCGCTACCCTGTCGATGTTCACAACTTCACCAGTCATATTTTCATGGTGGCCCTTTGGTCCCATCAGGTTCTAAATATTTATCTGGAATTTTCTCTAGTGCATCTTCAAACCTGTGGACTTCACCAATGTCATCATCTGGTATTCTAACTGGTAAACCTATAGTGAGTATTGAACGGCTTGATTGTTTATACACATCCTTAGGGAAATATCAAGCTGGTCCTTCTAGGTCTATTCCTTCCAGTACCATATCAACTGGACTCCCTGCATTTGGAGAATAATATTTTCAGTCTTATTACCCTCCTCATGCTTGGGGGAAACCTTTGGTCACCCACTTTGACAGTACTCCATCGTTTTTTGGTCAAACTAATGCTGAAATGAATATTTGTCAATGGAAACCCACTCTGCCTATCCAACCACAAACGGTTGTACACTCGTATCAACCGGTTCAACCTGTTGCACCCACATCAATTCCACTTGTTAATGCATCTTTTCCCCTGTTACAGAATCAAAATTTTGTACAAAAACTGTTTTAGGCGGGTCCTTCAACTCAATACCCTCAAGTATTAGGCCCACAGACTCCAACTCCTCCAGCTAATTTACAACAACAACCTATACCCGGAATCATTTATTCACAAGCTGGATTACCATATTATGGGATGTCACATTCACAACCAGGTTATACCTATCCTCAACCAAATCCAAGTTATCCTAATTTGGCTTATAAAATTGGTGTTTAGACCCCTTGGTAGCCTCAGGCGCAAATGCCTCAACGTTAATTTCAACAAGTATCATATCCAGGTCTTGGTCAACATAATGCTCAAGCGTTTTATTATCAAAACAACTCCTATCTGGGTTACCAGTAGCAGATTCCTTATGCTTGTGCTCAAAGGCCTATTGCCCAAGCAATTCCATCATACCCTGGCTATGCTCAACCTGACCTTAATCGACAGTTGCCCTTTGTTGCAACTTTAGAGTTAACATATTATATTGGCTTACCAATGATCCAATCAACTATACTCCTTGGTGGCCTGTGATACCCCATAAATTACCCTCAAATATTCCTAAGTTCAATGGAAACCCTAGGGAATACCCGTCGACTCATCTTATGACTTATCATTTGTGGTGTTCACCAAACTCCCTGAATGATGACTCTGTTCGGCTACGTCTTTTCCAATGTATGCTCACTGGTCCGGCTGCAAAATGGTACATTGAGTTACCTAGAGATTTTCTCGATAATTTCACTGCCCTAGCTACTGCCTTTTTGACTCACTTCCAATTACCCATACGATATGCAACTGGAACAGAACTATTGACTAATTTTAAACAGACTACTGCTACTCACATTTCTTATCATATTCATGAGTGGCGTCGTCATCATAGAATGGTTAAGACATTTGTTCTTGATCAGCTCCTTGCTGAGTGGTTCATTAAGTCCCTGTTACCATCTATAACTAAGGATGTGGCTAAGGGTGGCGTCGTCACTGAAGAGAAGGTTATTGCTCGTGCCCAATATTTAGACTTGATTTATACTCATTCTAGCATGCTCTATGAAAAAATTCCTAATGCACCACGATCTAATTTTATTGTTCCTCCTCAATTAAAGGACTCTCATGTCATAGACAGTTTAATTGGTACTGAAAGCACACATCATACTGCTGCATATGATCTTGCACCTTCTTCCAAAATTAATGTCGTGTCATTTTACAAAGACAAAAGTAACAAGCAACTTGGAATTAAGAAAAAAGGGAAATAAGAAAAATGAAACTTCTAACCCGCAGGAAAGATCATCTGATCAATCGTCTGGAAATAGGAAACCTCATTATCCATGCATAATCTATAATGAGGAAAACTTTGTTTGGGATTGTCCTCACTGCGCTGAAGTCTCAAAAATGGTTAAGACTTCACATGCGTCAGCTGTGTTGACATATCCGTTTCTGAATCCGGACACAAATTTGGTTGCTACGGATCCAACTTCTAGTTCTCAAGTGCTTATGTTATCTGTTACAAAACCTTCAACAAATATTTTGGTGTCAACGCATAATAAAGATTATGGTAGTTAGGCCATTGATAAACCTACTACCTTGACCACGAATCCGTCTACGGAATTGAAACCGCCTACTGCCATTCCTGAATTGACAATCAAGCCACTGAAGGGATTCGTTAATAAATCGACATATAACCCTCGAGCAAGAGGTGCTCAAAACTATAATATAGTTGAAGATTTGGCTCAATCCCCTTCAGCTATGTCAGCTGTTGAGATATTACAAAATTGTCCCTCCCAGAAACAGGCTTTATTGTCGGCTATTGGTGGAATTTATTCAACTAATTCTAATCTTGTAGTCTTTAATCATACGGGCTGTGTGCCACAATTACTAGCACAATTGACATTCTCCATACAATTAAATGTTCTCAACCACCTTGTTCATCGTACTATTATTGATTAGGGATCATCTATGTGTATTATGTCTCTAAACTGTTGGAAGTCACTTGGCTCGCCGCGCTTATCTCAATCATCAACGCCATTGAAGACTTTTGACGGACGTACCTATAAGACTTGCAGTATTATTAATAACCTGCATGTTAAACTAGGGGGAAAGACAATGAATATTGATGTTGAGGTCATTGACAGACCCCTTGAATATAATATTCTACTTGGAAGGCCATGGGTATATGCTATGACTACAATTGTTTCTACATATTTTAGAATGATCGCCTTTCCATATAAAGGTGCCATCACAGTCATCAATAAGCTATCCTTCTTTGCCTCTGCTTCGCAGGTATCTGGAAGTGTTTCATTCGTTCACGCACCCCAACTAGCACTTCAGAACATTGGTGTGGCACTCTTAAAGGATTCTACTCTCATGGGAACCTTTGCATTACCGCCGCCTGTGACGTCGGCAAAAATTGCAAGAATAGAGACCTGCTGCATGATCTCTTCCACGCCATCTAGCCTAAGGAAGAATACGGGTGATTCTGAAATTGTTACGTTGGATGAGTTTCTACCGCCTAGCCCTATTGAGCTGGCATAGCAATCAATCTATCTAGATTGGGTGGCGAATCCGAAATTAGCGTCGCCGGTTGTTCGGGCTGATCATTCGTTAGACTTTGGTACTCCATCTGATCCTTTTTCCTCAACTTTCTTGTTAGATGAGAATATTTTGGAAACCATGATGTCAGAAGGAGAACCATGGGAAGGTTATCATCATCGTTCCCATCTTCCTGATTATGAAGAAAATAATCTTAGTGAACTATCACCCATCGATCAAAAATTTATTTTCGAATTATTTACCTATTAATGTAATAAATTCCGAGCGAAATTTGTCAAATATTGAAGAAACCATTTCTATCGATATTTCGACCAAACCTGGCGTTGTAGAAAATATTCATGTCGGCGTATCTTGTTCTCCATCAGAACTTGAAACATATCGCTCTCTTTTTCGTGAATTTCGTGATGTATTTTCTTGGTCTTACGAGTAAATTCTAGGCATAGATACTAGAATCATTGAACACACTATTAATATGTATCATGATGTCAAGCCAGTGCGTCAAAGCCTTTGTCTTGTTCATCCGAAGAAGGCCATTGTTATTAAAGAAGAAGTTGAGAAACTTTTGTGTGCTGGTTTCACTTACTGTGTTCAGCTAACTGAGTGGGTTTCCAACATCATTCATGTCATGAAAAAACAAGGAACCATTAGAGTGTGTGTCGATTATTGGGATGTCAATCTTGCTTTTCCAGAAGATAGCTATCCTACTCCCTTTATCGACCAGATTATTGACGATTGTGTTGGATGTGAAATATTTTCATTCATGGATGGATTTTCCAACTACAATCAAATCAATATCCACCCAGAGGATCAACATAAGACAACATTCATCTGTCCCTAGGGCACATTCGTTTATAGGAAACTACCGTTTGGTTTAAAGAACGCTGGGGCAAATTTTTAGAGAGCAAAGGATTATGCTTTCAATGACATCAAGCACATTGTTCAACCATATCTAGACGATTTACCCGCGGATTCACAAAATTGGACTGATCACCTGATGCATTTGAGAGCCATCTTCTTACGCTGCAGACACTACAAAATACACCTCAATCCACATAAATGTGTGTTTTGTGTTGGTTTTTGTCATTTGATTGGATTCGTCGTCTCAAAAGAAGGAATTTGAATCGACCCATTGAAGGTTCAGGCCATTCTTGATTTGTCTGCGCCATCAAAATTACTTCAGATACACAAACTTCAAGGAAAGGCTAACTTCCTAAGGAGGTTCATACCCAACTACGCCGAAATGGCTAAATGATTTACTCGGCTCTTGAAAAAGGGGGTTCCCTTCCATTAGGACCAAGTTGCACAAGCTTCTTTTGATGTTGTTAAGGATACTCTTGTCTGGGCATCATTAATGTATCCCCCCAATTATCAAAGTGATTTTTTATTATATATTTCCGTAGCTGAAACAACCATTGCTATGGTATTATTCCAAGTAGAGAATGGGATAGAACATCCAATATATTATTTCAGTCGTAATCTCAATGATACGGAAGAGAAGTATTCGTACGTAGAAAATCTTGCCTTGGCAGTTGTTCAATTTGTCCAAATATTTTGCCACTATATCCTGTTCCGAAAGGCCATTGTCATTTCGGATTGCAACCCCATGACTTGTATCTAATCATGTCAATTGCTGGGGGGAAAATATTCAAAATGTATTGTCATTTTACAGGAATTTATTTTGGAATTCATCAAATCCAAGTCAATTAAGTCTTTAGTTTTGGCTGAGCTTCTCGGTGACCTTACCTATGATAGTATTGCTACTACATCGGAACCATCTATTCCTGAGGAGTCTTTGTTTCTGATTGGATCATCTGATCCTTGGTATGGGGATTTTATCATATATATCAAGACCCAGAATTTTCGGCCTGATACCTCTCGCTCTGACTAGCGACGTATTCAATACCAAGCCAAAGATTATCTGATCGTCGACGATACACTTTATCGTCATGGTGTTGATACAATTTTAAGAAGGTGCCTCACTCATGAGGAGGCCAAACAGGTTTTAAATGATTGTCATGTTGGGGCTTGTGGTGGACACTTTTCTGGATACGCTAACGCGCAGAAGATACTTCGTGCCAATTACTTTTGGCCTAACATATTTTGTGATTGCATTCTCGCGGTCAGAAGTTGTCATGCGTGGCAGATATTTGATCGTAAAATCCGCAAACTGCCAGCGCCAATGCATCATGTTGTCTCTGTGGGACCATTTTCAAAATGGGGCATTGACTTCATGACCTGTAACCCTCGTTTGTCGTAGTATACTACTTTACCAAGTGGGCCGAAGCGATGCCTACATTCAGCAATACAGGACAAAAATCTGCATTATTTTTATTTAATCATGTTATTTCACGGTTTGGGGCCCCACAGGCTATAGTTATAGATCATGGGAAGCATTTTCGTAACCACATGATGACTGAATTAACTACCAAGTTAGGATTGTCACATGATAATTCTACTCCTTATTATCCACAATCAAATGGAAAAGTTGAGGCTATCAACAAGATACTTAAACATATGCTTGAACGAATGATAGCAGTTCGTAAAAGAAACTGGCATTTGATCATGTACTCAGCCTTGTGGGCATACTGAACCTCGGTGAGAAACGCAACCAGATTCACCCCCTTTCAATTGGTGTATGGTCTAGAAGCCATCTTACCAGTCCAATATGAAATACCGTCGTTAAAACTCGCAATCAACAACTTACCTGACACCTCAGAAGAAGAAGTGCATCTTTTTAACCTCATCCATCTTGATGAAACGCGTCATGAAGCCCAATTGGCCAACGAAGCACATAAGAGATGTATAAAGGTGCAATACGACAAAAATTTCCAACCTCGTGTTTTCTCAGAGGGCGACTTGGTCCTTCTTTATGATGAAGAAGATGATGTAATAGGTACAGGGAAATTTGATCCATTATGGCATGACCCCTATATTGTCAAAAGAGTTCTTACTAAGGGTGCCTATGAGTTGGTGGATTACGATGGAATTCTGTTGGCCCAGCCCAGAAATGGGTTGCATCTCAAACGTTACTATGCTTAATCATGAGCATAGTAATTTTTTGTATAATATTGTATATATATAATGTTGATTTTCATTCACTATCTTAGTTTGTTTTTTAGAGTTTTCTTGACGTTAGTAATTCGCTTTACATTTCATCGCAAATGTCTAAATCTTTGGAACCATTTGTTAGATATGCTGATGGTGCTAGTCGTAATACGTAGAATCTATCATCTGCAGCGTGGGCCATTTTCACTCCAAATGGTGAGTTAGTGAGTTTTCAAGGGATTTGTATTGGTAGATTGACAAACAATATCGTTGAATATAGCGCGTTGATCGAACTTCTCTCTGATGCCATTTCATTTGGTATTAACCGCATCATCATAAGGTTAGACTCACAACTTGTGGTATAACAACTTACTAGTGTTTATACTATTATAAATCCAACACTACATCATTTTTTCCTAAGAGTTCGACTTCTGGAAAGACACTTTTATTTTATTCAATATCAAGACATTTCCTGAAATTTGAACATATTTACTGATTCTTTGGATAATCAAGTATTAGACAGACATTTGCAACACATGTAGAGAAACATTCTCATAATTGAATAGGATTGTGCAATAAACATAGGAAAATACGGAAATCAAATAGATAGATAGTTATAGGTTTTACAAAAATTTGTTCCCAAGACACATTGGTCATCTAACCTCAAAATGTATGCAACATGTCAAAAGTAAACTAATGATGCTCATGGTAACATGATATAGATCTAGCTATCCTACGCAGTAACCACATCCAGCGGTTAGGAACACCTATAGTGTGGCACTATATTCGCATGGGTAACTCTTTGATCTGGAAATCTGGAATCCCGAAGGTCAACCCATCTTTGTGCTATCGAAGCTCAGACAAAGTCTCAGCCATGTCTAGATCCTAAAGGAATGCTCTCCCAACAACCCTCTCTGCTGGCTCATCTGCTCCATGCTATGGTTCCTCCACCGGTTGAACTCGACCAACATCTGCATTACATTAAAAATTTATTTTAGTCTTGGGAAAACATCAAAATACAAAAACATTGTATAAACCTTAGAAAAATAAAAAACATGGTCAAAAAATTCTTACCTATTGCACCCCACTAAGTGCCTTCTGGTAAAGCTAAGTCTGGATCTCCTCGGAAATTGACACCTGCGTATGCATACTCATCAATGGCGACAACATGTCGCTTGAACCAGGCGAATAACGCAGTCGAGAACACAATGGATGATTGGCCTGCATGCCTATCCATTAGTTCTACCCATCACTGCATCCTTGGATCTCTAGGGTTAGATACACCCAGTGTCACATGTTGAGGCAGCATCAGTGGAATCCACTCTAAGGCAAATTAAATGAGGATCAAACCATAACTGAAGTTTTTATTCCTTCCTCCCTTTGCCTTGTTCAGTTGTTCTTTTATCTGAGGAAGTACAGCTTCAGACCAGTTGAAGACTGTTGGCTCCATGCACTCTAGCGCATACTTCATATATGATCTACGCTATATGTAGTGTAATGGTGCCGATAAGTTTTACGATCGTGAAAAGAATGGTTCTCAAAGGCAAATCTCGAATGCCACAGATTTTTATTTTCCCATACTTGCTTGGCTCTGCCCCTGGATTGCAATATTGCAAAACATAATCTCTCACAGTCTCTCCTTCGAGAGCAGACCCTGAGAGGGAAATAGGCAAGCCTCTCCTCGACAAGCCTGTAATAAAGTATACATCCTCCACTGTAATAGGACCCACTTTCTTCCTAATGTGAAATGCCTCGATAGCAGGATCCCATGCGCGAACTAAGAACTCCAAGAGTTATATTTTTTGCCTCATCCCTGACAAGCGGAAGTACTTTAACAACCCACAATCTCTTAGGGCTCTTACTGTACCCGGATCATTTATGGAAACCATATTTTGTTCTTCATGCT
This sequence comes from Pinus albicaulis, assembly GCA_034641835.2. Lineage (NCBI taxonomy): Eukaryota > Viridiplantae > Streptophyta > Pinopsida > Pinales > Pinaceae > Pinus > Pinus albicaulis. The sequence continues at coordinate 1,047,949,704 of CM076572.1, forward strand.
CTCTTTCTCTCCATGTAATCGTTATTCTAGTCCGATGGAATCCTGAAACATAACCATAAGACCCTTTAGACTCCTTTTCATGCAAAAAATTAGGTAAATTTTGGGTACATTCCAAGAATAAAAAATGAGAATTGCACCCAACATAGTCTTGAACAAGGGACAGTGCATTGCATATGCACCTAGGCTTCAATTTAGGTGCTCCACAACTTAGTTTTTGATGCTCAAGGGTGCGTTGCCATCTTTTGAAAAATAATTTACCCTAAGGGGCCCAAATACCTAAAAATTTGTAATGAAAAGAATTGAATTGACTACTAAAATAAAAAGAGCGTTCATGGCACCAACCTATACCTAAAAATTTGCAATGAAAAGAATTGAATTGACTACTAAAAGAAAAAGAGCGTTCATGGCACCAACCTGGATCAAACGGCGATGAAAACCATCCACAGAAAAAATCACAATCAACGGCTGAAGTTTGGGGGAAAAAACAGGTTCAGAGCTCCAAAATGCAATTGGTAACTTTCAAATGGTAAAAATGAATAGTAAAACTCTTTTTATTAGTCATTTGATTATTTGCAAATCATATTTATTGCTGTGACTATGGTTTTATTCTATTTTTATCATGAAACATGTATTTTTAATCCATTTGATGTTGTTCTAAGCAAGTTTTACAACTGATGAGCAGATTAGTCGTGCAGATTTATTTCAAGAATGATTTGACCACAAAACATAATTTTATCCTTATTTTTCGAGCTTTGTTAAAAACGAAAAAGGACTTGAAGCGCACTTTTATCTCTTTTTCGAACTTCGATAACAGCAAAAAATGAACCCCTAGAGTCTTCTTTTAGCTCTTTTCAGACTCCAATAATGTGAAAAGATTGTCGAGCACCTATCTTTTCGAGCTCGTAAAAGTAAATGAATTGATATCTAATCAGTATAAATTTAACCTTTTTCTAGATTTAGATATATTATTTACAAAAAAGGAATGCCTTAGTCGAACATGGCTAAGAGGTTCTCTCAGATATTATTATACACTTTTTTGGATCTAAGCAACAACTTTACGAAAAATTACTTATGGAGTTTTCTTTTGTCCTCTTTTTCAAACTCTCTAAATATGAAAAAGGACCAGGTTTTCACTGTCGTTAAGCTCGTTAAAACATAAAATAGCGACGGGCTTGTCAATCATGGCAAGAATCGAGTCTCATTCATCGCTAGACTTGTCAAATTATTAAATAGCGATATATTATTCGCTCGAAGGGTTGAATTATAGATCAAGCATCTGTTATCCTCCTCAAGCTTGTTAAAAAATAAAGAGGTACTACTCGACAAATGAATGGGGAAAATTTTGGAAAGTGAACAGAAATTTTTACGATAGCAGGTCACTCTTGAACATGAAACTTCACTCCATCTGTGTGACTGTTTGGGTTGGGTAATCTTCTTGACGATTCATTCATACCTATGGTTCATCATGCCTTCACTTCGGTTTTGGGTCAATGCTGCCAACTCATTTCAGTGTCGCCGATATGTTCAACAAAATTCATCCCGTTAATACTCATCCTTTTGCAATACTCATAAACCTTCATTCTCATGATAGTCATCCCTCAACATTGCTATATCAAGTCATACCTTTGTCTCTGAAATCAGTAACTCCCGTTTCACAATAAAGTGACTTCCTAATAAAAACAACCACAAGAATTTGAGAACCATTAAAGTGACTTCCTGTCGACGACAAATCATTATCATGGAATTTCACTTAGAAACATCATATTCCAGTACCATGAGGCTTGTTACAGCATCGACAAGATCCTTGCTTCTAGACTTTTGGCCAAAAGATTTTGTTTGGCATTCGACATCAAATCATATATTCACGCCTTACGAAATATACTGCAGTACCTTGAGGGCCATTGACATCAATGGTGGTTCTCTCACGTTTGTTAACAACTCACATCATTGTCTAGTAATCAAACGATGTCTTACCATGTTCGACTACAAATCATATATTCGCATGGCTAGATTTGTACCCGAACGATCGAGTGAACGACATGAGAAGACCCTGGATCTAGTTTCAGCCATCCAGGCTACGATTTCAAGATTTTTGTACACATAATTTGTACGGTGACCTTACATATAAATCGTCATCCGAACATGGGCCAATATCTGTAGGCGTGTCTGTATTGGGAAACATTCCAATGTAGACGAATTTATGCGCTATGTACATTTTATTAGATAGTTTATGTGTTGAGCATGGGAATGCCTTCCCTCAGCAATTCGTGATCAAGAGGATATATCATGATGTAATGTATTGTAATATTGATGCAGGTCGCCACTCCGCTTCAGCTCCGGCCCATCACAGCGTAAAGCATCTCATTCAAAAAATATTTTTATTATTATTCTGACTTCATGCTTTAGGGGGAAATTGTTATAGGTCAATTTGGGCACCATTCCCAATAACCTAGTTAAATTGGACATCATCCCTAGAACCAATGAATGGGATCTATCATCCCCTATCATTTCAGTTGCTACATGCCCTAAGACAAAGAACAAGAACAAATCATCCATGACTTCCATTGCAAGGTTTCCAAGATTTGAAGTACATGTTATATCACTTATGAGCTCACCAACGCAGTCTCTCAAGGGAATAACTACTTTGCATATGCAGTTACCTCCATTCAAGGGTGCTCTACAAAGCACTTCCCGACACTCAAGGGTGCGTTGGTCAATTGGGAGCGAAATTATCATTGTTCCGGAATCTCCACATGGCCAGTGCCTTCTATAAGAGTGCATATGTGTCAAAATTCGAATCCATGTGTCCACTCAACACCTCTGAGCTTGGGAACATGTCTTGCTTATTATTAGAAATTCATTGATTGTGAAACTAGCTTCAGCTCATCTATAAATTGAGCACAGATCCTAGTGCTTAAAAAGGAAGAAATTTAGAAGACAAATGTTGTTGGAATCTCAATTTAGGGTTTGATTTGAGTGATATGTTGCTGGAGAGATGTTCATTGTGATGAGGTTGGGATGATGCTGGAGTTGGCGACATCAAATCAATCACTGGTTGTAACCTCCCCATATATCCATTAATAAAGATTGTTGCTTACTTTCCCACATATGTATCTATATAAGCTTTTGTATTTCATATGATGGATTCTCATCTGATGTATATGTTTCATGTTTCATTGATTTAACTGATTAAAGTGAATAGCCATTTGTATATTGCAATCTCTTTGTTGTTTAGTGTTCATACTTGCAAGAAATATTTTGGCGATCTAGCTTGGATTGGAAGCTATAGCAAGAGCGACAGAAGGAGAATAGGAAGCGCTTGGACTCCAAGTAAGTTTCTTAATCTATTCTATGTGTCTATTTACTGTTAGGAAAAGTATCTGCAAAGTCTTTAATCTGTTGTTCTAAATGCGCACCACATTTAGGGAATGTTTTTTATCCGTAATCCATAATTCCGCATAACAATTAGGTGGATTCACCAAGGACGAGATCTCCACGTCATCCATCAATGTCGCCTTACCTACAACATCAAGCCCTTCATAGATGAGGTATTGTGTGATGTTTCTCCTCTTAAAGTGTGTGATGTATTATTAGGCAAACAATACTTGTGGAAGCGTAATGATGTGTATGAGTCTACGCCTTGCACTGTGATTATTACTTTGAGAAATAATTTATACAAGATACCAGAGGTAGAACTACCTACCACCATCTCTTTGATCTCTGCGAAGCATTGCATTTTGATCGTTTCCCAAACCAGAAATTTATTTTCCTTATGATTCACCCTCAGGCAAAGAAGAAGATTGTGGCCACATCCATGCCCTCCAGACAAGGCTCCTCCGTATGAAAGCAACATATGGACAAGGTCGTGGAGGAGTATAGGGACATATTCACCTCACCCATAGGGGTACACCTACAATGGCAGGTCAAACACTCCATCGATCTAACCCCAGGGCATCGCTACCCAATGGAGCGATATATCAATGCTCTATTATGGAGAACGATGAAATCAAGAGGAAGATTCAAGCTCTGTTGTAGAAAGGAAACATCCGGCCAATTTCATCACCCTGTGTGAGACCGATTGTGTTGGTAAAGATGAAGGAAAAAACCTAGAGACTCTGTATTGACTATTAGGATCTAAACAAGACCACTATCTAGAATAGGTATCCAATCCCGTGGATTGATGACCTTCTGGACCAACTCAAGGGGGTCAAATATTTGAGCAAAAATTGACTTGAATGTCGGTTATCACTAGGTACCAATAGAACCCTCTGATGTGTGGAAATTCTACATTCAAATCCAAGGAGGGCCATTTCAAATGGATGGTCATGCCTTTCGGGTTGACGAATGCCCCCGAAACCTTCATGAGGCTGATGGACGACATATTGCGGTCCTTCACCAACTCATTCATGGTAGTGTATTTGGATGACATACTAATATTCATCAAGAGTTTGGAAGAGCGCCTACATCATATTCGACAGGTCCTCCAAACCATGTGACAAGACAAATTGTGTGCCAATTTGGAGAAATTCACTTTTTGTATGACCCAGGTTCAATATTTTGGGTACGTAATTGATGAGTAGGGTTCACATATGGACCCAACCAAGAAACTATTTTTTTGGGATTGGACAACCCTAACCACTCTAACAGAGCTCTGTAACTTTTTGGTTCTTTCAAATTTCTACCACAGGTTCGTGTTGAGTTTCTCTCATATCACTTGGCCTTTGAGAAAAGTCACCAAGGGTGAAGTGAAAGAAAATTTCTTTTGGTCTAAATCCCAACAAAAGGCATTTTTCAGGTTGAAGCATCGCCTATGCTTTGCACCAATTCTCACATTACTAGACCTGCATCAACCATTTGAGATTAAGACAAATGCCTCCAACTATGCTATTCGTACAATTCTTACTCAGCAGGGGCATCCAACGGTATATCACAGTGAGACGATTTCACACATAGTATGAAAGTATCCCACCTATGAAAAAGATATGTATTCCATTATGCAAGCCCTTCGATAATGGCAGCTTTACATTACGGGGAAGGAAACAGTTATCTACACCAACCACCGACCCCTGCAGTTCATACAGACACAAGGAAAGTTGGAGAACAATCACCACCAAAAATGGTCCACATAATTGCAGTAGTTCCATCTGAATATTAAGAACAGGAAGGGAAACAACAATAATTTTGCAGACTGCCTCAACTGTCCATCAATCATGGCGCTAAAAACTTTGCTCGACTCTCATGGACATAAGACTTCAGAATTATGGCCAAATATTTAAAAGAGTGATCTAGAATTTGGCAAGCAGGTTCTAGAATTTCACCTCTAGAACACACTATTATGCCACTTGGGACACCTCTATTTTCCTTCAAGCAAGCATGCCAAGATGATTTGGGAGGTGCACTACAGTTGAGTTTCTAGAAATTTTGGGGTAGAAAAGAGAGTTGCAGTGCTACAAAAGTATTTTTATTATCTAGAACTTCGACAATATGTTGGGAAGTACATCAAATCCTACATTTCTTGCATCATTTCCAAACCTAAAATCAAGCACAAAGGCTTGTATACTCCTATGCCTACTCCTAGCCTAACCTGGGAATCTATCTCTATGGATTACATGTCTGGCATTCCTTCTACCAAGCATGGAAATGATTGTGTTTTCGTGGTTGTCGACAAATTCTCTAAGATGGACATTCTGGTGGCCTACAAGAAGAGTATCGCAACATAAGCCACTTCCAAACAATTATTTGAATGAGTATGAGTACACTTTGGGATCCCACAATCCACTATCTCAGATCAGGACAACAGGTTCGTAAGCGCATTCCGGTCAAGCCTCTGGTCGTTTCTAGACATGAAGTTCACTAAGTCCACAACCTTCCACCCCTAAATTAAAGGAAAGACAAAGGTCGTCAACATAATGATTGTGCACATCCTGCACATGTAAAACCCAAAGAATCCATGCACATGATATGAAAGCCTCCCTATGTCGACCATAGCTACAACAGAGATCTCCACAACTCAACTAGCCACAACGCCTTTCAAGTGGGACTAGGATTCCAACCACTATGTCCCATTGATGTTGCCATACCACTTGCAACTACTGAGGAAGATTTGGCTCATGTCACGTCCAAAGTCAATAGAGCTAACAACCTCATTGAGTGCATTTATCACATATGCCAACAAGTCCACAACAAGTTGGAAAGAGAAAATGCTAAGTACAAATAGTGTCATGACCAACATCGGGTTCCACAAAAGTTCCAGGAGGGTGACAAAGTTTGGTTACATTTGTAGAAGGAGTGTCTCGTTGGGGCCTACCACAAGCTTCGATCGCTCCAATATGGGCCTTACACCATAACTAAGGCTATAGGGGAAAATGATTTTGAGCTCAACATTCCACCATTCCTTAGCCTCCAACCAATATTTAATGTATACCAGTTATGACCAAACCTTCCCCCATTGTTGGACACATCAGACATTGCTGAGAAGTTGACACCAACAAAGCTCAAACTAAGCTACACCGAATAGACCTAAATTGATAGGATCATGGACACACAGATCAAGAACACTCACTAGCAGAGCATCGAACCATATTGAGTTGTCAAAGCTGGCCAACTCCTTCACCAGGGCAAGTGGTTGACCAGGGATCAAGTTCAACATAAATTTCCTCACCTCATGGAGGCTCTGCATTCGATGGGGACCATTGCTTCCTAAGGGGGGAGGACTGATCTAGGTGGATATCAATGGCCACCCAGCTATTCCACTTGGACCTCCAGTCGGTTTCATCAGTTTCCTTGATTATAGCATGATTTACTATTTTTAGCAATTTTTTGGGTCCTGAACTTCTGGAGCTGTTTTGACCCCCTAAACAACATTTTTTTGAGGTCCACATTAGGCCTATAATTATAGGCAAAGACTGAAAACAAATATTTAAGCAGTTGGAGATATATTTCTAACGAGGTATCGTACACTCCAAACTAAGATCATATGACCAAGTTACAACCCCGAGAAGTTAGTTTCCCAACTAACCCCAACAGGGCCCACAAAATCTTGGCGTTCCATCTCCTAGTTTTAGGTTTTTAGTTGTTTATGGTTTCCCTTTTTTGTTTAATAATAAAAATTCCATTGAGCCTCATTATAACACAGTTCAGAGGCATGTAACCGCTACATCTCTTCTCAGAGATAAGCTACCATCGTCTGAGCTAGTTTGTTTCCATTTTGTATGTAAGCATCTTTCAGTTCTTTGATATTAATGAAATGAAGATTTAATTATGTTGCATCACTGTGTTTATGTTTATATTTGTATTTTTTTGTGTTCCTGCATAAGTGTAGAAAATCCACGTAGATTAAAATTGCTAATTTTAATATGCTAAGACAATAGACTTGAGTCTACTCTATCAATTACGGAAACCAATTACGATCACGAAATCACAAAACATACAAGAGAAAGAATTTCATTCACACATTACACAATTATTTCCTAGGGAAAGCCTCAACTAAAAACCTTGTTATTGGTATATTGCATTAGTCAGAAAATATGAGAATCTTACAATGCTTTTCTCAAGCCCAAGCAACCTCTACAGTATCTCTATCTATCTCACTGCTTCTTAGAGAATCCTAGGCGAATACTTAACCAATTTTCTATCTTCCTGGATCCCTATTTCCTTCCGTTGTTTCCTTAGGTATTTAGCCTCTATTAATTAGAGAAAACCTCATCCACAAATACGCAATTCATCTAAGGCCTTCCTCTGACTGCATACACCACCTGTACAATTTGGATGATTATACAACTGATAATACACTGCCCTTGAATTCCAATCTCAAGTGGGTTTTTCTCTCATCTGATAAGCATGAGTTATTTATGGATAATTTATCAGTTATCAGATTGATCACTACATCTGGTTCAAGTTCAAGTTCCACACTTTTACCTCTCACTAGTTCCTCCAACAGTTGGAACTAGTTAAACTGAATTTAACTCAGATAAATTGAGTTAATTAATTACAACTCAAAATAAATTTAGCCAGGTCTCCTAAAAAGTAGGAACCACTCTACATGACTCAAGTTAGACCCTCAACTCGAAGTAACTGAACCAACTATGTCAAACTAACTTAGTTAAGTCGTACAAGTTGTCATGTGATGTGGAATTACAATTTTATTCTAATTTAATACAAGGGAAAATTAAACTAGAATATTTCTTGGTGCCATTTTCAATATTTCTTGTTGCCATTTTCAACAATAAGTCCTGATCGGGTAGTATGGGGAACCTAATGGCAGGAAAAATTAGCAAATAATGAGTTGCAAATTGTGTGGGGCTAATATGATGTGAGGGGTTTCGCGACTGAAACACCATATGGCCAGAATCCTCGTACATGGTGTTAGGCTTTGAATAATCTAGCCCGGAGCTTATCAGAGCTACATATGAAGAAAGTGAGGAAAAATAGAAAAAGAAATAAGAGGCAAATGAAAACACAGTTGAGCGTGCAAGCAAATATTTAGGGCTATATTATTTTGATATTGAGCTTGAGGGTAGTGGGAAGGGTTCCACAACTTCACCTACTGATGTTACTAGGATGTCATCATTTTTTGTTCCACAAACCAGACGTGGAGCACAACCTTGAGTAAACTTAGTAATTAAAAAAAAAAAAAAGCAAGAAAAAAACAAATTTATGTGGAGGTGTCTTTATTGGAGTGACTTACGTCTCAACATCACCAAAAATAATCAATTTTTCTATTGCTATTGTGGGCCTAAGGTACACAAGTGCTACATGTGAGGAGTTGCAAGGGCCAATCCTTTAAGAAGAAAAGAAGAACATCAACTCTAGATTGGCGAAGTTGAAGTAGTCATGGGAGGTCTTTGAATGCACAATGATGCTTGATGGTTGGATAGATAGGATGGGTAGGAACCTTCTAAATTTCTTGGTACATTGTCATAAAGGTACCATGTTTATTAAATTTGTGGATGCAGCACCTCATATAAAAGATGTAGCATTGATATGTGAGTTGTTAGATGAGTTCTTCTAGGAGATTGGTGTACAAAATGTGGTGCAATTCATAAAAAATAATGTAACTAATTATGTGGCTATTGGTAGGAGGCTTATGGATAGGCACCAATCATTGTTCTGGACTCCATGCGCAACACATTGCATCGATTTTATGCTTGAGATACAAGGAAACTCTCCTTCATCAAGAACATGATTGATAGGGCTAGGAGCATCCCCAAGTTTATATATAACCATGCTTTTGTTCTTAGCCTCATGAGGAGATCCACTAGAAATAGGGAGTTTCAGCATCTTGCAATCACATGTTTTGCCACCAACTTCATTACTATTTAGTATTTTCTTCAATGTTGGTTTAATTTGAAGAAAATTTTTGTTTCCAATGAGTCATGTGATTGTAGATACAACAAGAGACTAGATGGGAGAGCCATTGCAAAATTGGTGCACACTGACTCCTTTTGGAAATGAGTAGAAGAGTTCTCATATAATGAACCTGTAGTAAAGGTTCTGAGATTGGTAGTTGGTGATGATTAGCTATCAATGACTTATTTGTATGGGGCCATGGATAGGGCCAAAGGGACTATTCATGCTTATTATGCGGACAAGGGTTCCACTAGGTTTGATAGATAGATAATGTTATGGGGCGTGATTGATAGTCGGTGGACAAGGATGCTTCATCAACCCATTAATGCAACATAATTTTCCTCAATCCCGCATTTTACCACAAATGCAACTTTGATTTTGATTGCAAGGTGCCGGAAGGGATCCATACCTGTGTTCATAAGATGATGCATGATCTCAAGCTTCACAACAAAATTGGGAGATGGAGATGTATCAGTATGGCATTGGACTATTTGGTTTTGATGATGTTATTCATGAAAAGACCATCTTGATGCCACATAAATGACAAGTCATGACTCATTAGAATTTACTAGTTTAAAATTCTAGATTTTTTAAATTCAATTATTTTTTATTTGAATGTTTAATTATGTTTTAACTTTTATTTATTTTGATGTAGTTGTTTAGCAGTGAAGTTATGGTGCAAGGGCCCCAAATTTGCAAAAAATGGCTATCAAAATCCTTAGTCAAACTTGTAGTGCTTCGAGGTGTGAGCAGAATTAGAGTGTATTTGAGAAAATACACTCAAAGAAGTGCGACGGGTTATATTTTGAACTTCAACTGAGAAATTACATTTTTTGTAATTTATGACCCTCGAGTGTCAAAACTCATTATTTGTTTAATGACACTCTTACAGGTTGAAGTTCTCACACCTTAATGACTTGATGTATGTCCATTACAATCATCAACTACAGGTGAAGCAAATAGAGAAACCATTGGTTTTGGATGCCAGTTCCTTAGACAAAATTGACGTATTGTCTAAGTGGAGGGTGGAGTTTAAGGTTCCCATTATGGAGGAGTCACATACATGGTTAGAGGAGAAACCATTAGTAGTATAGGGGAAACAAGAGGAGGAGGAGGAGGGGAAAGTGCAGGTGGGGGAGGAGGAGAATGTGGTAGCATCAACACCATCGTCTACATATATAAGAGAGCACAATTCTATACTCAGTATTCATTGCTTGACATGAGGTGCAAGGTTGAGGCCTTTTACTACTAGGGGCAAGCTTGAAAAACAACACAACAACTTTTCTCGTAAAAGGGGGAGAGGGCACTAATCTCAAATAGCTAGTTGTTAGTTTTGTTTGTTTTTCCATTGTACATATAACTCGTGATGATGAGATACATTTATATATGTGATGTTAATTTGTATTGGTTCTCCACATTTGAGTCCTTGATTGGACAATTATTAGGGATCAACAAGATTTACTATTGCTTTTGATGTATCATTTTTATTTGACATCCATTACATCATATATATCAATGCTTTATTCATATTTATGTGCCAATATGTCTATTTTCATGTTTTTGATGCTTTACATGTTTAAAAATTTGAAAAAAAAATGAATATATTTTACATTTTTTTATGTTTGGAGAAATTCATCCTTCTTTTGTTTTTGTTACCAAAAAGATATTTTCAAGACCCTCTTTGATTTTTTATCGTGCCAAATTTTTCAACATATATCTATATATATATATATATAACTAGCACAATTGTATATTGCTTAAAATTATTATTCTCAATACAAAATTCACATATAATATGTATATATATCTACATAAAATTTTTATTTTAAGAAATTTTATTTATTTTTAAATATCATTCTCACATACATATACTTACTTCATCTTTTGCATTTATGATGAGCAAAAAGGAATCAAATTCTTTCCGCATACAAAATTTTATATGTGCAAAACTTACAATTTATTTTAATTTTTTAATAATTTAATTAAATGTGAAATAATTATAAAAAAATAAAATATATTTTTTTCATAATAATAATGCAACTAATTCACCTAACAAAATCTTTAAACACGGTTAGTGTCTTGTTGTGACCACTTCACTCTGGTCTGGCCTAATAGTGTTTTTATAGACATTGAATATAAGGCTTCAATTGTGAGTCAATTAGATTTTATGTAACTTGTTGCATAGAAACAACACTTTAAAGTAATAGAGTCGTATTAAATGATTTGCGAGAGATGAATGAAAAAGCACCATGATGCAGTGGAGATGAGCAACAAAAGTAACATCATCACATCTCTTTAAGAAGGTCCTTGTCGTGGAGAATGACTCGTATTAAATGATTCCAACAAGAAATGAGATGCATTTTTGTTTTCCATTTTCATGAAATTGATGTGATTGATCATAGTCTTCTCTGTTCATAGCACACCACCTTACATTTTTACCATGATTTTTTTAGATTCATTTAAACTATTAATTAAAGAAAATATTAAACAAAACAAGCTTATTCATTATTTATCTTAAAATATTAGTAATATTAAATGATTATAAAGAAAATGAACAAAAATGAACATAATAAAAAAAAAAAAATGAATATGATTACCTACACATGAATAGGAAAGGATTGATCAATCACATATTTTATGGAAATGAAGAAACAAAAATGCTTTATTGATTAGTATTTTCTTGTTCATTTCCACAAAATCCATGTGATGGATCATAACCTTATTCTGCTCATGAACAAGGAATCATAGTCCTTGAGTACGCTCTTTCTTGCTCATCACCTTGAATCATTTAATATGACTGATATTTCACTATATAGTCTCATTATATACCATTTTTTACTTTGAAGGTATACATTTTAATTAGATGTAATCATGGTATTTTTTATTAATTTCTAGGAATTGTAGTTTATTTGTTATTTTTTTAAACGTGTTTTTTTGTGTATTTTTCTATTTAATTTGTTTAAAATTTAGTAGAAATTTATTGAGATTATAAATTTGAGTTATGAACTCCCCACAATTTGAGTACCTCAGAAATCCACAGAATTCTAACGAAAAACATATAACAATGCCATGCCTTTCCCCTAAACTGAGCTGATCATTGTGCTCTCTTGTTCATCTCCACTAAATCATGATGCTTTTAATAAAGTAGTATAAAGAAACTACAATTTTGCCCATAAAATAGTGGAAATTTTGGATATTTAAATTATAGTTGTCAAGCTTTATTATTTTAGGTGTCGAATTTTTTTTTAATAATATTAAATACCATGAAAAAAAATCCATCCAAACACTTCAGTTTTTTGAAAAAAAATTATCTCCTAACAACAAAAACAATTATCACGATAACAAAATAATGTCCTCGATAGATTAAATCATCTCCCTCGAATCATTTAATATGACTGATATTTTAAGAACAAACTCACCATGTATATTTTAATGCCATGTGATAGTAGTACTTTGTTGCTCATTTCCCCTAAACCTGTTCGCGATCATTGTGCTCCCCAATTCATTGTCTCTTTGTTACAGAGTGTTTGCCCAAGCTTGGAATTTGACTACTTGTAACATACCTTTGCTTTTCTTTTCTTTTCAAATCTGTGTTATAAGATTGTAAATGTGTTAAATTTACATATAAGTGTCTACAGTATCTCTCATAAATTAGAATAGGTAAAATAATAAATATAATTTTAAATGTTATAACCATGGTTACGAAATTCGGTCGTACCCGCGAAAAAAATATGAAAATTCGGAAATTCTATTTGTACATCGAATAATTCGATAAAAAATCACTTCGTTTGATGGTAGGTTCACGTCATGGTTTCTAATTTATTAGATAATTAGATGGATTTTTTAATTTCGGTTTTTGGTAAGTGCAGCGACTTAAAGATATAATAGATTGTTGTGATTAGGTTCACGTCATGGTTTTTAATTTATTAGATGGATTTTTTAATTTGGTTTTTTTTTTAATAAGTGTAGTAATTTGGGTTTTTTTTATAAGTGTAGTAACTTAAAGATATAATAGATGGCTTTAGTATCACACAGGTAGGAAATGGAAATGGAAAGGCTTAAGGATTGTAGTAGGAAATGGAAACTAATGTTTTTGAATTTTTAATTTTAGTATGGTTTAAAAAGCTGAACTAATAAAGAAAGAAAGAAAGAATTTGAGCACATATCTTGAAGTTGATTTTTTTTAATAAAAGTAACTATTATTTTTAAATAGTTGAGATAAGAATTTGAGCATGAATTAAGAATTTTGACTCTTAATTTTTTTTATTTTATTTAAAAAAAAAAAAAAAAAATTGAATATTTTATTATTATTTATTTATTTATTTTTGTAAATTTGGTAGTTCCTTACTATTTTCTATTTATCAAAAAAGGGAAGGTTGCAACATATACATATTCAGTGACCTCAACCTGCCCGTAGGAAACCAGGTCTATTGGCCACCTTAAAGCATTAAATGCCATCCAAAATTGAAATTGTTTCTTTCTTCTACTAGCTGCTATGTCCATTTTACTGTTTAAAAGAAAGTATAATTGACAACATAAAACATAAAAGCTATCCACAAAAATCATAAAGACTTGAAACTTGATTTACTAGCCATCTGAAGAGTCAATCGGTGCTGGATTTTTGCGGTGGAGTCGGGCATATCTACTTGTTGCATCTGTTGAATCTACCTTTCAATTCTGGCAATTCGGGTTGTTGCATGGTACTGTGACACTTTGATATCTTAGAGTTCAGTTTTTATTTCCTGAAGGATTGAGATCACTTCAGGATTGCCTTCTATTAGCTGTAAACTTTGCAGTGCTTTGGCCAAAACACATTTCAGAGTCCAGTATGTATGGATAGTTTGATGAAATAGAGAAAGACAACCTCTAGTATTTCTGGGATCACTTACAAAGTCCATACTTTCCTCGTGTCCCTCTATGTCTTCTTCATTACTGTTTCTTTCTCTCTCCCATCCCTGGATTACATTTCTAATTTGAGGGGGGTTACTAGCAGAGTAAGCTTTGAAAAGATTCTCCATTATCTCGTTATTTGTCTCCATACCTCTCTTACTTGGCTCAGCTATGTTTTTAGTGAGTTGTTGCTTTCATTTATCTCTAGGCTTCGGCTAACGCCTTGCAGATTGTCTTTCAACCATTGTGCTAGTCTAGCTGGGTTGAAACTTTTGCTGAGCTGAACCTATATGCATTATGAGAAAGCCTGTAGAAGGCATTGAATTAGTTACTGTGAACCCATGAATTGTCAGGGGTATTTCTGCCGATATGGAGTAAAGCAAGGATTTTTGAAAGCAAATCCCTTTACAGAGACAGGGACGGAGACAATTTGACAAACATAAAAACCCATAACAGAGATAGTTTAACAAGCGGAACTGACCCAAGCTATCATTACAAGTAATATGTTGTCTAGCTAGCTTACCATCGACAAAAATTACTCAGAAGGCAAAACTAAGAAAATGACAGACCCAATTATAGGATTAAAAGGGTTCAGAACCTTGATAGAAGCCTTTCGGCTTATCTTCATGTTGCATACAGAAGATTTCATAAATTTGAGAATCCCATTCTTTACTAAACACCAAACCATGCAGAATATAAGCTAAAAACCTTTGAATGAGCCAGAAGAGTGAAATTCTACAAGGGGTTCGAAAGCAGGGTTGAATAGTCTTCTGAGGGATGAGCAAATTCAAATTTCTAAACTTGCTATGAGTGAAATCAAAACCCAAAATTACATGCAATATCTTGAAGACAGAGCAATTACGATTCCTACCCATTCCACCTCTACACAGACCTATGCAGAGACTGATGGTTAAATGAAGAAAAATGAATTGAAGAACCAATACATACCACTGTACCCGAGCACGAAACCTTTTTGGGGAGATGTGTTCTTCAAGAATTCCTGCGAAACCTCCAGGGAAAGCGTTCTCCACAACAAATCCTTCAACAACTCCTTTGTTGCTCCTGGCAGAACGAATGTTTTGCTTTCTTCCCTAAGCTTGTTTCCTTAACCTCTTCCTCTGCTTTTTCCAACGTTGTCCTGACAGAATTAGTTGGCATTCCCTTCTTGTCATTATTAACATGTATGTTGCGCACCCTTCTCTTTGTAGGCTCATAAATGTTGCCAGGTATTCCCACACCATTTTAACATGCCACCTCATGTCTGCTGCCCTCCACTTGCCTTGCAGCGTTTAACGTTGGGCACCCCGATCGGGGGTCTTGGCTTATAGCTATATCCCACTCTATAATGATCTGTAGGGGGTGTAATTCAATATCCCAGATCCTGTCCCTTTGATTTGCATCCAGTTTTCGTACCTCGTTACGGCATCCCCAGTTTGCTAAATAATCTTCTACCTCATTTCCTATTCTGCGGACATGCGAAGGTATGAGATAATGAATTTGTTGTATCAGTGATCCTATCTCTTGTATAAGACGTGCTGTCCTCCAACTTTTGCTTGTTTTTTCATAGGGCATCCCTTGTTGCAGTTTACGTATCACCTATGTGACCATTGCCAAATCCCCTTCAACAATGAGTCGATGGTAATTTTCTCGCTTTGCTATTATAAGCCCTTGTTTCACTTCCGTTAGCTCAACTTCATTATTCGTTGCATACCCAATGTCCATTGCATATACCCTGCAAGTTATTCCATGAGAGTTTCTAAATATTCCTCCTGCTCCTACCTCGCCTGGATTTCCTTTTGATGCCCCATCATAATTAATTTTGATAAATCCAGCCTGTGGCGGTACCCACTTATATCCTGAGTTTTGCGGGGGGGGGGAGGGGGGGGTTTAAATTTTCAAAGTGTGTTTGTCAGCATTTGTGGTTTTAAATTCAATTTGGCTAGTATTTTGCCTTCTATTCCTGCAGTCTTCCAATCTTCGTCTGTCCATTTCTCTACCAATATAGTTTCCCAGATATTTTCAATGATTCCCAGCCATATTTGGGTTTTGTCTCGAACTTCTCCCCGGAAGATGCGGTGATTTCTTTCTTTCTAGATGCCCCATAGTATAAACCCCATTAACAATCTCCAAGCTCTGTTCAGGACTTCACAATTGTATCCCCCTTTTCTCCATTTAATAATCATCTCATTAACACTTGTATTATCTCTGTCTGTTCGCTGAAATATCCTTGCATTATTTTGCCAGAGAGTTTCTGCCATTTCACAGGTATTTAGAAGATGTTCTATTGTTTCTGCTTGTCTATTACACATATGTCAAAGTGAGGGGCCATATATTCCTCTCCGTTGTAGCTGATCCTAGGTCAGTATCTTTCGATGACTTAGGAGCCAAAGGAAGTGTTCCACTTTTGGCCAATGTCTTAGAGACCAAATTTTTCTCCATATAGGTACTGCTATATTGTGAAGATTATGGGCTTTAATGTAATCTCCCTCCTGTATTGTAAACACGCCTTTGCTTTGATATCCCCATATGAGTATATCTTTCCCTGTTGCGGCAACTACTTTTCTGTTTTTCAGTTCCTTTTCCAGATTATTCCATTGTATTGTCGCTGGAGCTTCTGTCCAATGTCTTTGATCTTTCCATTTTCTCCATTGGTTGTCCTCTTGTTGGCACTAGTAGTTGTATATTGTTCTTCTTTTTGGTGTGTTTGTGAAGAGTATTATTTCCCCTAAATCAAGTCGGTTGAATAGTTTTTCTCTCTGTTGCCACGAATTCTCCCAAAACAGAGTCTTCTTTCCTTCCCTTACTTCCCAAAAACTGTGTTGTCGAATTAGATCTCTATTGATAGCTACTAAATTCTAGATGCTAGACCCTTTGGTGGGGGTAATATCTCCTTTTAGTTTACTTGCTAATGTCCTCGGCATGTCATATTTTCTCTCCCAAATTGATTTCTAGAGATCATGCCCTCCTTGTATTCATCTCCACCATAATTTTTCTCCCATAGCTTGATTTAACACGTAGGGGTCTCGAAGGCCCAGACCTCCTACTGTTTTCAATTTTGTGAGCTTTTCCCATGAAAGGAGCGCCCATTTACGAGCTTCTTGGGCCCCTTGCCAGAGAAATTTCTGGAAGATTTTCACCATATTATTACATATTGTCTTTGGAGCAGCCCTCCCAAATAATTGATAAATAGGTATTGATTGAAGAATTGATTTTAACAATATTACTCGACTTGGGGCGTTCAAGGCTCGGAATGCCCAATTTTGTAATATTTTCTACAGACGATTAAGGAGGTCTTTCCAACCTGAGATCCTTAAGGAAGTTGTGTTTAATGGGAAACCCAAGTATTTCATGGGGAAGGTTCCAGCTATGAATCCTAGCGTCCGGGCTAGGAATCTCTGTGTTGCATCATTGATATTGAAAAAATAAACATTTTATTTATCATTATTAACCAGAGTTCCTCATGCTTCCATGAAGATTTTTAGGATGTTTAATATAGATTTTGCCTCTCTCACTGATGCCTGACAAAACAGGAGGATGTCATCAACAAATTGTTGATGCGTGAGAATTAGATCTGGTCCGCATAGGTTCATTCCTTTTAACTGACCTCTTGATAATTGAGCTTTGATTAATCTACCCAATCCCTCAGCTGCTAAGATAAACAAAAAAGGTGAAAGGGGATCCCCTTGACGGAGGCCTCTAGATATGTTAAACGGCCGGGTTGGGACTCCATTCAGAAGTATCGAGAAATTTGGGGATGAAATGAACGTACTCAACCAATGTATCCATCTATTTTCAAAACCAAAGGCTTTGAGAACTACTATCAAGTAAGGCCAGCTTATGCGATCATATGCTTTAAAGAGGTCCAGTTTAATTAACATACTTTGTACTTTGAGCGTCCTTAAAGAGTGAATTGCTTCTTGAGCGTTGACAATGTTGTCCAAAATTTGTCTCCCCTTCACAAAGCCTATTTGTTCCGGAGATATCAGACTAGGTAAGAGTGGTTTTAGTCTATTTACCATGATCGTAGACAATATCTTGTAGATAACATTACATAAAGCTATTGGTTTGAAGCCTGCAGGTGTATCCGTATTGTCCTATTTTGGGATGAGAGCTATGAATGTAGCATTGAGAGCTGGATATACGTTTCTAAACCTCCTTGATTCCTCTACCAATTCCCAAATATCATGACCCATGAAGTTCCATGTTGCTTTAAATAATTCTGCTGTAAATCTGTTCGGGTTAGGAGCCTTATTTTTAGGCATGTTCTTAACCACTTCTTCCACCTCATCCATGGTGATTTCTCGCATTAAGGCAAGGTTCTGATCTCTACTAACAATAGAGGGAATGTTGTTATTTATTATATCAATTGTTGCATGTCTATTCTGATCAGGTTCTGTGAGAATATCTTTGAAATGGTCTACCAATCTTTTTTCCATATCTTCATGTTGAAGCACTTGATTACCATTTTGGTCTTTCAATGAGAAGATTCTATTATGTTATCTCCGTTGAATCAATGTTTTATGGAAAAATTTTGTGTTCCTCTCCCCTTCCTTCAGCCATTGTACCCATGATTTTTGCTTCCATAGCAATTCTTCTTGCTTCCTTCGTTCTTCCAGTTGACTCAGAATATTTCCTTCTTCTAGAGCTAGAGCCTCTGTTATTCCATTTAAGATCATATTATGTTGTACATTCTTCATCTTTTCTCTCAGTATTTCTTGGTCGTGATGGATATTTCCAAATTCTTATATGTTCCATTTTTTTATTTCTGACTTAAGTTTTTTCAGCCGAAGTTGAAATGAGTGCATTCTATTACTTCCTTCAATTTGGTTATTTTCCCACCATTGTTTTGCTTTGTCTAAGAATGTGGGGTCTCTTAACCAGAATAGTTCAAATCTGAATGGTCTGTTTTTCGGACCTTCTTTGATATCTATTTCTCTACTTATCGGCCAATGATCTGATCCTAACACAGGAAGGATTGTTGCTTCATAGTAAACATCTAAGCTTACTAGAGCTTCCGAGGCTAGAAATCTATCCAATTTGGATGCTATCTGATGTGTTTCCCCGTGCCTATTATTCCAAGTGAACTTTCTATTCGCTGTAGGTATATCTACAAGTTTGAGGTCTGTGAGTAAGTCCCGAAATTGTTCCATCTCAGGGTCTTCCCTCCTTATTCCTCCTTTTTTTTCAGTAAAGTTTAAGATCATATTAAAGTCTCCTCCCAGTAACCAAAATTTCTCTTGATGCATGTTACTAAGAGTCTTGATACTCTGTAAAAATGCCTCTCTTTCTCTTGGAATTGGAGGCTCGTAAACTGCTGATATAAGTAACTTTTCCTTTGTTCCTACTTGTCTAAAACGACCTCTTAATATGTGAGGAAGGCCTATCCATCCATCCACTGTTATCTTAGCAGGATTCCAGAGAATAGATATACCCCATCACGTGGCTCTTGAATCCATAGCCATTACCTTGAAATGGGGTTTAAATGAGTGAAGTATAGTCTCAAGTTTCTGGATCGAAACTTTAGTTTCTTGGGGCATCAATACTTGTGGTTTTTCTGTTTTGAGTCTTTCCTTTGGATATCTTTGTTTGCCTTTACTGTTAAAGCCTCTAATATTCCAAAAGATTACTTTCATTGGTTAACTTTTGGTATTTGTTGGAATACCATTGTTAATGGTATTATCTTTCCTGTATTAGCTAACATTTCACCGACCAGTGGTATTGAATCATGCAATGTCCTTCTTCCTTTTTTCTTACTTCCTTTTTGCTGTTGAATATTTAATTTTTAAGTTTAAGAGAAAAATAGAAAATAAGAATGGATGTAGATTTCATTTTTGAATATTTATTTTTTAAATAAATATTAAATACAAAAGTATTCTAGATAAGATTTGAAAGTAAGAAATAAAGTTTTGAGTTGTGAAAAAAAGTGAGATTTTGAAGATAACAAATAAATGTGGTTATAGTTTTGGTTTGTAAATTACAATTTTAAAACTGTTTATATTGATTAAAATTATTTAAATTTCAAAATAAATAGAAAGAAAATTGAAATATATATATATATATATATATATATATATATATATATATTTATAAATGTTTAAGAAATATAGTCTTTAATTTTTTTTTGAATTAAAACAATTTAATTCAAAAATTTTATCGTAATAGGTAACTATGGTTATAACTTGAGTATATCACATTTGAACATGTCATCATGTCATCTTTGGTTGATAAAGTAGAAATTAAAATGTCAAATTAAATTGTACTTGAGTCAATTCCAAACTCCAAGCACCATATGATATGCCATAGCGAAGCCACCAAATTAGGGTTCTAACTTTTAAGTACGAATGGCATGCTCCCCGGTACATGTTGGTGTTCAAGTTTCAACTTTCCTTTGTTAATGAATTCAACCTTGCTAGCCGGCTGGGTGTGCTCTGCTTTGGTGGTCTAACTCTACTTTAGTAATCATCTGCCTCTAACCTTCCTCTATTAATGGTGTGCTCTGCTCTGGGGCTTCAACTCTACTTTGTTAATCTTCTACCTCTAACCTTCTTGTATTAATCTTCAATAGGCTTATTGAGTTTTTACTGGGTACCCAGTTGGATTTGCTCTGGTTCATCAATTTTGAAGAATTTTACTTAATGTTGGCTGACTATGTTATGATATACTTCTTCAAAAGATTAGTAGTGTACCTACTTCTACACAGATAAAAAAAATAAGTCGTGTTGTAATTTTTGAATACATGTGCAATTCAAACCATAGCTATTTCTTTTTTATTTTATTTTTAATTGGGTTTGTATATGTTTGTTTGAACCATAGTGATTTAGGTGGTGGAGTTTTTTTTGGGTGTTGTCTACTTAGGTTATAATTTTGAGGGCATGGTAAATTTCTTGCTTGAATTAGGGGAGAAAATTTTCAAAAAAATTGACCGTTGTAGTGTTTTAAATAGGGATGGATTTAATGGTATCAAGAACCCTAGAAACACCTAAAATCTTGAAGCTAGACAATTGTAACCTGGATAGAAAATAGATTTGTGATTTCTGCATAATCTAAATGAAATTTATTTTAAATATCAAATTTATTTGTTAGATATAAGACTTTTGTGATCCATAATGTCGATAGATAAATGTCTTTATTTTAAATATCAAATTTATTTGTTAGATTTAAGACTTTTGTGATCCAGATAGATAAATGTCTTTCCCGTCATTAGGATTAGGTCAATAAAAAAGAGACGTTTTGAACCAACTAATGTGGTTCATCCTCAGGACAAGGTGGACATGCATCATTGCCCGAAATAGTCGTTGAGAGCTAGTTGTTAAGAACTAGCCGTTAAGACTAAATGTTAAGAACTAGCCGTTAGAAAGTTAGTTAGTTAAAATTTGTATTAATTAAGTAAAATTAAATAATTAATTAATTAATTAAGAAGAAATTTTATTAAAAAAGAAGTTTATGAATTTATTATGTAATAAATATAATAGGTAATAGGGAGGGGGGAATTTTAATTTTGAATTAAGATAACCAGAAAATTAATTGATTAACTAATTAGATTAAAAATAAAAATAAATCAATAAGTTAATTAATTAATTAATTGAATATAAAAATAAAAATATAAATAAATAATCAAAATTACCTAAAAAGATAATAAGGGGTAAATTTTTAATTTAATAAATAAATAGAATTAAATAATAAATTAATTAATTAATTAATTAAAATTTTATTAAAAAGAGTATATAAATTATTATGTAATTAAAATAAATATAATAGGTAATAGTGAGGGGTAAAATTTTATATTATAAATAAATAAAATAGATAAATAAATAATATAAGATAAATAAATTAAATTAATATAATATAATTAATTAGACAAAAATAAAATTAATTTATAAATTAATTTAAAAAATATATTTAAATCCGAAAAACTTAATTTTAATGATGTAATTAATTTGAAGGACATTTATCTATCTATCAAATTTATTTATTTATTAAAATAATAATAATAAAATATTTCTTATTATAATTAGAAAACACAATTTGTTTGATAAACAAAAAAATCACATATAAATAAGTCCGAATTAACAGGGTTTGATTCCTTTCATTTAGCTAGCCTAGACTTGATGTATTGGTTTTTTTCAGAAGAAAAAAACGCTGTTATATAATATTTAAAATATATGACAGTACATGTTCACCATTACATTCTCAGCTGAAAAAACATATCAGCGAGAAAAACCCAAATTTCCATATACATGCAAAAATTACCCATCTGATAAGAGAAGTAATTCGATGTACTTGGCAAGCAAAATTACGGGCAAGTTTCCAGGCCCATACAGATAGTATCTTGACATCCCTGTATAAGACAAGACATAAACACATATAGATTGTATGTAGACATCCCTGTATAATACACGACATAAAGACATATAATATAGAAACTACATGGTGGCAAGTCAAAAACGGGATTAGAAAGACGATTGCTGATAGACCAAAAATGCACAGTGAGAGACCGATATCCCAAGATACCCCTTTAAAGAACCTGGAACAGGCTCGCTTGCGAAAACATTTGACAGGCTCGCTTGTGAAAAGAAGTGCATTATGAGGAGAGAAAATACAGGCTCGCCTGGTTGTAAGTTGGAAAAATGATCAGCTTCAAAACATATACAGTCTCGGTTGATGAAGATCCGCCCAATCAGCTTCAATACCATTTATGGCTCGCTTGATGAGGATCCGCCCACAGCAGTCCAGAAGAACTCATAAAGAAACGGTTCAATTGTTATATATGTTGTGTAACCAGCTCCAAAAATAGAAGAAAATAAATATGAACGCCTTAGAAATAAGCCACTTCGAGGGGGCAACCTCCAATACATTACATAAATGAACAATTCTTGGATGATACAATTTACAAAACCTCCTTTCTATATATAGGAGTCCATGGGGCCATAATCTAATCCTAGTGGGCCACAATGTAATCCTAGCCGACCTAACAATAATAATTTAAGGGCACAATAATAACAATATGGGGGTTACAGGGGTACAATAATAACAATAAGGGGGGCTACACTAACATAATAAGGGGCTACACTATTAATATAGGGACTTAACATGCCCCTCTCCTTCAAACAAGTGTTGTCCTCAACGCTTGATTATTTCTTGATACTTCTGTATAAAATTCTCATCCTCCCATGTGAAATCTTCTACAGGAAAGTTCTTCCACTTGCTGAGATACTCTGAAATTGATCGTACTTGTCGAGTTCTTATTTCTATGACTGCTTCATAACTTCTTTCGATGTCATGTTGATCTTCCTGTTGTTTCATTAGATTCCGCACCAAAGTTGGGTTATCCTTTGAGAGTTGGAGAACTTGTTGTTGATGCTCGATGTGATCTTCCACTAATTTATCATCCATATTTTCTATTATTTGATCCTTCAAACCATCCAACTTAGCCTTCATTTCTGCTTTTAAACCATCTATTTCATCTTCAATTGCTCTTCGTAAGATCGAAACTTGTTGCACTTGGTACCGTAATTTTGATATCTCATACTGCAACTCTTCCTCTTCATGCGTCATAGTATAGCTTTTTGAGGGATTAATGGGTATGGAATTATTTTTTTGAGGCATTATAGAACCCAATACTGATAAAAATTCTAAAATATGCCCTTGGAATCAATTCAAATTGATTCTTCAAACAAGACTTATGCAATTCGGAAAAATACACACCCTTTTCTTGCTTTTGAGGAGCTCGATATTGAAATTGTATTATATCTGTGATTGCGGATCTTCAATATCTGAAATTCAACACTGAAGTAGCCCTCTGAATTATCTTTTGAATGTCACAGGTCTGACCTAATTTGGATTCTCCAAGACAAAGTTGTGTCCAATCTCCCACAATGACCTAATTATGGACTGGTTCAGTAGTGTGAACTTGTACGACTTTCCACGTGTCACTGTTTCATCCTTTGTCTCTAAATTGATAGCCAAGAAACTAAAGTCTATGTACTTGCTATCACTTTTAACGGCACTCCAATCTGATGCCCAGAGAGAGAGTTAATGAACTTTTCCCACGATCACCTCTTTGAGATGAAATTCAGGAGCCTGAAAAAGAACTACCTTCCACAGATCATATCTCCAAAAATTTTGCGAAGCAAGCTCTGAAATTTTTTTTGAAAACTTTCCTCAGGATTTCAGCTTCGCACCATATGAATTTCAGACTCTGAACCTTCGTACAAAAAAATTTATAGCGCAAATGCCACGATGACCTGTTTAGGAGCCTGAAAAAATACCTAACTTCCACAGATGATATCTCTGCAAATATTGCGAACCAAGATCTGAAATTTTTAGACAAGAGTCCTCATGATTTCTGCTTCGTACCCTAAAACTTTCAGCTTCTGAAACTTCGTAGAAACAAAGTTATAGCGAAAATGCCACGATGACCTGTTTGGAGCAGCGAAACCCTAGAATCCAAAGCTCTGATACCAAATGTTGTGTAATCAGCTCCAAAAATAGAAGAAAAGAGATATGAACGCCTTAGAAATAAGCCACTTCGAGGGGGCAAACTCCAATACATTACATAAATGAACAATTCTTGGATGATACAATTTACAAAACCTCCTTTCTATATAGAAGAGGTCAGCAGGAGTAACATAATCTAATCTGATGAGCCTGATGTAATCCTAGTCGACCTAACAATAATAATTTAAGGGCACAATAATAACAAAATGGGGGTTACAAGGGTACAATAATAACAATAAGGGGGTCTACACTAACATAATAAGGGGCTATACTATTGATATAGGTACTTAACAATATATGAGGGAAAACTTGACAGCTTGTCAAGCAAGTGAAGACTCTGTGTGAATCCAATCAGATCATCTTGTGGAGCTATGTGAGACTTCAAAACCACCTGTTAGTAAGAAGAAAAACCTGTATCGAACGGATTAACCTATATCAAGGTAGTTATATAATCGAAATAACAAAAATGTGGACAGGAAAGAGAAGGATAGTAGCTGTTCCAAAATGCGTTGTACCCATTATGGAATTGGGATAGTTGAGTTCCAGATTTGTAGACCATCCTTGAACTGGTGAATATACATATACCCGAAATCAACATTGATACCTTTTTTGGTAAGGGCATCAGCCCTCGTATTATTTTCCCTATAGATATGATTAATAGGAGGACAGTTTAGAATTTGCCACATTCCATGTGCCCGCCTTCTCCATCCCTGAAGAACTGAGTTCTGAATATGATATGTGCGAGTAATCCATCCAATCACAATCAGAGAGTCACCATAAAAGTTTGGATTCTGCAATTGAAGGTTAGCAGCCGCATAGAGACCACCCCAAAGAGCCATAATTTCTGCCTTATTATTTGATCCAGGACCCCCATTCCAGAAGATATGAATTCTCTCATTCTGTGACAATTTAATCCAAACCCCACATCCCGTGTTGCCATCAGCAGATGCCCCATCAAAATAGATGGTAGGGATGGAAATCTCATGTGGTCTGCACCGAAAGGATCCATCGGTGATCACTTGGGAGGGAATCGGCATGTCCTCAATCCAATTCATAATGTTGGAGAAAATGATATGCAAGTGAAAAGGCCTGTCTTCAAAGATCAGCTTATTCCTTCCATTCCACACCTTCCACACAAAGAAAAAAGGTAGAGACTTAAATTTACCATGGAGCATTTCCCATTCCATCACCGTGGACATGAAATCAGAAGCAGACCAGTTTGGGTCCATAAAGAAGGGAGCGAATAAGCTCCACAAATTTTTAACAACTGGACAGCTGAAAAAAAGATGGGCAATGTTTTCTGCCGCAAAACAACATAGAGCGCATCGATTGGGTCCCAGTATTCCTCTCTTATTGAGATTTTCCCAGGTAAGAATCTTACCGCGCCATACCAGCCAACCGAATAGAGTTATCTTGGTGGGGATCTTATGTCGCCAGAAGGAATAGAAAAGCTTGGATGGCATTCCACTATTTTGAGTATGGATGATATTCCTGTATACTTCTTTAACAATGACAGCATCATTTTTCATAGGCCCATTCCAGATGATTCTATCACCCCCCAGGGAATGACAGAAACCAGCGCTTCTAAATTAATCTCGGATGAATTCCCATTCCGAAGCCTCTTCCCCATCCAGACCAAGCTGGTCAGCTGTTTTGAATATCAGGGCACCGAAAGACCATCATCTTATAGTCTGTGATAAAAATAAAAATCCCCTGTGTGAAAGACGATGAAGAAGGCGCGGGGAGAGGAAATTCTTTGGCGGAAGTGACATAATAGAATTGTAAGCCAATGGAATTCGGCCACCATCGCAGAACCTCCAGGTCAAACTGCCATATACATGATTTAACACCTTTTTGAAACCTCCCCAAATAGCAGAAAAAGTCCGTGGGAAAATAAAATTTTGGCAGATAAGCTGATGAAGGATGCCCCCCTCAATATACTTGCATCTGATTATAGCACTCCAAATGCTGTCCCCATTTATAGCACGCCAAAAATATTTAATCAGCAAAACTGTATTAAAAATTCGGGTATTTAGAATACCCCATCCATCATGATCTTTAGGTCTGCAAATAACATCCAATTGGCAGAGGTGATATTTTTTCTCCATATTAGCACCTCCCCACAGAAATTGTGCAATAGTTCTGTTAATCATATCCACAATCTTGGTAGGAAAATAGTAAAGATGGCCCCAATAGACCATCAATTGTGATAGGACCGCCTGAATGAGAATGAGTCGGCCACCCAGAGACAGCCATTTATGTGTCCATCTTTGAATACGAGCCCTAAAACGCTCAATAATCCACATCCAGTCCCTAATTTTATATCCACAGGGTTTAATGTTAAAACCAAAATATTTGAATCCTTCTGTAACAAGTTGTGTGTGGACCCCCAAGAAGTCTGCAATAAATTGAATCTCCTGTAAATCACCCTTCTCATATAGTAGAAAGGATTTATCTTTGTTGATCCCTAAACCTGTGGCAGATTCAAACCTCATTAGCACAAGATGCAAATAGAACCAGTGATTTCTGATGAGGTAACCAAATAACAACATATCATCTACAAAGAGAGAATGAGTTGTGGAGACAGACTCAGAAAAAGAAAATCCTTTAATGATACCCCTCTGTTCCACATGATGTAAAACCTTACTAAACCCATCCAATATGAGGATAAAGATGAGCGGTGAGAGAGCACATCCCTGGCGAAGTCCTCTAGCAGCCTTAAAGAAATGTGTGGGCACACCATTTACCAAAACATCATACCTAACTGTTGTAATGCATGACATAATCCATATAATGATTCTGATTGGCAGACCAATCTTGAGTAATACTAGTCTAATATAGGACCAGTCAACTGGATCATAAGCTTTTTGCAAATCAACCTTCATGACCAGTGCGTCCCTCCTTTCCATGTGCATAGAGTGAAGGAATTCCTGTGCGATGGCAATCACATCATGAATAGAACGTCCTTGTAGAAATCCATATTGCTCCAAGAAAATGTGTTCTGATAATGTAGCCCTGATGTGATTGGATATAATCTTGGAAGTGATCTTGTACATTAGATTGCAGAGCGCAATCGGTCTGAAGTCAACAAAGGACTACAGGTCAGCCACCTTGGGGATTAATGCAATGAAGGCGGAATTTAAATTCGTAGGCATATGACCGCTTTTACAGATGAATTCCACAACCTTCGTAAGCTCAGCACCGATTAGATCAAAGAAGAAGGAGAAGAATTCCGCGGGCCAGCCATCCGGCCCCGGGCACTTATCGAGCGCAAAGGATTTCAGGACCCTGTGTACTTCATTCCCAGTAATTTCCTTATCCAGTTCTGAGATAGCTCCCTGATTAAACATTCTGGAGATATGATTGAGGACCCACGTTTGATTTTCAAAATCAATGGCCTGTTCTTTCTGGTAGAAATCAGAAAATTGGGTAAAAGCTTCCTTTTGAATCTCTGCTATGGAAATGGCAAAACTGCCATCAGATCTTTTGATATGCCATATCGCATTCCTATCCCGCCTGTCAGAAGCACATTTGTGAAAAAATTTGGTGTTAAGATCACCATCCTTAAGCAAGTAGATCCGACTTTTAAGCTTCCAAGTCGTCTCTTCGATACCCAATATCTCCCGCCTTCGAATCCCAAACTGCTTGAGAATGGAATATGATTCCCCATCAGGAGCAGTGTTGATGAAATATTTGTAAATGGCCTCCATCCGAGAATTAATATCCTGCAGTTCTCCCTTAAGGGACACTTATTTTTCCATTTCCCACTTCTTAGAGGCCTTATTTAATAAATGAAGTTTGTGCTGAAAGCGATCCAAGAGCCCGAGCTCTTCAACCCCGGTGGTTTCTTTCCATATTGTATTTACAAGTTGAACATATGCCGCATCATCAAGCCAAACCCGATTGAACTTGTATGGAAGCCCCTTATTCTTCATCCATGTATTCCAGGATATTGAAATAGGCATGTGGTCAGAGATGTCCGAGACCAATACCATTGATTTGGGAGCTCCCCATCTATCAATCAGATCGTCCTTTACAAAAGCCCGGTCAATTCTTTTGCCAATATAGTTATCCCCTGTTCTCTTGTTGGTCCATGTAGGCATCATTGGACAGGGCCTTATATCCACCATATGAAAATTAAGGAGCATATCATTCAGAAAGTTTGAAAGAGGATCTATACGAGCCCTGATCCCCCATATCTCATCAGATTGTAAAGTGAAATTTAAATCCCCCATCAAAATCAGATTTGGCAACTTAAGAATTCCAGAATCCCGCATTCTGAACCAGAAATGCAGCTTGTTTGAATATGGAGCATACATATTGATAATATTGATTGGACCATCCATGCCTCGCAGATGACCAGATAGCAGAATCCCACCAAAAACGCTGAATGCATTAAAAGAAAACCAAAACGGATCCCACATAGCAATCAGCCCACCCAAGTGTCCATTTGAATCAATGGCCACCGCAGACCACCCACTCTTGAAACTCAAAAAAGTCTTAATAGCTTTCTCCCTATGACATAGGGTCTCCTATCCCAAAAATATGCAGCACTTTCTATCAACAATCAACTCTCGTAGGCAATGCGATTTGGGGGCATCGCCCATCCCTCGAAAATTCATTGACAGAATGAGGGTCATGGGGAACTAGATTCAGGGTGACTTGCTCTAAGTGCCCCAGATCCCACCCAGTTGCCATTAGCAGCCGAGATGGGAATATCAGTATAGTTTTCCCCCTCATCTGAAAACAGAGAAATCGATTTGAACTTTCCCTTTGCTAATCTATTTGAATTCTTTGGATTTTTCCTAATTGTGATATTAGACGACAGAGGAAGAGAGTTCCTTGAGTCCTTGCCCTTAGGTGGTCGATCAAATACTGTTAATGCAGCTAAATCGATATTAGGGTTGCCTAATAAGGAGTCAATATCACTACCAATCGAATTCCTTGGTGATTCAGGAGGATATATAGGGTCATTAGGGTCAGAAATATTTATAGGAGACTCTGCAGGACCACCCTGGGAAGTATTTGGGTTGACAGATGATTCTCCCACAGAGAGGTTCATACCATGAAAAAGCGGTGGGTCAACAATTTTAGATGGGCAAGTAGAGAGACTAGAAATATTGACAGTGACCCCATGAGGAGGGTCCTGCATGGGGGGGCCCGTGATATGAGTAGGAATATTGGTGGAGTACAGGATGGTAGGCTGATGCAGAATTGGTGGGTTGGAATGGTCATCTGAAGGAGAAATATTGGTTTTGGGGGATAGAACCCTATTAATATCCATAGGGGATCTATATTGAGGCTCATTCCTATCAGCACCTGACTTAGACATCATATTCCTATCATTATACTCTTCAGCAGAGACAAAAGCTACATCCTCCGAGGAAGAAGGAGAAATATTACCTGTAGAGAAACCACCTGGATTCGTTGTAGACACTTGATTCAGTCCTCTGACCACAGCACCACCAGCGACAACGTCATTGGATCGTTCCATACGAAGGCAGAAAGGACAATGTTCTCTGAGATGACCAGTTTTATGGAAAATAAGGCACCTAAAAGGGACACCCCAAAAGTCAATGTGTTGTCTGTGTCTCCTATTGCCCCATAATAAATCAATGTCTCCAGGCAAACCCCTCACAAAATCCACCTCCACCAGCAGCCATGCGATTCTCTTGTCACCAGTACCTAAAATACTAGGGTCTATGTATTTCGTGCTGCCAATGGAGTCGCCAATAGCCCTCAGAGCTTTCAGGGTCCAAAATTCAAGTGGGAGGCCCGGTAGCTTTACCCATATGATTCTACTGCGCGGCGCCTCCATTATCGGGTTAAAACCCAAATACCACGACACCAATTGTAAATAACTTCGTCCTCTAACCCATGTCCTGCTGGTGATCTTGAAGACATCACTCTGATCCATAAAATGAAATGAAAACCATCCATTGATAAGCAAACTGACCTTTGGGGTATATCCAATTATGGGATTCTAGTGTTGCTTGATCCAAGCCGCAGTATCAAAGTCATAATTGTATGGGAAAATCCAGCGACCAACTACCGCGCGCTTCTGTAAACTGGCCACCCTCCCATACAGATCATCATAATCCAGGAAAACCTCTTTAATCTCCATTTTGTGTTTGAAATAATTCTTTTTAACCTTACGGCGTCCTCTGCGATTGATCTTTTTACAACATCCGTTAGAATTTAAGTTATCCACCTGATTTTTAACAATGGCATTACCAATTATCAAATCGTCAATCTCTGGATCACAAGAACTCGCATCCTGGGCGGTCTTTGTACATGATGAAAGCTTAACATTATCTATTAGATTGGTCTGGATTCCTGATCTGAAATCGTGAGAACAAAGAATTTTTCATACAGAGATTGACTGTAGAGGGCATTCACCGGATATTTCACCTTTACTAGAAAGGATGAATCCGGAGGCTACCTGGCCCTTCTACAGAATCTGCCTAAAGAAATAAAATGTAATCACTAATGATCTTGATCAATGAAAGTATTTGTTTTTAAGTTCAAAGTATTCATTGATCTGTTTTTATGTGTGAATAAGCAAGAATATATGTTCTGCGATTGAAGTGTAGAGGTTTGATGATAAAATAACAAGTTTTGTTTACTGTATAAACTTGTTTGGGAAAAGCGCAATAGCACGAAAATTTACGGTTTAAACATGAGAATGCGAAAATAATTTTAAATATACGAGTGACGAATATTGTTTAGCGGTTCACCCCTCTTGGGCTACCTCGGCGGGTCCAAAAGCCTACGGTTAGGCTGGAATTCCTCCTTTGATTAAATGCTTAAAATGAGATTACATCTGTATAACAGCCTCAAATGGAAAAATAGACTGCAAAAATAGATTCAGAAGACCCAAATTAGTCTAAAATGACTACAAAATCACCTCCATTGGATGAAGGTAGTCCAATGCAGCTCTCTTTCCCTTAGGCCCTGATGGCTCCACGATAAAAAAAACGCTGTAAAATTCGTAGATAGAATGCCCTGGTGGCTCTGAAAACACTTCCAACAGCTCCAGAATGATCTCTACACCCAAAATCAAAAAAAAAATCGTCTCAAAAGGCCTCTCCTAGCCAAAGTTATGGCACATTTACTCCATCTGCCAGTTGAACTAAACAAACCCCAGCTAAAACTGGAGACACTGCCAGTTAACCCCGCCAAATTAGGATTCGGCGCTATATTTGGGCGGACTGCCAAAAGTGGGTGCTAAGTAGTAGGGCCACGGGGGTCCATAGGACCGCACCCGTCGGGCCTCATTGTACAAACATGGAGTTAAAAGCGGGTTTAAATAATGTTGCAACCATATATTAACGTGGTTTATTAAACAACTCCGCTCCAAGGGCTATTGACACGGGACCATACCCATAACCATTGCGCGCCGACTGAAATTGGTTGTGGTTTTCGTGCTGTGGTTCCATGTGGAAGGGGGCTGGCCCCCTTTTGGGCCCCGCCCAATACAATACCAACATTAAATATGTGCGGGTTGCAATATATAAACAACGATTAAACCGTGGTCCAACGGTTAAGACGCCCGGTTAATACAGCCCCGACCCATGTTCGAAACTCGTCGAGTGCATAAACATATTTTTGAACACGCCATTTCAATCCGCTTTGGGGGCCCACGTGGCGGCCTCTGGGCTAGCCACGTGGCGCTCTGTAATTGGATGCCACTGGAATATTCCGCAGAATATTCTATGGAATATTCCACGGAATATTCCCAGAATATTCTGTGGAATTTTTTTTTTTAAATAAAAATTTTTCATAAAGTCAATTTGGCCTTTTTTTAATTGAAATTGACAAATCTTTGAAATTGAATATCTTCTGCATACGGCGTCGGATTTGAGTGCTGTTCGCGGCGTTGGATCGTATCGTCGAGCTCTTTCCAGTCGATCTGTTTCAGAGCCATTCTGAGCAACTTCATTTTTGAGCATTTTTCTTCAAGAGACTTGATCTCCTGATCACACCTCCCAAATGGGAAGCTTTTGGACCCTCAAAAGCTTTCTGACTAGTGAAACTAATAATGTGGAGACTGATTCTCCACTCTTCCACCCTTGAACAACTGAAATCTACCCGATTTCATCAACTGAAGCTTTTGAGAAAACGATAACCTGTCTCTGGAATCAACTGATCTACCATTGCTAAGATTGACTGAGTCATGATGCAAATGATTAAAATTTGCAGAACAGCAATTGTAATCTGCAGAAAACAAACCCTTTCTACACTGATCAAACTTCCAGAAAGACTTAAAATAACCTTTACCTTTCAAACTGTTCCCATGGCGAATTGTACCATTCTGAAACCAAATTTTTCCCATGCTGAATTTTGTGTCCTTCTCGCTGCTTGCACTGCTTTGCTTTGACACTTCATTCACTACATTGGCTGACCCAAAAGGAAATTTGCGCAACATAACATCATCTTCTTTCAAAGACAAACTGTTATCAAACTGAGACATATTATTAGCAACATCATAAAATGGCAAATGCTCAAAATCTGGTCGTTTCAACATCAACAAAGTTAGACTTTGACTTGCATTAACCAGTCTTTTCAATTGACCTGCATGGAGTAATGAAGATTCCATCTTCTTCTTGTGAGCTCTCACAATGTACTCTTTACCATCTTTGAACAAGTGATACTTGTTTTCATGGCGATGAAAGATAGCCTTCCTGTCAAACAAATAAGGACTTCCCAAAACAATACCTGAGATATCAAGCGGCACCACATCAAGTTCCACTGTGTCAATAAAGTGTGCAGTTATTGCAAAACGCAATATGCACTTCCTTGAAACCTGCAAATTGGCATCCTTGCAAATCCATCCAAGTGGATAAGGCTTCGGATGTGGAATGGTCTCAAGTTTCAGCTGCTTGACCAAATCTTCAGAAATAAGATTAGCTTGTGACCCACTGTCAAATAGTGTGTCAATTTTGGTATGTTTGGAAATTACCCTCACATGGAAAAGCTCTATTCTCCTCTTTTCTTCATGAGTATCTTTGTGACAATTCAAAGAGCTAGAACTAGGAATTGTGTCTTGCACCACTTCTTTCCCCTTAATGTTCTTTAAAACCATGCCTATGCTTTTTGTCTCATCTCCTGAGTTTGACCCTAAGTCTTGCTCAACTGTTGCAACAATTTTCTCCTTTTCTTTGGTCTTGTTTTTTTTCTTGAATTTTTCTGGTTTCAATTCAGGATGAAGCTTCCAGCAATGATCTTCATCATGACTTGTCTTCGAACAGTTCTTGCAAAAGAACTTTCCTTTGTCCTTTCTTGAATTAGCAACTCTCTTCTTTCCTTTGTTTTTGAAATTACTATCCTCATCAAAAGCATCAAAAGCATTCTTTCCTCTAGCTTCTAAATGTGTAGCCTGCACACAGACTTCATCTAAGCTGGTAGGATTAAACATTAGGATAGTATGTTGCAGGTAATTGTGCAAACCTCCTATGTATTTCAACAAGGTGTCTTGACTTTGTAAGTGTACTCCAAGTAGAAGTGCTCTCCTTCTAAACTCTTGGGTATAATCTTGCACATTTTGACCCTTAAGTTGCCTAAAACTTTGCCAATTCATGATGGCTTTCTGAATATGAGCAAGAGGATAAAATTTTTTCTTAATGGTTGTAATAAACTCATTCCATGTTAGAGTTATCTTACCATGCTTTTTAATCTCCTCTTTAGTCTTGGCTTCCCACCAAACCAAAGCTGCT
The DNA here is from genome assembly GCA_034641835.2 of Pinus albicaulis. Lineage (NCBI taxonomy): Eukaryota > Viridiplantae > Streptophyta > Pinopsida > Pinales > Pinaceae > Pinus > Pinus albicaulis. The sequence goes on from CM076572.1 coordinate 1,047,984,155, forward strand.
CCATCCATTCTCAAAGAGGCTAATTGAATTTTAGTGTCATCATCATGCAAATTCTGAATTCTTAGATAGACTTCCAGCTGTCTAATCCAGTTATCCAATTTCTCTGCATTCACATCACCATTAAACATCGGCAACTCAAACTTTACATCAAGCTTTAACAAAGGATTTTTAAGAGATGTTTTTGTTTTGTGTGACTGATTAACGGAAGTTGAAGAGGATGATGTGGAGGAAGAGGATGACGATGGAGATGAAGGATCACCATTTCCTCCATTCCCTTTCTTAGACTCATCTTTGTCTTTCTTCCCTCCTGAAGAACCTCCTTCTTCTCTTTGGTTTCTAGACCCTTCTCCAACAGTCCTATCATTTCTCTCCTGGTATAGGATCCTAACCATCTCAGTCAAGTCCAAGAAAGCTTTTCTAAAGACTCTTTCTTCTTCCTTGGGATCCATTTCCTGATGTACTTCTCCCTCTCTGGATGACATGCTTGTGGCTGATTCTAAGGCTATGGAGGATGAAATGGAAGGTGGATGTAATGGCACTCTAGCCCTCCTTGGTTGAGGATTAACTTGTTCTCTAACCAATTGACCTTCCCCTCTTTGCAGTTTCAGCCTAGTAAGCATCAAATTTTGCAGAATAATATAATTTACTTGCACAAATTTCACAAACTCTTAAGAAAAACCTTGACCTCTGATACCAACCTGATCTGAAATCGTGAGAACAAAGAATTTCTCATACAGAGATTGACTGTAGAGGGCATTCACCGGATATTTCACCTTTACTAGAAAGGATGAATTCGGAAGCTACCTGGCCCTTCTACAGACTCTGCCTAAAGAAATAAAATGTAATCACTAATGATCTTGATCAATGAAAGTATTTGTTTTTAAGTTCAAAGTATTCATTGATCTATTTTTATGTGTGAATAAGCAAGAATATATGTTCTGCAATTGAAGTGTAGAGGTTTGATGATAAAATAACAAGTTTTGTTTATTGTATAAACTTGTTTGGGAAAAGCATGCTTATGAAAATTTACTGTTTAAACTATCAGAATCTGAAAATAAACAGCCAAAATATACAGAGTGACAGCAGATAATTGTTTAAGCGGTTCACCCCTCTCTTGGGCTACCTCCGCTGGGTCCAAAAGCCTCTAATTAGGCTCAGTCCTCCTTTGATTAAATTCTTAAAATGAGATTACATCTGTATAAAAGCCTCAAATGGAAAAATAGACTGCATAAATAGATTCAGAAGACCCAAATCAGTCTAAAATGACTACAAAATCACCTCCATTGGATGAAGGTAGTCCAATGCAGCTCTCTTTCCCTTAGGCCCTGATGGCTCCACGATCAAAAACGCTGTAAAATTCGCAGATAGAATGCCCTGGTGGCTCTGCAAACACTTCCAACAGCTCCAGAATGATCTCTACACCCAAAATCAAAAACAAAATTCGTATCAAAAGGCCTCTCCTAGCCAAAGTTATGGCACATTTACTCCATCTGCCAGTTGAACTAAACAAACCCCAGCTAAAACTGGAGACACTGCCAGTTAACCCCGCCAAATTAGGAGTCGGCGCTATATTTGGGCGGACTGCCAAAAGTGGGTGCTAAGTAGTAGGGCCACGGGGGTCCATAGGACCGCACCCGTCGGGCCTCATTGTACAAACATGGAGTTAAAAGCGGGTTTAAATAATGTTGCAACCATATATTAACGTGGTTTATTAAAAAACTCCGCTCCAAGGGCTATTGACACGGGACCATACCCATAACCATTGCGCACCGACTGAAATTGGTTGTGGTTTTCGTGCTGTGGTTCCATGTGGAAGGGGGCTGGCCCTTAGGGGCTGGCCCCCTTTTGGGCCCCGCCCAATACAATACCAACATTAAATATGTGCGGGTTGCAATATATAAACAACGATTAAACCGTGGTCCAACGGTTAAGACGCCCGGTTAATACAGGCCCAACCCATGTTCGAAACTCGTCGAGTGCATAAACATATTTTTGAACACGCCATTTCAATCCGCTTTGGGGGCCCACGTGGCGGCCTCTGGGCTAGCCACGTGGCGCTCTGTAATTGGATGCCACCGGAATATTCCGCAGAATATTCTGTGGAATATTCCCAGAATATTCTGTGGAATTTTTTTTTTTTTAAATAAAATTTTTTCATAAAGTCAATTTGGCCTTTTTTAATTGAAATTAACAAATCTTTGAAGTTGAATATCTTCTGCATACGGCGTCGGATTTGAGTGTCGTTCGTGGCGTTGGGATCGTATCGCCGAGCTCTTTCCAGTCGATCTGTTTCGGAGCCATTCTGAGCAACTTCATTTTTGAGCATTTTTCTTCAAGAGACTTGATCTCCTGATCAATTCCGATGGATAAGGCCTCCATTGCAGAAGTATAGTCCCAGCTATAGTACACCTGAATTGCTCAAACCGTCACTGTAATAAAAAGATGAGAAAATAATGAAGCTGGTGCAGTCAGAGCAAACGAATCATTCGGTGGATTTGCCACGTAATAGTGTGTAGGTGAACCACAGAGCTAGGATATATTATACACAGTCCAGCAGATATCATTAAAGACCCAAATAATATCTACCCAAATATTCCTTAGAATAACCCCAACCAATATGTCAGCTCGAACACAGGGCATGTCAGATGATATAAATCCTATCAGTTCAGAATGCCGCCAATTCAGAAAACAACTAGTGCCAGTTTATATCAGGACATAAAATAATGAGAAAAGGTAGTCCGAATGAGGAAAGTCTGATCACCAGATCATAACCCGATCCCAATAACCTGACCTTCCATAAATAGCAGCCTCCACTGGCAATTTTAAATAAAAGTGACACAGAAGAAAAAGCCTCGAGAGAGTAGGGAAAATCAATGACTGACTAGGGAAAAACAATGACAGATATGACTTCAATATATCACTTAAAATATATTTACAAATCCCAACCCACAAACGGGTAACCTACGCCATTCCACATACCAACCCGCCAGTCGTCACATATCAGCCATTAATAGATGCCCAGGGAATTGAAAACTCGAGAAGGACAGGACAGATCACATGTCAGACATCCCAAAAGAATTTGAAAATAGCCTGGAATGGGAGATCGATGAAAACCGATCGGAGAAAGTCGCCGGAAAAACCAGGCCAGAATGCCTCATTATCCCTAAAGGTGGCAGCAACAGCAGCAATAGCACCCTGGGAAAGCCCACCACCTTTCACATAATCGGACACCAAAGCTCTTACAAGGTCGAGATATGATGAGGGAGTCTATCCACTTACACCACAATGCATACCATTGATCCGACCATCCAGATTCAGTGTCATTTGAATCCGAAGATGATGCGAGAGATGAAGGATGTTGTTGTAGCCAAAACTCCTCTTGACTAATCATCCGACTTGTGTTGTTTGTAAATGGCAAAAAGAATGCAGATGGCAATGATAAAGAGAAAGATTGACATACAAATCTCAATACCCTCCGAGAAGTTCATAATGAGCGATCCTAATCACCCGACTGTGAAATATTTATCGACACTATTCGTTGGTGCCTCATTGATTGAAAACAAAAAACCACCACCATCACAATAACCAAAATTCTAAATAAAAAATCAGTGTCGAGTATTTTGTGGCAAGGAAAATCAAATCACTTGAATTTGGTTGAAAATTTCTAAGGAAAACGCCTAATCAGATCAAAGTTTTTGAGATCCAAACCGTGTCAAGTCCACCTGTGGTAGAGAAGAAAACCTTTTGAAATGGAATGAAATTCTTTTGGATAGTTCTGAGGCTAAAATTTTAGGAATAATTTCATTGACAACTATTATTTTCCTAACCAAAGGTGTTTGATTATGAACAGAGCCCTTTCAAGCTAGTACGAGAGGCATTTTCAGAAATCTGGGTCGAGGACCGCAGTAGTCGCAACATCGCAGGAACTGCAAGGCCATCGACTTGATGTATTGTTATGTTAACTTGGTTGAAACATCCCGCGTCTCTCGGCCTAGTATGTCCATTTCGAGGTTAGATCTTTGAATTGACTTAATAAAGGTGTTGGTTTTAATTAAAATTTTTTGATTTCAGGATTGTTTTGTATTTTTGGCATTTTATATGTTAGTGTGATGGCAGGAAACAAAGGCTCAGAGAGAATTAAGATTACGAGTTTTCTAGGAGTTTTTTTCTTCGTTTATTTGTTTGAGTCTTAACTTGGTTTATAAAACAAAAAAAACAGTTAAATGTACAGGAAATTTTCATCATGTTCTCACTTACGTAGGGTTAAATTTCCGCTCACTTATTTTATGGCGCTAGGAATCCAGCCGTGCATGGAACTCTCTACCTTTCAATGTTTATATATACTTTTATATTATTTAAAATATATATATTTTAAGGAAGTTAAAGCGTTTTTAATTACTTTAAATTTTTTTCAGACGAAAAAAATATTGTGCTTTGTATTAAATCAAAATCAGTATATGAAATCTTGGACCATAGGCCCATATAAATGTCTCAGACAATGATACAAATTAGAAAAAGTTCAGACATAAAGAAGTATACATCAGCAGGCATCATGTACCAAGGTACATCTATCCAGGATTAAAACTAAAACAAAGTAGTAGCAACAATCTCATGTTAGCATCATAATGTTTAGAAATTGATATGTATAGTGGAAGATGTAAAAAAATCAGCTGTAGACACATAGTGGCAAAAAAATTGGAATTGCGGGAGAAAAACATATCTATATGATCCACGGTCGCTGAAATCATGGCCGTTGAATGAACACATCTTCCAGTAGTTGGTCACTCACGAAGTACAAGACTCATATGTGCCTGAAATGTTCATTTAAGCGCTTGTTGGAAAGGGAATCTGCCATTGCGTTGGACTCCCGATATATGTGTTGTATTTGTGAACATTGAATGCATTGAAGGAGGTGTTTGATGCGTATGATCCAGCCCGCCAATAGTTGAGGAAGAAATGCACCATGGCCATTAATCCCATCAATAACAGCTTGGGAGTCTCCATATATGTGTAGATTCATAATCTGCATATTGTAAGAGATCCAAAGCAGACCCCATAATGCCATGACTTCGACCTTTGTGTTCGATCTAGGACCACCATTCCAATGCAATTTATATTGTTTGTTGTTGTTCAGTATAATCCAGGCACCGCATCCACAAATAACCTGTTGTTCAACTCCATCGAAATACCCCGTCGGAAAGGTGATATGGGGTGGAAGAAGTCGGTGAGATAAATTATTAACTTTAACAACCTGTGTAGTAGTGTTATCAAGCCATGACATGATTATGCAAAAAATCTGATTATGTACAATTGATATCCCTCGAAGAGAAATTGGTTGCTAGCTAGCCATACCTCCTAGAAAAGATAAAAATGCAAAGATCGGTACTCAATATCAACACACTCCCATGTCTGAATGCAATGAATTATATTTTGTGGTGACCATTCCAAGTTATATAGGGACTGAGAAAATAATCTCCATAAAGTCGAGATAGAGGGGAAAGTGAGAACATGTGTTCAACCAATTCAGACTCCGCCATGCAGACATAACAATGACATGGTTCATGGTAGCCTCATTTTAGAAGATTATCCCATGTCATAATTTTATTTCTCCATGCAAGCCAAGTGAAAAGAATGACCTTGTTTGGAATGGGATTCTTCCATATATTCCTAAAGCATGAGATTTCCTTTAGTTGCAGTTTCTGAATTATATTGATTTCATAGATATCTACAACTACAATAGTTTGTTCGTGCATCTTGCGCGCCCAAACAATTTGGTCTCCATGTGCATCAAAACAAAGTCCAACCGAGCTAAGTTTGTCAATGTACTCTTGCCACGCCAATGTTGATTGTCCATACATTCCCAACTCAACATGGGTCTTCCAAATTGGGCAACCCTATTGCCACTTTGTAATCATCTGGCTTAAAAAGAAGTATCCTTTGTGACATAATAGTTGTAGTATATGTGCATGTATATATGGTTCTGATGAGGTACCTCTTATGTTGTCTATGCCTAGTAGAATATTCTGGCCATTACCAAACTCTCAAGTCAGCCCTCTGATGAAAATTTCCAAGATGTTTCTGAAACCCTTCCAAATATATGAGCCCCTACTCGTGGGCAAAATTTGTGTTCTCTATATATGTGTGAGCCCCAAAACATTTAAATACTTGGCACGAAATGTATCTGGCCAAACTTCAGTATCAGTGATAGCCCACCAGAAGGATTTGATCAAGAGAGTCTGAGTGAACACGCGAATGTCTAATAAACCCCATCCTCCATAGATTTTGGGAGCTGTCAGTATTTCTAGCCTGCATAAATGAATTTTGTGTTGTTCATGTGCCCCAGACCACAAAAAAAATCTAACTATGGAATTTATGGAGTTTATAATGTGTGAGAGAAACTTAAAAAAGTGCACCCAGTAAACCGAGATCTGTTGTAATACAAGTTGTATGGGGATGTAACGTCCCCCAAGTGTGAGCCATTTGTATGTCCCGCAGTTCAACCGTTTCTTGTATTTCTCCAAAAGCTAGGTCCAATCTTTGGTACGGTAGCAGTTCGGTTTCAAATGAAAAAAAAGATAAGAGAAGTCATCCGTGAGAGTTTCCAATCTGACACCAAAAATTCTTGCGATGATCTCCATGTCCCTTCTGTCTCTGGTGGAAGATATAAGTACTGATTTTCCTCCATTGACCTCCAAGCCAGAGGCAACCCCATATCTCAGGAAGATGTAATGTAGGGCATACCACTATGCTTGGGAGAGTATACCAAAAGCCATAATATCATCAACAAAGAAAGAGTGCATAATAACCACCCCAGGAGAGATGTGTAATCCCTCAAATATACCTAGAGACTCTGCATCTCTGATTTTGAGGTTGAGTCCATCCATGATAAGAATAAATATCGAAGGGGAGAGTGAGCAACCTTGATGAAGGTCGTGCCAAACTTGGAAGAAATATAAGGGAAGACCATTTATGATGACAACATACCAAACTCATGCGATGCATGCCATGATCCATTTGAAGTTGTATGTGGACAGTCTAATCTTGTATAGTACAAGACGAATGAAAGAACAATCGACATTGTCATAAGCTTTATGTAAATCCACCTTCATCACCAAGGCCTCCAACTTCTTTGTATGAATCGAGCGGATGCATTCTTGTGTCTTGGAGATTGCATCATATATCAGGCAGTCACTGAGAAAACCATATTGTTCACGAGATATATGAGAAGAGAGTACTCTAGAGATCCGAAGAACAATCACCCTAGAGATCAACTTATAAACAATGTTGCAGAGTGACATAGGTTTGAAATACTTGAAATCTTTGGGAGAGGAGGATTTGGGGACGAGGGAAATAAAAGTGGAATTAATATTGACTGAAATCCATCCAAAAATACTTGATTATTCAACCACCTCTAAAAGGTCTATGCCCATAAATTCAAAAAAGTGTAAGTATAGATCCACCGTCCATTCGACTGGCTCGAGGCATTTATCCTGTGCAAATTTTTTGAGTGCCAGATGAATTTCTTCACAGGAGATAGGGTTTTTCAATGTGGCATTAGACGTACCACTGACCATGCATGGGAATAGTTCCAATGCCCATGCCTGATCAAAAAAATCAATCCCCGACATGCATTTATAAAAAACTGAAAAATATGAGACTCCATCCTTTTTGATCTCATGTGTGGAACATATGATAGAACAATCCATCGATTCAATCTGCTTTATGGCATTCATTTAACTGATTTTATAAAGTGTTCAATATATTTATATATTCAAAAATATAATTTAAACAATTAAAAAATTATACCATTAAATTTAGATTAAAGATACAATACATAAAATAGTAGGATTTTCATATAATTGAATGTCATGTTATATTTCCAACTAAATTCCACCAAAATTAAAACAGAAAAAGAGCATAATTGTTTTTGAGATAAAATATCAAACTAATACTAAGAATATTCTTGATTTGTGACTATTAATAAGAATATTCTAAAATATTCTATGGAATTTAGATGATTGAAGCTCTATTCCAAAATAAACTCATGTATCCACCTCATTACTATCATCAGTATTGTTAGAGACCTCAAGGATTGAATATGTAAAAATTTCTAATAGGAAGACACCTTGGAATTTTAATCTTAAAAGTCATCCCTCTTCATATATATACTGATGCTCACATTAAAGAAAAACATAATTTGGGGAGTTAGACTTGACATAGTATCAAAACACAAGTCTGGGTTCTAAGCTTAGGCATTTTGGGATTTTTTTGTAACTCCTATGCCATTGTTGCAATCCTCTGGAAATGCTTCTTTCCCATAAGGGGAATTTTGAGGTAAAAAATGGGCGTCAAAATAAAAAAATTTATTAATAAAATTAACTTTAAAATAACCAATAGGATTCAAGATTATGATGTCATCCCCAAAAGTAAATATTTTGTATGGAAAATAAGAAAAGTACATTTTTTAATTGTATACTTTGCTTATATCCTTATGGGTTTACTGAAATGCCAAGTGTATACACTCATTGGATGCAGAATCAAATTCCTCTTCTAACGAGTACCTGCTTTGTATACTTCTGAGTAGACCCACATCGTAGAAAATTGAAAATACATGGAAAAAAAACATGTTTGACATCTTTTTTTCATGTTTTTTCAAAATTCTAGGGAGAGTCACAATCTTTATTAAGAAGTCTTCACGAAAAAGCACACCATTCTTTTGGAGGGGCACTACGTGGGAATATTTGATATGGTGGATCAAATTTATGCTCAAAATTCAAAGTTCTCATAATGGAATGAAACTAGTATCACTTGGGTAGATCTCGATGTTCTGAATCCAGTGCAACTCGTTTCGCGCAAAAATGACAATGTATGCTCCTACAATAACGATATGTTCATTTGGGTAAACAAAAAAAAAAAAATTGTTTTTGGATGTACATGGCTTCCCAGTCAGCAGTCTGTACTGCTGACTGGACCCTGACTGTGCTGGTTGAATTGACTTTTTCGGTCAATGAATGGCCGCCACTTGTCACATTCAGATTGGATGAGAAATGATGTGTTTCTATTGGTTAATGGTTACACCAACTAGGGAATGCTACATGGTCCAACTAGAGGTCACCACGTGGCAACCTAGAGGCCGAACAAATTTTTTTTATGGGCAAAAAGCACTCAGGCGGATTTGAACACGTGACCTCCAAACTACAAGACCGACACCCTACCAACGCACCACACTATTATTCTTAACATATATGGTTTCAAAGTTTTATTTAAATTTGTTTGGTTGGCATGTTTGGGGATGGGATGGGGCTAGCCCCAGCCCTAGTCACTATGCCCACGGAAATAAGGGGCAGGACTCGGGGGAGAAGCCGCCCCCCCCCAAACCCCAATTTTTATATTAAAATATTTGACCTAGAAATAATAATAATAAAATTCGGTCTATAGGCTACATTATGAAAACTAACTATCCCACAAATTTTGTCAGTTGTTGGCAGAAAAGTCGCTCAGTTAGCGCTTTTTTGGGAAAAACTGTAGGGCAATTTGCGGGCAAGTCAAAATTGTAGGATGAATTGATGGAAAATTTGTGGATATCATAAGTTCTTCAATTTTTATCCTTTTTGGGAGCAGAAAGAGGATAGACAAGGGTTTTTTACAGTTCTGAAGCCATTGGAGCTATCCGTACAACCATTTAATCATTTTAAATGTATGTAAACATTATTTTTTGAACATAATGAAAGAAGCCCAGCCATTGGAAGCTGGACCAGGAGACGTAGCCCAGGAGGGGTGAACTCCTTCATCAATTGTTGTTGTGTGTTTACTGATATGGTGATATTTTCTTATGTTTTTTGCAAAAAATCAGTTTAAATTTCATGTTTATGTGTTTAATAATTTGAAAAAATAGGCTTAAAGCCCTAATTGGATCACTTGCAAAATTTCACAAATCTCAAGCAATTTTTAAGTACATATCAGTTTGGTATCAGAGCTTAGGTTTTCTTTGTTTCTGTGAGGGTTTAATTGTTTTCAAGTGTACGTGATGCTTACAAGTTAGAAGCTCAAGAGAGGATAAGGAAAGCTTGTGGTTGCAAGTCCTCAAGTTAGGTCAACGACAAGGAGAGCAAGTTTGCCGCAATATCCACCAAAAATTCTACCTCAAATTGCAGTTGAAGCTTCAAAAAGTATGTTACATGAAGGAGAGCCTGAAAATATGTTAGAGGATGGAAAATACTTTAGGAAAACATTCTTTTATATGACAATAATGGTGAAAGTTATATATGAGGAGAGAAGCACAAGGATGCAAGGTGAGAGCTCCAATAATTAAAAGGGAGATAAGTCTTTAAAAGGAGAAGGAGGAGATGGAGACAAGCCTCTAAAAAGTAATGGGAAGGGTGACAAACCACCTTTGACACCACCATTCTCTTCACCTCCATCCTCACCATCATCTTCTTCCACAACAAGCCCTTCACAAACACCTCCACATTCTCCAAAAGGTCATGGTAAAACTCAATTTTTGAAGCTTGACATTAAATTTGATTTGCCTATGTATGATGGAAAGGTAGATGGTGAAATATTAGACAATTGGGTACGTCGGCTTGAAGTGTATTGCAGGATACAAAGGATCAAGGATGATGACACCAAGATTTAGCTTGCTTCACTAAGATTGGAAAGTGAAACTCTTATTTGGTGGGAAGCCAAAACTCAAGAGGATATGAAGAAACATTGTAAGGTATTAACCTCTTGGAATAATTTTTTCGCTGCCTTAAGCAGACAATTTTATCCATTAGCATACATGCAAAAGGCTATAATGGACTGGAAAAACTTTAGGCAAGATAAAGGACAAAGTGTGCAAAGCTATGCTCAAGAATTTAGGAGAAGAGCACTAATATTGGGTGTGGATTTGACATCTCGAGACACTTTCTTAAAATACATTGGAGGTTTGCATATTTACCTAAGACATACTATTCTCATGTTTAATCCTTAAAATATAGATGAAGTTTTTGTTTAGGCCACACATCTAGAGGCAAGAGGGAAACATGTTTCAAATGAGACAAGTGAGGATACCTTTGATTCTGGAGAGAAAGGAAAGGGTAAGTACAAGGGGAAAGGTAAGAAGAATGCATTCATTAAGATGGAGAAAGAAAAAATCACATGAAAACATTGTTCCAAAGATGGACATGATGAAGATCATTGTTGGAAGCTTCATCTAGAGATGAGACCCAACAAGCTTAAAAACAAGGAGAAGGAGAAGACAACTTCAACAATAACACATGCTTTAGGTTCTGATTCTGGAGATGAAACAAAGATCACTGCAATGGGTTTGAAAGGTAAGGACATTGCAACTACTAGTTCTTCAAGTTGTCAAAATAGCACTCAAGATGATGAAACAAGAATTGAGTTTTTCCATGTTAGAGTTATTTCAAAGCGTACCAAGATTGACACCCTATTTGATAGTGCTTCACAAGAAAAAATTATTTCTGAAGACTTAGTCAAGAAATTGAATTTAGAGACCATTCCTCATCCAAGACCTTATCCTTTAGATTGGATATATAAGAATTCAAATTTCTAGGTGACAAGGAAGTGCGTGCATAGATTTATCATCATTACAAACTTTCTTGATGAAGTTGAACTTGATGTTGTTCTGTTTGATATTTTTGGTATTGTTTTGGGTAGCCCATATCTTTATGATAGGAGAGAAATTTTTCATCACCATGAGAATAAGTATCACTTTTTCAAGAATGGGATTGAGTACATTGTTAGAGCGCATATTAATAAGATGAATTTGTCTCTTATGCATGTTGGACAAATGAAGAGAATTGTGAATGCTAGTCAAAAATTTTCTTTGTTAATGTTCAAGCATGAAGATGTTGTGAATGAGGCCTTTCAAGGAGATGAATCAAATGGAAAATATGATTTCATTGAGGTTTCTAATGGGTGTGATAAGATTTTTTAGGAGTCTAACATGTTGCCTCCTAAAATAGGTAAACAAGATGCAGTAAAATTGCAACAACATGCATCATCGTTGAGTAGTGATGAGAACAAGATGCCAGTGCAAGCTGAGAGTGCAAAGTTGAAAGAGTAAGCGCCAAATCAATTTGACAAAGAGGGCAGTGGGTTAAAAGTTTCCTCTTGTGGGTTTCACAATATATTGTCTTTGAAATGGGATGTTGCATGGCAATGTTGATCACATTTGGTCAAGAGTCCAGCCAAGCACAAGGCGAAAAGAATTTGAAGTTATTCAAGTTTTATTTGATTGAACACCGGAGGGAATGTGTTTGTTACTTAAAGGACAGGTTGTTGTTCTGCAAATTATGGGAAATTGCAACAAGATGGTATGTACAACAACAAGTCAAGGTCTCCAAATTCGGGGAAAATGATCAGTTTTCAAGAAAAGCTCAAATTGTCGCATTCAAGTAATTTTTAGTGGATGAAGACTAGAAGACTGAGACAGTTGAGCCCTCATCTATTTACTAACAGATAAAGATATTTTGGAGGTCCGAAAGCTTCTAGTGGGGAGGAATGATCTGGTGGGTCAAATTTATGCTCAAAATTAAAATTTCTCAGAATGGAATGAAACCAATGCACTTGTGTATCTCTCGTCATTTTGAATCCGATGCAACTCATTTCACACAAAAACGACATCGTATGCTCTTGAAATCACGATCTGTTCATTTGGGTAAATAGAGAAAAAAAATTGTTTTTGGATGTACACGGTTTCCCAGTGAGCAGTCCATATTGTTGACTGGACCCTGTCTGTGCTGGTTGACTTGAATTTTTCGGTCAATGAATGGCTGCCACTTGTCTCATTGAGATTGGATGGGAAATGTTGTGTTTCTATTGGTTGATTGTTAGACCAACCAGTGAATGCCATGTGGGCCAACTAGAGGTTGCCAAGTGGTGCCCTGGTGGCTGACCAAAATTTTGATATGGGTGGAAAACACTCCAATGGATTTAAACACGTGACCTCCAAGCTATAAGACCAACACCCTACCAATGCACCACACTATTATTCTTAACAAATATGGTTTCAAACTTTTATTTAAATGTGTTTGGTTGGCGCGTTTGGGGGTGGGCTAGGTCTAGCCCCAACCCTGGTCACCGCGCCCATGAAAATAAGGGGCGGGACCATGGGCTAGGGCTTAGCCCGACCCCTCCAATTTTTATATTAAAATATTCAACCCTGAAATAATAATTAAAAAATTTGGTCTATAGGACACATTATGCAAATCAACTATCCCACATTTTGCGTCGGTTGTTGGTAGAAAAGTCGCCCAGTTAGCGCTTTTTGGAGTGAAATTGTAGGGCGGTTTGCAAGCAGGTCGAAATTGTAGGACGAATTGCTGGAAAACTTGTGGAGATCATAACTTATTCAGTTTTTATCCTTTTTGGGAGCAGAAAGAGACTAGACATGGTTTTTTGACAGTTCTGAAGCCATTGGAGCTACGAGTACATCCATTTGAGCACTATAAATGTATGTAAACACCATTTTTTGAGCATAATGAAAGAGGCCCAACCATTGGAAGTTGGACCAGGAGACGTAGCACGGGAGGGGTGAACTCCTTCATCAATTGTTGTTGTGTGTTTATTGTTATGGTGATATTGTCTTATGTTTTCTACAAAAGCTCAGTTTAAAGTTCATGTTTATGTGTTTAATAATTTGACAAAAGAGGTTTAAAACCCTAACTGGATCACTGGAAAAATTTCACAAACCTCAAGAAATTTTGAAATATAGATCAAGAGTAGTTGGGAGATGCCTATAAGCATTTCTCTAATCCCTAAGTTATAATAATATTATTTTCACTACCTTGAGCTACTTGGCTTCAAGTCCATGGGATGATATTGATTGTTTCCAAGATGCTTGCTTTGATGGCTCCTTAGACAACCTCTCTCTCTCTTTTTGAAAAATCACCTATTGAATTCCTTCTAGATGGTCTATAGCATGAAACCTAGAAAAAAGGTCCAAGTCTTTATTAAAGATGAGATTTTCAAAAAGAAAAAATCCTCAATTTTCTAGTTTATGGATGATGTTATTTTACCATCCATCTAATTTTCTAAACAACTTAGACTTTCTATCCCAAAAGAAACCCTTTCTGGGAAACTATTGAACATATTATTTCCCCTTCTGAGCCTACCATGTGACAAAGGGATAGACCTTCTAATCCTCTCATAAAGATTTTATCCAATGTGAGGATTTGCTCATTATTCATTAAATATTATCTAAAATACTATATATTATGGTATATATATGATTATTAAAATATGACCCTATATTACAATATCAATCTCTCTTTTATATATATGATTATTAAAATATGACCCATATATGACAATATCAATCTATCTTTTATATATGTGATTATTAAAAAATGGCCATGTATTATTATATTAAGAATCTTCCAATTTTCAAGAAGTCATGGCTTCCGTATTTAGTTTTTATAAAATAAAAGTTTTTAAATAATTTTAACCTTGAGATTTCTCTAGTCACGCACAAGATAAGGATGACAATTTATCCGCCAAGGCTTTTTGATGAAAGTAATATTTTATGTTTAATAGAATGTAATAGACGAAAATGTCAAACGCCCTTTGATAAGGAATCCGCAATGTCCGGAAGAAGATTAACGGTTTGCAGTTAAGACGAGAATGAGATTAGAGGCCACCCACTTATAACTACCCTACTTTCAAGATCCTCCAATCATTCCTTTAATATTCATTCAAATGGGGCCAATGCCCTCATCGACCCCACAGAATTTATATCATAAATTTAATAACACCATACCACTTCATATCTACCGACCTACCTTTGGGTATCAACCATGATTTTTTTAAGTGTTTTATTAACGCAGTGTTTCTTGTCTTGATACAGATCATTATCAATGAGCTGCGTTGTTTATTCGTAGGAGCTTGGTCTTTCCAGAGATACAACTTGCATCACGTCTTTTGATATCAAGTAGTTATATTTGATACTATTTCATATTTTAATTTTTTTGTGTTTTATTATTTAGTATAGAAAAAACGAGTGGAGTAATAATAATTAATATAATATATCCACTATATTAAATATAACATATATTGCTCCACTGCATTAAACATATATTAAATATAACCACTACAATATTATATATATATATATATATAATTGCTCCACTACATTTTTCTATACTAAATTATAAAACACAAAAAAATAAAAAATAAAATAGTATTAAATATAACCTACTAAATTATAAAACACAAAAAAATTAAAAATTAAAATAGTATTAAATATAACCACTTATACGAAACACTCTTTTGACAAAGACGAGATGCAAGTTGTATCTTTGGAAAGACCAAGCTATATATATTCAACTTATGATGTAATAAAAAAATATTATGTTGATTCAATTAAAAATAATAATAAAAACAATAAAATAAATTTAAGTGATATGTAATTTTGTTTTATTAATAAAATTATATATGATATTTTTTCTAATAAAATTTATAACATTCATATTGTATATAAAAAAAATTTAAATTATAATAATTTATATTTTAATTTTGAAAGTTAGTTAAGAACCATATAAAAGGTTAATACTTACATTAAATAGGATTAAAAATCATCTATATTGAAATCAAGTAATCAAATAGGATTAGAAATCATCTACATTGAAATAAATGCATCTAGTGCAAGCAATCAAATGTAATTATAAATCAACATCTACATTGAAATCAATGCATCTAATGCAAGAAATCAAATAAGATTAGAAATTACCATCTACACTGAAACCAATGCATTTACTGGAAGGAATAAAATAGGATTAGAAACCAACATCTACATTGAAATTAATGCATTTAGTGCAAGCAATCAAATAGGATTAGAAATCACCATCTACACTGAAATCAATGCATTTAGTGCAAGCAATCAAATAGGATTATAAATCACCATCACTGAAATCAATGCATTTAGTGCAAGCAATCAAATAGGATTAGAAATCAACGTCTACACTAAAATCAATGCATCTAGTGCAAGTAATCAAATATGATTAGAAATCACCATCTACACTAAAATCAATGCATCTAGTGCAAGAAATCATCTTCCCTATCTCCCCCCTCCATCTATATCTATATCTCCCTTCATCTCTCCTTCTTTATATATCTATTTTACCCCTCCAAACACACGCACTTTCTCACTCCATATCTATCAATCTCTTTGTCCCTTCCTCCCTCTCTGCATCTCTCTCTTCTTCCCTCTCTTCACATTCCATCAATATCTCTATCTCCCTTTGTCTCTCTATATCACCCCCAAAACATCCACTATCTTTCTCCAATCTATCTATCTATCCCTCCCTCATCCTCTCCCCTGCTCCTCTCTCTTTCCTCATGTTGTCCTCTCTCTTTCTCTCTACATCTTCCTTATCACTCCCTCTCTATCTCTTCCACCTTTCT
Source organism: Pinus albicaulis (assembly GCA_034641835.2). Taxonomy (NCBI): domain Eukaryota; kingdom Viridiplantae; phylum Streptophyta; class Pinopsida; order Pinales; family Pinaceae; genus Pinus; species Pinus albicaulis. The sequence goes on from CM076572.1 coordinate 1,048,000,562, forward strand.
CTCTCTATATATTTCTTCTTACCTCCCTCTGTCACCCCTTCCAAATTCATCTCTCTTTCCCAACCTCTCTCCACTCTCTCACATCCTCTCTGTTCATTTATCTCCCACCTCTATCTCTCTCTCTCTCTTCACCCTCCAACTCTGTTACTCTGTCCCCCCCTCTCTCCTTCTCTATCCTTCTCTCCCCCCTTTTCTCCATCTCTCCTTCTTTGTCTCTCTGTCTCACCCCAAAACATACACTCTCTCTCTCTATCTCTCCTTTGTTACTCCCTCTCTCTCTCTATCCACTTCTCACTCTCTATGTCTTTATTATTCCCTCTCTCTCTCCCCCTCCAACTCCATCTCTCTATCCCTCCCTCTTTCCTCCTCTCTCCTTCCCTCTCTCCTCCTCTCTCTCAAGTCCTCTTTCTCGTCTTTTCTCTCTCCCTTTCTCTCCTACCTCCATCTCTCTTTCCCATCTCTCTCTCTCTCTCTCTTCCCCCATCACTCTCCTCCTCTCTCTCAAGGTCTCTCTCTCATCCTTCCTCTCTCTCCCTTTCTCTCCTACCTCCCTCTCTCTTCCCCATCACACACACACACAAACACACACACACACACTCTCTCTCTCTCCATTTTCCCTCCAATCCTATTTCTATCTCTATTTCTTTGCCCTCCAATCCTCTCCTCAATCTCTCTCTTTTCCCTCCAATCCTCTCTCTTCCCCCATCTCTCTCTCTCTCTCTCCAACTATGTTATTATTTCCCTCCCTCTCCCCTTCTCTCTCCTTCTCTCTCCCCTTCTCTCCATCTCTCATTCTTTGTCTCCTTATCTCACCCCTAAACATACACACTCTCTCTCCATATCTCCATTGTAACTCCCTCTCTCTCTCCACTTTTCACTCTCTATGTCTTTCTTCTTCACTCCCTCTTTCCCCCTCCAACTCCATCTCTATATCCCTCCCTTTCTCCTCCTCTCTATAAAGTCCTCTTTCTCATCTTTCCTCTCTCTCCCTTTCTCTCCTACCTCCCTCCCTCTCTCTTTCTCTCTACCCTCCAATTATCTAACTATCTCCCTCACTCTCTCCTTCTCTTGCTCCCCCTTTCATCTTTGTGTCTTCCTCTACTACTCTTACCCTTCTCTACCTCTCTCACTCCTCTCCCTCTCTCCCTTGTGACCCCCCCTATCTCTCCACCTCTATCACTGTATGTCTTTGTTCTTCCTTCCCATATATATATAGAGTTAATATATATCCTGATATATTAATATATATTATAATATAACAAATTTAATATTGTATTAATCCTAATTTATTAATTTAATAATATTAATATGAATATTAGAATTAACAATAATTCAAAAATTTCAGGTTGATCTTGTTGTGTTTCAGTTATCTGAGGTTGATTAACTTCAAAATCATGATGTATTATGATAGATGATTATCCTTGTTCATAAGAGTCGGTTCCTGATGATTGATCCCTTTCAGTTTTAATTTTTTCCAATTGACTGGGTGTATATTCATGGCGTTTACCCTGCATTATACGCGAATTTCTCGGTAATTCAGCCATGGTTAATTTATTTAACATACAAAATCAAAAGAATTCAAAAGAATCACACCTAAGGCCTCTAAAAGAAATCAAACAAATGGACACGCGCTACAAAATCTAGGAATCAATCCACACACAAACACTATGTTTCCACAATAAAATCACTAGTAATTGGTGATGAAATCCAACCTCGCAGAGATTAATGTGGGAAAATAGTGGTTGGAACAGTTACCCTGACAACCTGCTTAATGAAACAGTCCAATGCAATTAACTCCACTATGCCATCTTGAAGTGAAGAACACCCTCCGGAAAGTCCAAGTGAGTCTAGTCAACATCTGCTCTAGGTAGAGTGGGACCTTCCCTCCACTCTCATCTTGGGAAAAATCCTAAATATTATGGCCACTAAGGTTACCAAATAAGACAATTGAACATGGGGGAATAGTCGGTGGCCCAATATACACACAAGGGCAGAGTATCAAAGCTCAATCCCCTTGAAACATCCTCGACATGGTAAATACGAGGTGTACTAACAAGTGATCCCAGGCTCCTCGACAATAGTTAATCTGGGGTTCACCGTTTGTATTACGTGTACATCTTCTATCTTTACCAATGAGGTAGGTACGATTACTCCACTGGGTCCAACATGAACTCATGCTTGACTCTTTTAAGAAGAGCTTCCCCGAGAAAAATTGCAACAATTGGGTTTTTCCCTAACGCAAGATGCTACTTGTTTGTTTTATCTGCTTTGGAAAGTTAATTAATCCCTACTCCCAAGCACTAGTCCCGAGCTAAATTGGTGGAATGAGGCCTAGAAAATGTAAAAATATCTAGATCAATTTTATTAAGCGTTGTATTAATTTGGATGTTGTTTACACAAAGGGGTATGGAAATGAAACTCAATGATGTTGTGCCCGACTCGAAAAAGTACTCTAAAATGCATAAAAAATGAATATGCAATTATTTTTTCAATGAATTCTTATTTAAGAGAAATTAGAAGGAATTTTCAACTCAAAGAAGTACAATTTCCAAAAACATTCCATAACAATTCTTTTTCCATCAAGAAATCAATTTCATTTTGAAGCATAACCGATATCACTTTGTAATGAAAATCTTCATTGATTCAAAGCCAAAATATAAAAAATTTTGAGCAAAAAAAATTCAATTCTTCAAAATAAAAAACAACTAGAAAAACCCTAAAAAAATGTAAAAAGTTTTCAAACAATGAAATCTCTTAACTAACAATCTAACTAACGATACCTATGAGTGTCCTTTTATGATTTATTTTAGCTGAAAGAAAAATAAATTGTTTTTTCACTTTAACAAGCAGAAATAATTTCATAAAAGACTACTTTTGAGACAAATCACACTTCACTTATCTATAAGTTTTCCTTTTGAAAATGAGAGAAAAACAATCACTCAAACAAGCAGGACTAACAAGACACCTGGTAGCTCTGGAGGGAATTGACAAAAAAAAATGATCTAGGGAGTCAATCTATTTTCCCAAAAAGAACAATTCATCAAACCAGCGCAAACCCTACCCGAAATTGCAAAACGGATGATCTATCAAAAAGACTCTAAGGTAATTAGGAAGAGTTCACAAACAAACTCTGAAAGTTGGTATAAGTCAGGTTGAACCTCTAGAAATTTGTTATCAGATTCTGAGAGAGAAAATATTTATTTTTTCAAAAATTCTCAGGGGGTGCGCAGGTTGTCAGTACAAACCAGTGCACATGCGCATCAAATTGAACTGAAAACTTGCGCAAGTTTGCACTCTGTTTATCACAGAAAACAACGCAGGGTAGAGAAGCTTTTAAAGAAATGAACACAAGGCTTTCTAATTCAGAGGATCTAAAAATTCATAAAACCAACCACTCTCAGACATAGTCAAACTAAAAAAGTTGGAAAGCTAAACCAAAAGAATCAAGAGAAAACTAAGCTTGTTCCCTAGTGGAGTCGCCAATTTGTTTTCTGGATAAATCCCTCTTATGGAAAAGAGCGATCTCCTTAGTATCCTAACATATAACTAGAAACAAATAACCATCTGAATATCTCTTTCCCTCAACTATTAGCATTCATATTATCAAAACTTAGAAAAGAGAAGGTGATGAGCCTACCTTTCAATGATATGTTTGATGTAGACCTTGCCTTTTGTCCCAAATAAGTCGTTCAATGCTGAGAAGAACCTGCAATCACAAACATGCAAAGAATCAAAATCACCTGCAATATATAACAATCCAAAAACCAGTCTAATTTAAAGATCAAGGAGATTAAGAATTGTCATTGTTTTAATGAATCTAAAAACAACACAATGAGAAAAAGAGATCCATATGTATTATCAAGAATATAAAGAGAAATATTACAACTTGAGCCTTGATTTCGTACATATTTCTCCCGTATGCCTTCACAATCGTTATCCTTGGTTTGATAAGCTTTCCTCTCTAGAATGACCATCATAGGTTTATCTTTAGTGAACTCTTATGTGCATAGCACAATATCCAATGTACATTCTACAATCTACTCCCAATGTACCCTTAACCCTGAAGTTTTAGCTCAATTTATATGAGAGATTGAGGATGTTTCAGATCCATCAATAGAGAGATGAATTCCTCTAATGAATGGATTATGGTTCCTTCATCCAAGGGGGTAATTTCCATGAGTGGAGGGATATAGCTCGAACTAGCACAACTCAAGAGGCTTTTAGTTGGAATAATATGTGGCCAACTATGCTTCTAGAATTTACTTTTCACGTTTACTTTCTTTTACATGGGGTGCACAGGTTTTATGGGAAAACAAAGCACAGATGTCCGAAGATAAAGGTGGGAATATCAGTGCATGCACAGGAAGTGACCACAAAAAGCGCACATGCATCCTTTAAGTGTTTTTAAGAGCTTTTTCCAGTTCCCAAGACTTGGTTTAGGAATATAAATGTTTTGACTTCTAAGGAAGAATGAATATGGATGGTCATAGAACGATATTGACAATCAAATGTTGGTGAAAAAATTATGTGTAACACACAATCCATTATCTCAAATTAGGACAACAGGTTCCTAAGTGCATTCTAGTCAAGCCTCTGGTCGTTTCTAGACACGAAGCTCACTAAGTCCACAACCTTCCACCCCCAAAATTATGGAAAGACAAAGGTCGTCAACAAAATGATCATGCACATCATACACATGTACAAATAAAGGAAGCCATGCACATGAGACGAAAGCCTCCCTTATGTCCAACATGGCTACAAAAAATCTCTCCATAACGCCTTTCAAGTGGGACTAGGAATCCAACCACTATGTCCCATTGATGTTGCCATACCACTTTCAACTACTGGGGAAGATTCGGCTCATGTCGAGTCCAAATCTAACAGAGTTAACAACATCATTGAGCACATTTATTACAACCTCCAGCAGGTCCACGACATATTGAAAAGAGAAAATTCTAAGTGAAAATAACGTCATGACCAACATCGGGTTCCACATAAGTTCTAGGAGGGTGACAAAGTTTGGTTACATTTGCAGAAGGAGTGCCTCGCTGGGGCCTACCACAAGCTTCGACCGCTTCGATATGGGCCTTACACCATCACTAAGGCTATAGAGGACAATCTATAGAGGACAATGATTTTGAGCTCAACATTCCACCATTCCTTAGCCTCCACCTACTATTTAATGTAGATCAGTTACAACCATACCTTCCCCCATTGTTCGACACATCAGATATTGCTGAGTAGTTGACACCAACAGAGCTCAACCCAAGCTGCACCGAACAGAACACAACTTATAGGTTCATGGACACACAGATCAAGAACACTCACCATCAGAGCATCCAACTATATTAAGTTGTCAAAGCCGGCCAACTCCTTCACCAGGGCAAGTGGTTGACCAAGGACCAAGTTCAACATAAATTTCCTCACCTCATGGAGGCTCTACATGCAATGGGGACCATTGCTTCCTAAGGGGGGGGGGGACTAATCTAGGTGGATATTAGTGGTGACCTAAATATTCCACTTGGACCTCTAGTTGGTTTCATCAGTTTCCTTGCTTATAGCACGATTTACTATTTTTACCAATTTTTTGGGTCCTAAACTTTCAGAGCTGTTTTGACCCCCTAAATGACATTATTTTAAGGTCCACAGTAGGCCTATAGCTATAAGCAGAGACTGCAAAAAATATTGTAGTACTTGGAGAGATATTTCTAATGAGCTATCATACACTCCAAACGAAGATCACATGACCAAGTTACGACCCCAAGAAGTTGGCTACCCAACTAACCCCAACACAGCCCACAAACTCTTGGCGTTCCATCTCCTAGGTTTAGGTTTTTGGTTGTTTATGGTTTCCCTTTGTTGTTCAATAATAAAAAGGCCCTTGAGCCTCATTGTAACATAGTTTAGAGGCATGTAACCATCACATCTCTTCTCAAAGATAAGCTACCATCGTCAGAGCTAGTTTGTTTCCATTTTGTAAGTAAGGATCTTTCAGTTCTTTGATATTATTGAAATGAAGATTTAATTATGATGCATCACTGTGTTTATGTTTATATCTGCATTTTTTTTGTTCCTTCATAAGTGTAGAAAATCCACATAGATTCAAATTGCTATTTTTAATATGCTCAATAGACTTGAATCTACTCTACCAATTATGGAAACCAATTACAATCACAAAATCACAAAACATACAAGAGAAAGAATTTCATTCACACATTACACAATTATTTCCTGGGGAAAGCCTCAACTAAAAACCCTGTTATACGTATATTGCATTAGTCAGAAAATATGAGAATATTATGATGCTTTTCTCAAGCCCAAAAAACATCTACAGTATCTCTATCTATCTCACCGCTTCCTAGACAATTATAGGCGAAAACTTAACCAATTTTCTGTCTTCTTGGATCCCTATTTCCTTACGTTGTTTCCTTGAGTATTTAACCCCTATTAATTAGAGAAATCCCCATCCACAAATACACAATTCATCTAAGGCCTTTCTCTGACTTCATACACCACCTGTGCAATTTGGATGATTATACAACTGATAATACACTGCCCTTGAATTCCAATCTCAAGTGGGTCTTTCTATGATCTGACATGCATGAGTTATTTATGGATAATTTATCAGTTATCAGATTGATCACTACATGTGGTTCAAGTTCAAGTTCCACACTTTGACCTCACATCAGTTCCTCCAACAGTTGGAACTAGTTAAACTGAATTTAACTCAGATAAACTGAGTTAATTAACTACAACTCAAAATAAACTCAACTAGGTCTCCTAAAAAGTAGGAACCACTCTACATGACTCAAGTTAGAGCCTCAACTCAAATTAACTTAACCAACTATGTCAAACTAACTTAGTTAAGTTGTACATGTTGTCATGTGATGCAGCGTTACAATTTTATTCTAATTTATTTCAAGGGAAAATTAAACTAAAATATTTCTTGATGCCATTTTCAATATTTCTTGTTGCCATTTTCAAAAATAAGTCCCGATCCAACAGTATGGGGAACATAATGGCAGGACAAGTTGACAAATACTAAGTTGCAAATTGTGTGGGGTTAATATGATATGAGGGGTTTCCTGACTTAAATACCATATGGACCGTAATCCCCACACATGATGTTAGGCTTTGTAATAAATCTAGCCTGAAGCTTATCAAAGCTACATATGAAGCGAGGAAAAAGACAGAAAGAAATAAGAGAAAAATACAAACACAGTTGAGCATGCAAGCAAATATTTAGGGCTATCTGCTTTTGATATTGAGCTTGAGGGTAGTGGGAAGGGATCCACAACTTCACCTACTGATGTTACTAGGATGCCATCATTTTTTGTTCCAAAAACCAGACGTAGAGCACAACCTTCAATAAAATTAGTAATTAAAAAAAATGAGAAGCAAGAAAAAAACAAAGTTATGTGGAGGTGTCTTTATTGGAGTGACTTACTTCTCAACATCACAAAAAATAATGAATTTTCCTATTTCTATTGTGTGCCTAAGGTACACAAGTGCTACATATGAAGAGTTGTAGGGGGCACTCATTTAAGAAGAAAAGAAGAACATCAACTATATATTGGCGAAGTTGAAGCAGTCATGGGAGGTATTTTAATACATAATGATGTTTAATGGTTGGATAGATAGGAATGGTAGGACCATTCTAAATTTTTTGGTACATTGTCATAAAGGTACCATGTTTATTAAATTAGTGGATGCATCAACACATATAAAAGATGTAGCGTTGATATGTGAGTTGTTAGATGAGTTCTTCTAGGAGATTGGTGTACAAAATGTGGTGCAAGTCATAACAAATAATGTATTTAATTATGTGGCTACTGGTAAGATTCTTATTTTCTTACTCATTTCCAAATATCCATGTGATGAATCATAACCTTATTTTGCTCATCTACAAGTAATCATAGTCTTTTCCCGACTACACTCTTTCTTAATCATTTAATATGGCTGATATTTCATTATACAGTCTGACTTAATCATTTAATATGACTGGTAGTTCATTATACAGTCCGACATACAATTTTTGTCTGTATACAATATTTAATTGGTATTTTTTATTAATTTCTAGGAACAATTTTTGTCTGTATACAATATTTAATTTAATCATGGTATTTTTTATTAATTTCTAGGAATTGTAGTTTATTTGTTATATTTTTTTTTTGTATTTTTTGTTAATTGAATTAAAATTTGGTAGAGATTTATTGAAATTATAAATTTGAGTTATGAACTCTCTATAATAAAAGTATTTTAGAAATCTATATAATTCCAATGAAAAATATATAACAATGCTATGTCTTTCGACCAAACTGATCTGATCATTGTTGTGTTCTCCTGTTAGTCTCTGAATCATGATGTTTTTAATAGAGTAGTCCAAGAGACTACAATTTTTCCCAGAAAATAGTGGAAAATTCTGACAACATTTCAAAGAAATCTTGCAGATTTTTTTGAAAATCTGAGATACAGATGTCAAATTTAAGTATTTTGGGTGTCCAAAAAATTCTTGATATTGCTGAATACCATAAAAAAATCCATCCAACACTCTGGTTTTTTCGAAAAAAAATTATCTCCTAAAACAATTGCCACGATTACAAAATTATATCCTCGCTATATTAAATCATGTCCATCGAATCATTTAATATGAATGGTATTTTAAGAACAGTCTCACTGTATATCTTTTAATGCCAGTCTCACTTTGTTGCTCATTTCCCCTAAACCCGTGAGATCATTGTGCTCCCCAACTAATTGTCGCTATGTTACACAGTGTTTGCCCAAGGTTGGAATTTGACTCCCTATAACATATATTTGCTTTGCTTTTCAAATCTGCATTTGAAAGGTATATATTAAACTTTTACTTCAACAAATATTTGTTATAAGATTGTATATATGTTAAATTATCTCCCATAAATTAGAATGGGTAAAATAATACATATAACTTTAAATGTTATAACTTGCGGATATCACTCTTACAAGGTACGAACTGGGAATCGATCACTAAGAGTTGGCGGACAGCAAGACTGGTACAGGAAATTCAACAAGAACTCAGGCAAATAGAATACATCATACCTTTGCATGTGAGAAGGCAAGGAAACAAGGCGGTTGATTATCTTGCGAATTGGGCATGTCAAAACATGAACGGATATCTGGATTGGCCATGGCATCGGGAGATGTTGCAGTCAATGCCCGGGCTCCAAAATTTTCTAACAGAGGATATGCACCTAGGTAGATAGGATAATAGTATTCCCCGATCGAGGTGTAGACGGAAAAGGGCTAAGCCTAACGAAGCTGATGGTGATTACGTGTGCGGAGGACAACCACCACGTGGTGGCAGCATGCAACCGCAGGGAAGTTATATTTGATGGGACCTCTAACACCCAACCTCATAAATGTCTAGTACAAATCGAGGGCTCCAGCTGGAACGGCCAGCCAGGATGTCAGTAAAGTTTGGGAAAAAGCGCCGACAGTGCGGGGTTAAGGAGGGTAAGGGTGAAACGCGACTCATTGTTTGCTTTTTTGATCTGAATTTGTATTTCACAGTTGACGGTGCCTGCAGCGATTCTTGCCAGACTAGTTTCAGGGTGACGGCTCAGGTTTAGATGTGGTATGTATCTTCGCTCTTTTCCCCTCAGCTCTAGACTTTGTTCTACACTCATCTATGGATTTTCATCATGGTTTTCTTATAGGATTTGTATGAATGGAGGTATGGTCGGTTCTGGTATGAACACATGTAGAGGATTCTGGAAGTTTGTTGTCTCATCTTTTCTCATTATCAGGCTTCTGGTCTGTCTTCCCATTTTGTGCTTGCTAGTTTGTCTAAGTCTCTGTTTTGGCCGTTTGACACTGATATTTGTAGATTTATGTTTTTTGCATTACCCTCTATGATGGGCTTGCTGCATATCATTGATGGGCTTGATAGTAGGTGTAATGTTGTTGTTTGGGTCTTGGGATTTAGTTGTTATGTTCTCGCTGTAAGTTATCTCCCTATACAGTTTCAGAATCGAGCTGTTGTTTTGTTGCATGCATACTTACAGGGCTCATTGGGAACCTGCATGCAAACTCTTATGGGTTGCCTTTGTATGTTTTATTTTTACAATTCTATAATTTGGTTTTTGAATGGTCTTTTTACCATTAAGGACTGTTACATTACTTATGATTGCTGGGTCTTTGGTAGGGTTTCTAGACAGTGGGTTGCGCCTCAATTCTCTTGTGACCCGTTCAGAGGTTGTAATGTCTGCTATGGTAGTAATGTTTGCTCTAGTTTACTTCTTATCTTATTCCTGGTGACTAATTTGGGAATGGAGTCGGTCTTCGAGCTCCGCCTTACGTGTTTTCTCTGAAGCTAACTACTGCTGTTGTTTGGATGAAAGTTTTAACAGATTTGTCAGGTATCTTTAAAATGGTTAAAAGAGGAAGGAAGCCTGCCGGGGGGAAAGGCAAGCAGCCTTCTTCTGAATCACACCAGAAAAGAGAAAGGAAGTCTGTTCAGCAACATCTTGAACAACTGGTTCAAACTTTTATGGCAGATGTTCCTAATTCTGTTCGTTCTCGTATTTATGGGTGGGAAACTGAGGTTCTTAATAGCATAGATATGGAAGATGATTTGGCAATGGAGGATATGCAGAATGTCATCACTGACCCAGGGCACACTCGGGGTCGAACCTCTCTGTTCCCGCAATCTGTCCGAACCTACTGGTTAATCAAATGTCTGTTAGCAAAGGCAGTCATGTCCACAGCTGAGACGAAGCTGGAATCAACATTGGCTGATATCAATAGGAACATACAGGAAATTAATTTACTGTTACATCAGTATGCGAGGCTTGGAAGGTTGGAGAAGGAAATTAAGGCTATGCAATAGGTTTCGGTTGAATTACCAGGGGCTACAGCCAAAGATCCAGCACCTGAGGAAGATTAAGGCTTTCTTGATACAATGTTTTTTTTATTTTTTGATTAGTCTTTTTGTATATGTTGTTTGTGTATATATTGTTGACTTTAGACTTGGATATTTAGTTTCCGCAGATATGGTATAGCCTGTTAAGACTTTTATGTTTTGGTTGAACTATTTTGAACTTCGATGGCCAAAATACCTGGTTTCCTGCGGGCAGGTTGAGGTCTAGTTTTGTATCTTTTGCCCAACTTTATTAATAGAAAATAGAAGGTACCACCTAGGCTTACAAAAAAAAAAAAACTTGCAGATATCACGTCTGAACATGTCAGCTTTGGTTGATAAAGTAGAAATTAAAATGTTAAATTAAATTTTACTTTCTCAATTCCCAAACTCCAAGCACCTTATGGTATACCATAAGCTTATTACCAGTGATTGGTGGCTTAACTAGGGTTCTATCTTTCTAAATTCGGATGGTCTGCTCCCAGTACATGCTGGTGTTCAAGTTTCAACTTTCTTTTGTTAATGAATTCACCCTTGCTAGCCGGCTGGGTGTGCTCTGCTCTGGTGGTTCAATTCTACTTAATTAATCTTCTGCCTCTAACCTTATTCAATTAATCCCTTATTCTATTAATCTTCGGTGGGTTTATCGAGTACTGGGTTTGTTTTATTGAGTGTTCTGACTGGATGCCAAGTCTACCCCGGTGAATCTGCTCTGGTTCAGTAATTTTGAAATTTTTTACTTAATGTTGGCTGACTATGTTATCATAGATTCCTTCAAAAGGTTAGTAACGTACCTGCTTTCACATTGGGATAGATAAATTATAAGCCGTGTTTGTAATTTTTGAATGAATAATAGGTTATGGAGGTTGTTTTGTTTTTTTTTTTTTCTTTCTTTCTTGTGTTTATCTTGGATGGCAATTTCTTTTGTTTGAATTATGAGAGAAATATTTTAAAAAGTCTGATTGTTACAGTGTTTGAATTATTATAGTGGAAATGGATTCAATGTTAAGACACCCAAAATTTTAAAATTTGACAGTTACACTTTTGAATTCCAAAAATTTTAGTGATAATATGTCAACACCTTAAAGATATTTCCATTATTTTCAAACAAAATTATATACGATAAACTATTTTTTGGTTGTGTTAAAAATTTAAATCTGATTTGTAAATCTTATAAATTTTCTTTTCAATATTAAATTTATTTATTTATCTAAAAACAAATTTTAAATAATAAAATAGTGTTTTCTTATAATAATTAGAAAACACCGTGTGTTTCATTAAAAAGAAAATCACAGATAAATAGATTTTTCTGGTTGTGTTAAAAATGTAAATTTGATGTGTGAATCTTATAAATTTTCTTTTCAATATTAAATTTATTTGTTTATTTAAAAACAATTTTTAAATGATAAAATATTGTTTCCTTATAATAATTAGAAAACACTATTTGTTTTATTAAAAAAAAAAGTCACATATAAATAGATAGTCCTAATTAACAAGGTTTGATTTTTGAGACTACTGTCATTTAGTTAGGTGGGACTTGATGTATTGTTGTTTTTCGTTTGGTTGAAACATTGTATGTCTATTCTTTCGTTAGAGCTTTAAATTTAATTAATTATTATTACTAGCAATTGCACCATATGTTGCAAAAAGAAAGAAATGCCTTAAGGAAATAGCATAGGAAAGAATAGCCTAGAAGAAAGAATATGTTGCAGAGGGAGAGCCATCATAAAGAAATGAAAGGAAAATTTTGCTTCCATGGAATGAGTTCATGGAGGCTTGAAAGATATTGATGATAATAGTGATCAATAGATAGACACTACCTCCACTAATCCTATCAAAGAACCTCCACTCACTGTTATAAACACATTATTGTCCGCTTTGGCTCTAGATTATCATGTGGGAAATTTGTCTTGTATGTGGGAAAATTGTCTTGTTATGTTTCTGATGATGGAGGATCACTCCCTTGTATGCTTCAAGTTTTGCAAATATTTGGATTCCATTTTGTGATAACTACTCCATTCAAGATAGAAGTCCAGAGGCACACTTAGTATTGTCCACTTTGGCTCTAGATTATCACATGGGAAAATTGTCTTGTTATGTTGATGGTGGAGGGTCACTCCCTTGGATGCTTCAAGTTTTGCAAAGATTTGGTTTCCATTTTGTGATAACTACTCCATTTAGGATAGAAGTCCAGAGGCATACTTATCAAATTCCAATGCCCTCGAAGATGTGAATTATGTTTGTGATGATGGAGGATCACTACTCTGGATGCTTCAAGTTTTGCAAAGATTTGGATTCCATTTTGTGATAGAAGATGTGAATTTGTGAATTTGCACTCCATTTTTTTTTGCCCCATTTCATTCTTCTTTGAATTAAAGGATCAAATCACAAAAGTTTCTTCTTGGAATTGAAGGATCGAATCACCAAAGTTATGGAGATGGGCAGTTGGGCAGTGTGGGCAGTGTTCCAGCACACAAACAGAAAGGACACAAGGATTCAAGGATATGGGCAATTAGGCAGTGGCAGTGTTCCAATGGCAGTGTTCCATGTCTTGAGACTTCGAATCATATGTATTTTATGTTGTGCTAAACTTCTATAGTTAAGATCACATGTCTTTCACCATATTCAAATTTTGCACATGTATACCTCCACTAGATTCTCGATTTAATTTTGAAACAAGTGAAGCAACTGATCCAACTTCGTATTTATTATCTATTTACATGCTTTGTATCAAAAAAATCCAATTTTGTTTTCTCAAGAGCAAGCACTAAGTTCTCAAGATTCTCTAGGGATCCACACAATTCAAACTCATCCTGAACTTGTGATTCCCACCTATCAAAATTGATTTTAAAAATATCAATTTTGGTTTATATTTTCCCACCTAAGTGCACAATATAGAACTATTGGTACACTCATCAAAACAAATTCATGAGCTGGTTTGGTGATTTCTCTCAAATGGTTTGGTGATTTCTCTATTTCTCTCAAAACATGAATTATCTTTCGTTAGACTTAGTAAAAGAGGTGAATTGATTATCTTTAGCTTATATCAATAGCTTATATCAAGAAAATGCTCAACCACATGAACAGATATGTTCAATATATATTAACATACCTAAATTGATTATCTTTAGCTTATATCAAGAAAATGATCAACCACATGAATAGATAAGTTCAATATATATTAACATACCTAATACCACTGCATAAAATAAATCACCATGAATTAATAAGAATTGCATAATTATTATAAAACCTAATACCACTATATAAAATAAATCATAAGAAACCCAACATCACAATTAAAAAAAAAAAAATGTAAACTTAATATTACATTATAAATCTATTAATACTATAAAACTTAACACATCTACATAAACTTAAACATAATAAACCTAAAACATAAACTATTAAAACCTAAAGCCTATTATCTTATCTTTAGCTTATATCAAGCAAATGCTCAACCACCTGAATAGATATGTTCAATATATATTAACATTCTTAATTTTATTATTAAACCAAGCTATTAAAACCTAAAACCTATTATCTTATCTTTAACTTATATCAAGCAAATACTCAACCACATGAATAGATATGTTCAATATGTATTCACATTTTTAATTTTATTATTAAACTTAAGAAAATTTCTATGAAAAACATAAAAGCTAAAAAGTTTAAACTATTAAAACCAACCTAGAGAGTGATCATCACAGTGAACACCACCACCATGAGTTAACAAAAATTGCATAATTATTATAAAATTTAGCACATCTATATAAACTAAAACATAATTATAAACTAAAACATAATGAACCTAAAACAGAAAAACTAAAACATAAACTATCAAAACCTAAAACCCATTATCTTTAAACCTAACCCCAGCCGTAATAAGGGAATACTATAAATGTGCCACATGGATATTCTTAATTAATATGTATGATTGTAATTGAGACCAAGTATATCCAAATTTTATTAAATTATTCAAAAAATTCAATTTTTACGAAAACTAAAAAGTTTTATAAAATAGTAGGAAAAATTAGAAAATATTATCCTTGTCATTTTATATTACAACAAATACAAACAAAATTTTCACAGAAATTTTTATTAAATAATTTAATAATTGTGTTACGTTTAAATATGTTAGTAGTAATTTTTTTAATAAAAAAATAAAAAATATTATTAATTCTCTTAAAGTTTATGTTTATTTTTTCTTATGAAATGTTGGGAAAATATTACGTTCGTATTTTCATATTACAACCAACAAAACTTTCATGAAATAACTTAGTAATTGTATTATGTTTAAATTTGTTGGTTCACCACAACCTCCACGGCATTGAAAATCACAATTCTGTTCATTGAACGCCTCAGATCCCTTCACATACACATCCCTTTGCAGGCATGTCACCAGCTCATCCTTGTCCTGGCATTTCAGCTTGGCAGTCTTCTTATTATTGTTTTTGCTACTGTCATGCAAAGAGAAATAGAGTATGCGTTGGGAATGGCGATGGTGGAGTTGAAAGCTGATTTGGTTTGGTACTCAGTCAGTTAGTTTTTCTAGATTTCAAATATTTTGAATGTGTTTTATGTAAATTACATTTTCTTGGAATTTATTAAGAATTTCATTTTAAGAAATGTTTAAATATTTAATTCTTTTTCTATCCAAACTACACTCTAATTAAATTTAATTCTACCATATACATTTTCAAAATATCTGAAAGTTTATTTTCTTGTAAATTCCATCTTGAAAACTCCAGGCTTTTCTATTAGCTACGACGCATATTGGCAGCAGGCTTGTGGCGACTGAATAATGTTCTTTAGATCTTGTAATTTCACTGCAGAACTTTAAATTGATTAACTGTAATTTCGTTGCAGAACTTTAAATTGATGTGCTTGTTAGGGATAAAGAATATTTAAATAATATAAATCTCTAGTTTACATTTATGTCAAAATTAAATTCATAAAATATTATAAATAAATATTTAAAAGCTTTTATGCTTCAGTTTGTTATGCTTTGGCTGCATTTCAAAAAAATATATAGAAAAATAAAAACTCTTCCATTTTCATTAGGTTAATTCCAAAACTTCATTTAAAAAAACTCTAATTAAATTTAATTCTACCATCTACATTTTCAAAATATCTGAAAGTTTATTTTCTTGTAAATTCCATCTTGAAAACTCACTTGGATTACCGACATATTTGACCAGGCTTATCTATTAGCTACGACGCATATTGGCAGCAGGCCAGCAGGCTTGTGGCGACTGAATAATGTTCTTCAGATCTTGTAATTTCACTTGCAGAACTTTAAATTGATGAGCCCATTAGGGATAAAGAATATTTAAATAATATAAATCTCTAATTTACATTTATGTAAAAATTAAATCCATAAAACATTAGAAATAAATATTTAAAAGCTTTATGCTTCTGTTTCTCTGTAAAAATACATCTTCATTAAGCTAATTCAAAAACTTCATTTAAAGAAATATTTAGAAATCATATTACTTTAGAAATCTGTAAATTATGCTTTCACTTCATTTTAAAATAAATATTTAAAAGCTTCCATGCTTCAGTTTCTCTGTAAAAATACATTTTCATTAAGTTGATTCAAGAACTTCATTTATAGAAATATTTAGAAATCATATTACTTTAGAGATCTGTAAATTATGCTCTCACTCAATTTCAAAGAAATATGCAGAAAATTAAAAACTCTTCTCATTTTCTCATTAAGTTAATTCAAGAACTTCATTTAAAGAAACATTTAGAAATGTAGTGCTTTAGAAATTTGTAAATTATGCTTTAGCTACATTTCAAAGAAATAAAAAATAAAAATAAAAACTCTTCCCATTTTCATTAAGTTAATTCCAGAACTTCATTTAAAGAAACACTTTTATTGAGTTCATAAAAACTCTTCCCATTTTCATTAATTTAATTTAAAGAAACATTTTCATTCATCTAATTCAAGAAAATTGTGATTTCTTTTTACTTCTTGGACTGCATTTCAAAAAAATATGCAGAAAAATGAAAACTCTTCACGTAAATCAAGCATTAAATAAATTTGGTTCCTCACCTAGACAATTCTGGATAGGCCGCTTCTTCAACGGCTTAATAATCAACATAAAGGGGCGCGGTCCTCAATTTTCTTTGCTGCTACTGGATACGCTTACTCCACGGCCGGATATGCTACTGGATAAGTCAGATAAATTAATATATCTCGATTAATCTCACCAGAATCTGAACATGGATCTGGTTGGTTCATAGAAAGATAGGGTGGTAGTTATTAAAGTTATTTTTTAGTTAGATACTAAATTGATGTATGAGATTTTTTGTTTTAATCTAAGTTTAAAAACACATATATACTTTATTTTTTTATTTAATTAAATTTTTTTTTTTCATTAGAGTGTTGACATTAAACAAAGACTCAGCCAGAATTAAGATTACAAGTTTGTTAAGAGTTTGTTCCTTCATTTCTTCGTTAGAGTCTTAACCTGGTTTCTTTAAAACAAAAAAAAAAAATAAACAGTTAAACTTACGGGAGCTTTTCATGATGTTCTCACTTAACACCTAAGTAGGATTAAATTTCCGCTTGCGTTTTCAATTTACCCGACCCCACCTTTAGTGATGTATTCAATTTTCAGTTTACGTTATATTTAGTGATGTCTTCCATTTTCAGTTTACGTTAAAGATTTGGTAGGTGCATTGAAGATGTTTCGTTTATAAATTTATGAGGGGAGTGATAATATTTTTAAAATATATTTCAGACATTGTTCAATGCAATATGTATTATGTGATATTTAATTATGGTTATTATATTAGGGGTGTTTTTAATATATTTGTTTAAGAGAAAATAAATATTTTGTCTCAAAAAATTATTTTTTTAGTTATTTTATATTAAAATTTAATATCAATTGAATTGTTTTAAATATAAAATATAAGATAAAAGTAATATGAAACAAAAATAGTTTGAGAGAAAACTTTATATTTAAGACAAAAACAATTTGAAACAAAAATATTTTAAGGCAATAACAATTTAAGACAAAAATATTTTAAGACAAAATTTTATATTTAAAACAAAAACAATTTGAGACAAATATTTTAAGACAAAACTTTATATTTAACACAAACGTTGTTCAAGACAAAAATATTTTAAGACAAAACTTTATATTTAAGACAAAGTACGAATGAAGCAAACCGAGAAAAGAAATCGAGAGGAAGAGCCAAAGTATTTTGAAGATCTCATAGAGGTTCTCTCCAAAATTGAGGCATCTAAAAGACAAGTAGACGAAGTAGAAAAATTAGAGGATGAATGGATCAGGATAAATCCGGTAACACTTCCAAAATTTACTAGTAAAATTTTTATTTTTTAGGAACTGTCAAAATGAAAACTTACCGATATGATGAAGTATGTGATATCTTAGTATTGGATCTTAAAAAACATGCATTGGATGAGAAGTCCTTATGTAAGGTAGCAAAAGCTACATCTTCTTAGAAAGCATGGAAAGACCCTGGAAGTAGAATTTGGTATAAAGGAAGTGACATAAAGCAAAAAAGTATGTTACAATCTGTTGAAGCATCAATAGAAAGTTAACTGCAGTTATGAGATTAAATGAGCAAGACTCTAGGAGGAAAACAAAGCTTGGAGAATCCCACTCAAATGTGGATGATGGTCATAAAGACTATAAAAGTGAAACCCATCATGCATACGTGCACATGGATGAAGAAGGCACATAAAAGATTGCAGAGTGAGAAGTTGAAGCCCCTACGTGTGAGGTAGAGTAAGAACATATAAATGCTCGAGAACCCCACTGTAACATGGATGCTGAAGATGATGGTGAATCCCACTCTGATAAGACACATGTGGATGGTCACTAAAAAGTGAGTAGTGAATTGCTGAATCCAACAATAGTCCTTTTTGATGATGGTGAAGCTTCCAATAAAGAAGTGAATAACATGTGTGATCTATTTGGTATGATTGTAGTTTATGATGGCCTCTTTGCATCAGAGTTTGAAGCATTTAAGTTTGAGAATAACAAAGACAAATTTTCATATGAAGTAATGGTTTGTAGACTTGAATGTGCATCTCTCATGAATCCAACAACAAATGATGACTTTGGTGAAGTTGAAATTGTTAATGATCACATGCATGCTCAGATATATCACCACAAAGTGGATGAAAATTATGTTGATGAAATTTGTGGTCTCTTTTTCGAAACAAGGATTGATTGTGGAAATATGGAAAGTGCCACGTTTGATGAAGAATTGAAGGTTGAAGCTACCACTGTAGCAGCAAGTTGTAACCACCTTGGTAAAAAATCCATGTAAAAGTTAATAAAGGTAAAATAAGACCTTGGTCATGGGACACGTATTTGAGGTTGAATGTTGGGCAAAAACATCCTAGTGGGTGTTCATTTCAGTTTATTAATGGTTATGGAAATCGACAAAAGAAATGGCAGAGGCTTTGGAAAGGCATGTGGCATTTATTTATGAAAATAATGGAAACAAGAGAAAAGGGAGGTGAAAGGTCATAGGTTGCATGTGAGGAGGAAAATTATGGAAAATAATGGAAAAATGAAGAAATTAGAGGCCTCATTCATAAAAAGGCTTATGAGGATCAGTTGGTAGCTTTTGCACACACTTTTTTCAGTTCAGTTTTGGAGATCTAATTCTATTCTCTCTGTCATACTCTTGGACACTTTTAGTTTTCTTAGAGCACTCTTGGAGGAGTGTGGCATACTTTGGATTTGGATCAAGAAGGAAAAGGAAAAGTGAGAAAGCGTAAGAGGACAACGAGATCGATAATTATAACGGGTTTTGCTTGCAGGTACTGAGTTTCGTGTATGGTTCTCTTAATATTTTTGGCATGCATGGCATATGCATGTGGTTATTTGGTTATGATTTGTCAGTGGCATGGGGGATTGCATGGATTGACAATGGTTTTTCCTAGCCTTGTTATTTCCTAGATAGCCATGTTGTTGTGGGTTTTACTTTTGTTTTTTGGTTTTTTTTATTGTGCCTTTGGTTGTGGGTTGAGTTATTAGTTCCTAGAAGCCTTGGTTGGACAAATGCTCAGGAAGCCCTTGGTTGGTTGAGTTACTAGTCCTGGAAGCCCTCGTTGGAAAAATTCTCTAGAAGCCCGACAACAACTATGTGTTGAGTTACTAGTCATGGAAGCCCTGGTTAGAAAAAACGCGTTGGAGCCCTGGAAAACTTGGGTAGAGACCAATATGGTGATGGTTAGTGATGTTCGACCATGAAGTGGAATCACCGATTGAGGGTTGAGGTGGTTTGGCCTCTGGAATCCCTGGTTTGGTTTTGACTGATTTGTTCTATGAGATCACACATTCATGCTTGGAATATGGCATGAGGGTGACTAGCTAAAAGAAATATTTGGTTCAGCCTATCCTATGGTCGGGTGGTTCATGAAAGTCCCATACCTGGTCAACTTATGCAATCATCATTGAGAGCTCTTTCTCCTTGGTATTTTAGGGTAAATATACTTGTTTATATGTGGCTTATATCGTTGTTATATCCTTGATATTTCTGTTGGTTATATGTTGGTTATGATTGAGTTTTATGAAAATGATAATGCATGGTTCTCATCATGTTTTGGTTAATAACTGAATTTACAATGTCTATATGGCTTAATAGATGGTAATGCAGTTATTATCATGAGGCATCAATGCTTCTGAGTGATTCTCAGATAATTGTGAGACCTTTGTGCTCATGTCTATTGTTTTAACCTGTAGATGCATATTTGTGACATGTTTGACGAAATGGCTGTCATGGCTAGTAGGGGTCCACTCAAGTCCTTGTTCAAGTATTTACATTTATATAATTATTTTGATGTTACTTTTAATTTCTGGAAGTTTCATGGAGTTTTGGGCAGTGCCCTGAGTCTTGGCCTTGAAAAAGTGCCTCAGAATCTGGAGTTGTTAGCATAGAGCTACGTGGAAAAGTCCCTAGTCACAGGCAAGCCTTGTTGTGGGAGCGACTAGAGGTTCTAAGTCACAAGCATGCCCATGTCAAGGGAGTGATTAAGGCTTTGATGAAGAAAAATGTAAGTTTGTCTCAAGGGTTGGTCACCTGGATGGGTTGGATGGCTCCTGAGGGGTTTTGTTGAAAGTGCAAAAGGTCAGGTTGGTTGTGTTCCGTCGGTTCCACTTCCTTAAATGAAGAATGGACAAGCTTAATCCCTCTTTCATTCGTTCTTTAATTCATATCGATTTGGGTCTTTTCTCACCATATTTAGATCTGCCCCTTTTTCGACCCGGAGTTCCCAGCAAATCCTTGACTCCTCGAATACGATGGAATTTCGCACCTGGAAAATATTTCACTCTACCTCCTCTGATCAACACCATAGGATGTTCCTGTGGATTATGACCTTCACCCGTAATGTAAGCAAATATATCGTGTCGATTGCTTAACCGTACTTTGGCTATCTTACTTGGAGCTGAATTAGGTTTTTTTGGTGTTCTCATCGGAACACGCGGGCATAATCCTCGCTTCTGAGGACATATATAGGGAGTTGAATAATATCATAGTAACTCTTCGTCACATGTTTGTCCCGATTGGTTGGTTACTTGGGTAAATGTGGGAGGAGGGTCTTATAGAGTGGTATCATAGCATGGTTCCATTCTCCTTGGGTGATGTCTGGTTTATGTTCCCCTTGGATGAATGTGTTGTTGTATGTACTTGTTGGTTGCATATAGGTCCTTGTGCTTGTGATCTATATGCTTGTTTTGTATGCATGACATTGTACATGATTGTAGTGGTGTCTCCATGTGAAATTTGATGGTGTCATTGTTGAATGTATTTGTTGTGACTTTATGCCAGTCGTGCATCAGTTATGTGTATCAATCTTTGTATGTTGTTATGCATACTTTGACTAGATGATGGTTGTTGTGCATGAAGTCATAGTATGAGTTCAAGAAATAAAATCCACCTACATTTGATGGGGAAATGAAGAAAACACGGGATGCAGAAGCATGGTTGATTGGAGTGAGTAAATTCTTCAGATTGCATGATTACTCAGAGAACATGAAGGCTAGGATATCTACATTCAGTCTTAAAGGTAAAGAAAATATTTGGTGCAAAGATGTAAAGAACATTAGAGATATTTATGAGGAGGAGTTGACTTGGAGTGAGGTCGAGAGACTATTCAGGAAGAAGTATCTATCGAAGAGGTACTATGACGACAAGGAAAAAGAGTTTTATGAGCTAAATATGGACTCTATTATCAATGAGGAGTACACTAGCAGATTTATGGAGTTGTTGAGATATGTGCCTTACCTCAAGGAGGAGAAGGCGAAGATTCAATGATTCATCAGAGTTGTCGATAACATTCAAAGACAGGATTGAGTTTGATGAGCCTAAATCATTGGAGGAGGCCATCCAAAAGCTAAAGCATCGTTATGAGCAATCAAAGCGTAGATCTGAGACTAAATCGGACTGGAAAGGTAATGAAAGTAATAAAGGGAAATGGGATAAGAAGCGAGCAAGGCCTCTGGATCCATGTAACAAAGAGAATGCAGCACCGCACAAGAAATTCAATGCATTTAACGAAGGGCATGGATTTTAGTTTGAGGAGCAGAACAAGGGTTCAAGTTGGAAGTCTATATAGTGTTGGACTTGTGGCAAAGATCATCACATGAGAGATTGTACACAACGTCAAGGTGGTAGACTGAAGATTTACAGTGCTAAGGAAGCAAAGAAAGTCGGGGATGTTGGACAAAGTGTTCCTCGGATCTATACAGCGTTGGATAATAGGCATCCAGATCACCAGACGTCTATTATCGAGATAGATGGTAAGCTTTGTGATGAATTTTTTTCTATTTTGATTGGCCCTAGATCTAATTATAGGTATGCTAATCCTGACCTGGTGGATAAGTGTGGTTTGAATAAAGAAATGCATGCAGAGTATTGGTTAGTGCAGTTGGATACAAGTACAAAGAAGTGAGTTCATCATTGGGTAAGAGCTCATGCATTTGATTTGAATGGTATGTCTACATCAACACATTTGAATGTATTTTCGTTGGGTTCATATAACATGCTTTTAGGTATGGACTGGTTGTATGTCCATAGGACCAAAGTGGACTGCTATGACAAAGCTATTGAGTGATTGGATGAAAATGGAGAATAGATATTATTGCAAGGTAAGAAGAAGGAAACATCAATTAGAATGGTGACAACTATGCAGACGAAGTGTAGTTGCAAGAACAAGCGTGTGTTATTTGTAGTACATATTTATAGTAACAAAGATAAGGAAGTTGAAGATGCAGATATCTTGAGCAAGTACCCGGTTTTACAACAATTTCAAGATGCATTTCTTATAGATACTTCAGAGTTTACGCCTCATAGGGAATTATATTTTCTATTGATTTGGTCCTAGGGGCAGCACCAACATCAAAAAAACCATACAAGATGAGCACTCCACAGCTGGTAGAACTAAATTTGCAGTTGAAGGAAATGTTGGACAAGGGATACATTAGGCCAAGTGTATCACCACAGGGCACACCTATATTATTTGTGAAGAATAAGGATTTTTACTCTCATATTGTGCATTCATTACATGCAATTGAACACGGTGACCATTAAGAAAAAGTATTCGTTGTCGAGGATTGATGATTTGTTCGAACAATTGAAGGGAACAAAAATGTTCTTGAAGATCGATCTGAGATTAGGATATCATATGAGATTAGACTACTGACTATTAACATTTCTCCTAAGGGTTGTAGAACTAGGGTTCATAGATAAACTTGTATTCTATGGTTTCAAACCCTTCTTGTCTCCTTCAAGGGGGTCTCTTGAGCCCTTAAAAAATACTTCCTTTTGCTAAACATATGGATTGTTTCTTTCACACATGTATGGAAACGTACTTTGCAAATCATATTGTAATAGATTCATAAGATGATATTATTGGTATTGACTACACCTTATTTGGAGACATAATTTTTATTGTAGGGATTGGTACCTTTCTATTGGATGTTTTTGGTGATGTGAAGACTACTCACCTTCTAGATTCATACTAACTCTAACAAACCTATGGATGCTTGTTTACAAAGGGAGACCCCTCTCACCTCAGCTCATTGGATTTTTTGTTTGTTCATACTAATTTTTTTTCTCAAATTTACTTCTCCAAGGGATTGAGACTATTTGCTTCATTTATTGAGAGTAAGAAAAGGTGCTTTCAAGTCAAAAGTAGAATAAAAAGTTGGGATTGCCTCTAGGCTTTTAAAATTCATAGGGTGGTTGGTTTGGATTGGATCCACTTTTCTTAGGCTATATCATGTCAACTACTTTACCTTCCTCTAGCTCAAACAATTAGAACACATTAGTAAGTGTTACTTCCTCTTCTTTCTTTGTGATGATATCTCTCTCCATAGGCGAATCAATGTGTTGCAAATCGAGGCTTCTTAGTGATGGAATGATGTAGTTTGATCTTACCATTTCTTCCTATTGTAGTTTGCAGGAGGTTCTTGATCCCACCATTTCTTCCTATTTAAGTCTTTTAATCTAGGTTGAAGGAGCTAAGGGGGTTGAGTTGCAGATGAAGCCATGAGGATGCATGGACTACAACTTGCTAAAGGTTCCCAATCCTGCCTGTTATTCCTATTGAAATTGAAGCCTTTTTATCCTAGTTGAAGGAGATGAGGGGGAGTTGAGCGAGTTGAGTGACAAGAATAGTCAAGGAGGATGCAGGGACTCCAAATTACTCACATTTTTTCATCCCGTCGATTCTTCCTATTGAAATTGAATGCTTTTCATCCCGGTTGAAGGAGTGGAGAGGGGTTGAGTTGTATGTGCAGTCAAGGAGGATGCAGGGACTTAGGTTAAGGGGACACGATAATGATTGGGTTAACTGGGTTTTCCTTTTATTTCAGTTCAGAAGAGGTTTAGGGTTATAATAATTTGATCTATGACATATTTGCATGCCATCAATGGGTGTGCAGTTGGGGAATTTCCCATTCCAAAGTTTCCTCAAGTTCCATCGTGCCACGTACGAACATGGTATATGGGATGAATATCAAGCCAAAAATGAGGAGTGTCAAGCTCATCAGTCATATAAAAAACCCTCATTTTAAAAATTTCTCATTTTTGAACTCAATCACTAGCTATGAAACACAAGGAGAGGTGTTGGCATATAAATTCCCCTTTCGAAGGCCCTTGCAATATTCTATTTTCAAGTGCAGTCATGTGGTATTCTTGGCAAGAGAAATGAACAGAGATTTCACTCAAAGATTTCAACATGAGACAACTCTCCTATCTGCCCTTATTATTTGAGCCAGTAAGAGTTGGGAGTAAACATATATTACTCAATCTCAAATTGTAGGACCTTATTCAAAGTAAATATAATAAAAACCTCTAGGATTTGGATGAGATCATTACTCATTTCTAGTTCTCCTGAATATGAATGGGGACGTCATCTGGAAAGACCAAAACCTACCATGAGTAGCATTAGGGTGCACCCTTTAGAAAATCGGAGGTTTTATCATTTAGAGGTTTTTTGAGCAAAATGTTGATGGGTCCCTATAATGCTCCAGACAAATCTGTTTGTGAAGACCAAGCTTTAAACAACGATGACATGGCTCGTATTAGAGGATAATGGACGTTTTAGCTCACACCTCCATAATATATTTGTGAGAAAACTTGCCTGCCACAATACCAATGGCACAAGACTCATTCATTAGTTAGGAACTTTCCTTACAAATAGATAAGGAAACAACTACCGATATCACGGTCATTCACCATCATTTACCATCACCCATGGGGCAGCAAGACTCAGAGGTATGGTGGGAAGTGATCATTTTTTGGGCTTATATATTGCACTTAATTGGATGTCGACCTTTGTTCTTACATTGATTTCTCATTTCCATATTTTTTTTGGGTTTCCTCTTGCTACAGAGTGCAGGGTTGGGTGTGCATAGGATAAAATCTTATGCCTTCCCCTTTGGTTCAGATTTCAAGGGCCCATTTTTTATCGGTGAGCAAATTTCCTGCCTTTACAATTGATTGAAGTAATAAATACAAGCCAATGTAAAAATTTGATATGCACCGAGAGATTTCTAGGGTTGAGCAGTTTAGGGATAAAATGATATTGTGTTGGTGTATATTTGTTAGATTTCATTTTTTCCCTCATCCTTTCTCCTCTATCTTTTCAGCCAATTTTATCTGACTGGATCTCTCATGAAAACCTTTTTTTCTAGAACTTCTACTAGCTTTGGAGAAAATTATTTCCTTGGGTGTGTGCCATTAACATTTTGGGTATATTTTAGTGCATCCAGGTGATGTTGTACATCTCCAAGGTTTTTAGATGTGTCTTTATGAATATTGTATTCAATTTGACAAGTATCTTAAAATATTTCATCTATCCAGATTTAATGAACATGGTGCATAAGCCTTAAATCTACTCCCAAAATTTTAGGCCCTTATTTTATTAGCTCAGCTAGGTTTGGATTGGTTTTCCTTTAAAATTTATTTCCTCTTAGGTTATGATCCAAGCAAAATTGGTGGTATTTTCCTCTTATTTTAATGGAGGACTTACCATTCAATATGTAGGTGGTTTTGTGTTGTAGATGCACAACATGTATGTCCTTTTCTCCTCTAATATATTTAAGCTCAAATGTCATATTTGCAATGTTCATTACAAACCTCTAATTTATTACAAATCACATCTAACTTGTCTATATATCATTGAGCTTCTCGTCTATTAAAATTTCAAATATGGAACAAATGCTTCAACAATTTTTTTTTATACCCCGTGGGAGAAAATCTTGTTATATTGTTGTTTTGAATGGCGCAGTTTGATCTGTCCATTTCTCCCTATTGCAGTTTTCAAGAGGTTCTTGATCCCACCATTTCTTCCTATTTAAGTCTTTTAATCCAGGTTGAAGGAGCAAAGGGGGTTGAGTTGCAGACGAAGCCAAGGAGGATGCATGGAATACAACTTGCTTGAGGTTCCCGATCCTGAATTTTCTTCCTATTGAAATTGAATCATTTTTATCCCAGTTGAAGGAGATGAGGGGGAGCTAAATGGGTTGAGTCATAAGAATAGTCAAGGAGGATGCAGAGACTGCAACTTACTCGAGTTTCTTCATCCTGTCGATTCTTACTATTGAAATTGAATCCTTTTCATCCTAGTTGAAGGAGTGGAGAGGGGTTGAGTTGTATGTGCAGTCAAGGAGGATGCAGGGACTGAGGTTAAGGAGGATGATAATGACTGGGTTAATTAGGTAATGATGCAATTCAACCTAGCCATATATGCAAGGTTTCTTTTCTTCATGAAGTCGAATTAGACCTACTTTCATCCACACATGTTAATTATTACAATGAGAAAGGCAAAGATTGAGAAGTGATGTAGTCAAAAGGGATTATTATTGGCAGATTTCGTGATTCAGCCATTCAAACAGTGAACAATATTGGAGAGGGTGTGCTCAAGGAGGATAATTCTAGGCAATGTTTGTATTTCATCCATACAAATGATAATCAATATATTTATATATATGGTTACTAAAGGAAAACAACAAGCTATTACAAAGGGGGCACCATATTGAACTATTACTAGTTGATTGGAACTTAATAATAAGAAAAAAATAGATATCGTGGAGAAGCAGTGCCTTGGTGTTGTGTTGACTTGTTGCTCATACATTTAATGTATTATCACGAGTATTACGTGCTAAAACAACACATATTTTAGAAGACATGCACTTCACTAAAGATACTTTCAACATATATTAAAGGAAAAACATTAGCTACGAAGTGTTTTGAGCAGGTGTATACTTTCAACAAACCTAGTTTTGAAAGAGAGCAAATTCACTAGAGAGGAATTGTAACATCCAAAATGATCTAGCACACAAGCCTTTAACCCACAATTTGATCCTATTCTCTTTCCTCAACTACATTATCTCTCCTCCTATCCTGTTCTATAAAGGAGAGGTGCAAGTCCTCATTGTAGAGGGTGGATTTACTTACAAAGGTGTCAAGAGCTTCTCATCACCTACTGTCATCCATTTTAGACTTGAGAGCACTTCCACTACTACATGTAAGAGCTTGATAGGGTAGCCCATGGTAAAATGTCTTTATGATTTACTTTATAACACTTCATTCACATATCAAATGGATTCTAATATGCTTATTTTATAGCTCTTTGAGTTCATGTGGTTGTTTTGTATATGTTATCATGCTGCAAGGATGGTGTTGTCATTAAAGTGCACTTATTTAAATTTTACTTTCATATGAGGTGCATATTCTTTGCTGCTTTTCCATCTAATCACTACAAGTATTTTAATTAATAAACTAATCACATCCCTCTATAATCTAATTTTTACTTTAATCTATATCCTCTTTAAAGCACTCAAAGACAACATGTGTGTTGGATTATTTTATAATTACAGCTAAATTATGCACAAACATATTAAAATAATCCTCATGAATAAAAAAAATAGTAATCCTCATTGATTAATAAGGTTACCTTAACTATTTATAAAAACAATAAATGATTAAACAACCATAAAAATTATATCACTACTATACATAACAATTATATCACTATAAACCATTTTTTTTAAGGCCGCCTAATATTTTGTTTTAAAATCATAAATTATTATTTTAGTTTAAAAATTAAAACTATTTTTATTGTGGTAAGTTATAAATGAAGACAATTCATTCAAAGGAGCGAAAAAATTACGAAAAAAGAAGAGGGGAAGTAGACACGATGAGGGTTCGAGACAGGTAATTGTTACAAGCAGGTCGAAAGAGGAGCGCAGTGTTGACTGGTCGACTCTTCTGATGAAGCATTGTTACATTGTTTTCCCTCTCGAATCGCAAGGACAAGGCCAACCTCACCTCTAGTGACAAGGCCAACCTTGCCTCCTTTTGCAGGGGTTTTTAGGCTCTTCCATTTGCAGGGTTTTTTAGGCTCTTCGTCTAACAAATTGTGGAGCGTAAGCTTCTAAGGAGGTAGTGCTAGGAACATGGTAATAAGCCTGAAGGAGAAGGAACTCCAGGAGATGAATGCGAAGAATGCGAATAGGTACTGTGAACTCATGGATTCATCTCTTTCCATGCCAGCGGGCCACCACTAGCGGTTCGAGAGCCTGCAGCTAGGGCCAGATTTATGCGAGAAAATCACGAGTGATCTGATAAGATGTTGTTGTCCTCTATTGCCAAACTCTTAAGTAGCTCTGGCTATCAATGTCGAGAGACGTGGAAGGGGTTGATATCGGGGCACTTATCAAGTATTCCTGCAATATTTCAGAGCTTAGCCCCTTTGATTGGATGATTTCCAATGAGATGGTGCTAGGAAATGCATCGACTCTTAGGTTTTTGTCTATGGTAGGTTCTCAGAACATCAAGTGAACAATGGATTCGCAACTCTGGGTCAGTCTTCCGATATCGCGTAGGGATATAGCCCTAGATGCAGGTAGCTGATTTTGGAGATCTTAAAGGTTCTGTGTGCATTGAATAATTAAGAGCAGTCACTTCACTTGCAATGTTTGTGGTGATTGATGATGGGATTGTAATTGTTGATCTTGCTAGGGCAGAAGTTGCAATGCACGAAGGCACTATTGGGTTCTGTTGGATCTTGAAAAGTCGTGCCGAGAGGGCTACAACCAGAAGAAACAAAGGTACATTGCACTTTGCATAACTTTCTTAATCTTACTTGTTCATAAGTGATCCTGTGAAACAAGCATTCCCATTTTATAGGTCAGTCGGTCAGTCTCTTTTTGAACTTGAATTTTAGAAGTGTGTGATGCCTTGACATCTCTGAATACATCCTAGTTTATGATCATGAACATTACATTTCCAATTGAGGTGATCAGATATTGATCAACATGGCCCAACCTTATCACAAAAATTCCTTTTCTTGGTAATCAATGGATAGGTTTCCTGTAAAATCATCTCTAATTCTTCCAAATAGGTCTAGATGAATCACAATGTAATATAAGTGAACACCAAACAATCATCAATAATCATCTGGCACAATGCCATGAATGCATAATGACCAATAGATTGAAGGTTGTGAGTACAATTAATATCACATGAAGATAACTTAGATAACCATTCCCTTTGTCAATTCGGTAAGTACATTGTCATTTTATTTTCAATTTTACCAGTGCACTCAAATTTTCCTGATTTAGGACTAAATCAAATTATATGCAGATTATTACAGCAGTATCGAAATATACACAACCTTTTATTTTGAAAGGAAATTTTTGTTTCTTGATGGTTCATAGGTTTGGGAGATCATGTCCATATAACTGATAAGGGGCCTTTATTCTCTTTGTTTTAGTGGGTCTGCCATTGTGGTAGTAAAATATTTCTGTTTTGTAATAGTGTGCTGATTTTTCTGAACTGATTGCTCTTCTGTCAGCATCGATGAGATATTTTTCTCTTTTACACTCTACTTTGAGGGGGCACCTATGGACTTGAAGCCTATAGATTATCTTTCTCAATAGTTATCACCTGTAAGAACTGTATCCTTGTTTTCTTCATGTTTACTCTCAAATGAAAGTTGAAAAACGGGAATGCTTTGAATTTCCAATTTTAAATTTAAATTATATACATGACATAGTTTACATACATAGGTGCCACCATTAACCAACCCTTGCTATTATAATGTAACTTAAAATTATTAACAGTAATGGGAAAACACACTAAGCACTTTAAATATATATATAAACATATATATATATATATATATATATATATATATATATATATATATATATATATATATATATATATATATATATATATATATATATATATATATATATATATATATATATATTCTGCATCATGCATTTCCTGAGAAAACCCACTTCCCCTCATTCTAGGGATGGTACCTAGGGTAAAGAAGATTATTCAACAATGCATGTCAGCTGTGGGAATTGAACTTGGGTAGGGAGTATAACACTCCTCTCAATTGCCTGGGCTAGACCCAATTGAAAATACACATACACACACTCTGTTTGTAGTCTTACCTTACATTTCCAGCACCATTTTTTCCATGACTAACTAAACACCCAAGAATAATCTGGAATCAAGCAGTCATGGGGTTAGAAGGAGAAGCATTTGGGTTTTGTTTCAGGTGATCGATTGGGACCCTTCCATTGAGGATAATTCAGTTGTGGTTGTAGGCACTATGGAATCCCTAGGAACAAGCTCCAACTTGATATTTTTTGAAGAACTCGGAGCTGACTTGAAAGTCAAGACCGAGGTGCATGCGATCTCCAGCCAAGCTGGCCTAGCCAGACCACCTCCTAGTTAACTTTGCTATCTTCAATTTCTTTCTGGTTTTACTTGTTAGTATTGTTGTTTGTACAGTATAGAGATTCTTTGCAAAAGGTCTTAGGTTATAGCAGATACATTTGGAATTTTGCAGACATCATAGTGTTGAGCTTTAAAAATTGTCTGAGGCTTGGTTTTCGCTTTGGCAAGCCCCTGACAACCATGATTGTAACCATTTTTCTAGGATATTAATACGTGAGTATACTGGATTACAAAAAAAAAAACCCAGAAAACTGGAACCCTACTCTCAGCTCTTTTAGATATGTTTGTGAGATTTGGGTTCAGAAAGAAGCTCTAGCAAACACTTGATCCATAGAAGATGCTATAGTAATGAAAATTTTAAACATCAAGAAAGGAAACTTTACCTAGAAAGGGAGGTTTCCCTCTTTTCTCAATTAAAAGAGTATGAAGTTGGGAACGTATGTCAATTTACCAAAAAGCTAGATACTTTTATAAGAACACTGATGGTAACAACAACTCCCTCAAAAGGATGTTAATGTTGAGAAGGAAAGGTTGTTATATCTGACAAAAGGAGAATTGACTTTCAGTTCTGCCATCTAGAATTCATCTAAGGACCCCCCTACCATTAAGTTCTCATAATCAAATGACCCTTGGGTCACCCTCCCCCAATCCCCTCTACTTCTATATTCCTCTATCATGCACCTAGTTTCCTCATGAAACGGGGCGCATAATTTTTGAGCTTTGATACCATGCTCTTACATTTATTGGTATCCTTGTTGTCTTGTGTAGAGGTTGGAAGAGCCAGATAAATTTTCTCATGCGTCATTGAGATTTCTTCCATCTTCATATGCCACATCATCATCCTTCCATATTACTAGGTTGTCATTCTACACTTTCGTGACCCTTCACTTAGCCATCATTCCTTTCTTCACCAAAATATATTATGCGCTAGTGCATTCCCCAACCACCATAACACTATAATGGTAGTTGGAGATCTTAAAAATTCAGTGACCATGGCCTTGATAGAGCCATAATGCCTCCCCACAATACCAATTTTATCCTCAATTTCTATTCCTTTTATTAGCCAAAATTTTTAGCCTATAGTGTGAAATCATGACTCGATGACTAGTACCTTAACCTATTGGTTTTCATTTTCAACAATTCTCCTTGAGCCTCCTAGCAATTGGGGGAAAGAGATTCCTTAATGACCCTCCCTAATGGGCCCTTTCCAACCATATTCCTTTCCCTCCATAGCAGATGGGGGAGATTAAATCAACCATATTCCTTTCCCTCCATATGATTCTTATTGGGCTGACATCACCTTAATGTCATGCCCATCAAAATCTTTCATTGGTTTCTATGGTTGGCTTGGAAAATACCTACGAGAAAAGATTCCTTGAGGGGGATGTGAATATATTCACTTCCACATGATTGAATTTCTCAGTTGTATGACATCATGTTGATGTCACTAGCTATATACTCTTTTAATTGACCTTTTCTCCTGGTTGATGTCACCATCTCATCAGTTCCAACTGTCGACACTTGTTGATGGAGGGAGGCAAAAGATTCCTCGAAGGGAAGTTTAACTTCTTTGATGCCTTTATATACTTTAACCCCCTAAAAAAAATAAAAATTAAAGACTAAATTGGGTCTAAAATCAAGGCCTCCTAACACTTCAATTAAATTTTTACTCCTTGGAAAAATCCCTTTCCACATGGTCACCATCTTCTTTTCCATATGACAGTACTATGTATTTGCATGACCCCTATTTTGGGTCCATGTGTTGTTTTCTACTTCTTCCATGCATCCTCTACTAACATCATCAATGAACATCATCCTTCCCATCAATATGGTATCATGCTTTTCCATCACCATTTCTCATTGGTGTTCTCCATAAGCTAGGGGTAATGATTCTATGAATGGACTACTCAATGGGTAAACTCCACAATTTTGTAGGTAAACTTCAAAATCTTGACTAAAACCCTTTTTCATTCATCATTGGGTTCAATACCCAAATGCTTTCACACTTGATTGGTTTATTTCCCATGTTTTCAATGCAACTCATGTGCCACACAACTACACCCTACTCCACCATGTTGCACTCCATGTCACATCTTAGTACTAACACTAGGGCCACATATAAACCATATAGCACTACCATGCGTCTCCATTCCTTGAACTTCCTCAATGCGTTATCTTTAAAACTAACCAATCCCATCAAGAAATATCACTAAAATAACAAATACCAAATACCAATTATCACCCAAATATCACATTGGAGGAAGGGTAAGATAATACTTACACTTTCTCCACATCCTTAAGAATATTATCCTTAAAGGAGGGTCAATTGAACCGTCTACATGATCCACCTCATTAATCATACTATTATGGAGGGAAGGTTGGTTGATCCTTCCTCTACATGAATCATGACCGAAGTTCCATATTTGAGGAAGGGTCGGTTGACCATTCCTCTTCATTTGCATCATTGAGAGTACTATCCTAGAGGATGTATTACACTATTTTTTTTATGTGATCCAGCTCCACAATAATACTATCTTGGAGAAAGGCTTGGTAGACCCTTCCTTTACATAGATCATCACATAAATACCATTTTGGAGGAGAGATCAACTAACCCTTATACCTTTTCTATCTCCTTGAGAATGTTTATATCTTGGAAGATGGGTTGGTCAAGTCTTCCATGTTATCCACCTCATTTATTGTACTATCTTAGGTGAAGGGTCATTGACCCTTCATTTACATCCATCATGAGTAAAATCCCATATTTGAGAAATGCTTGGATAACCTTTCATTTGAGACAATGGTTGGATAACCTTGGTTCAGTTCCTGACAGCTATTTTGGGAGAATTTGGAATAAACCTCTTTGTGGATTGTTTTCTTCTAATTTATGTTTCTTGATAACTTCTTTATATTTTTGATCAATTACATCCTATATTACGTTAAAAATCGATTACATATACATACCAGAGGACTGAAGTATGTGTTATAATTTTGGTTTCTCCACTTCTAATTGTTGTTTACAAAGAAAATACATGGCAATAATATGCTACTTTTGCTATTTAGCAAGAAAATATATGGGAATAGAATGCAATTTTTTTCATTTAGGAAGGAAATGTATGGTAATAGAATGCTACTTCGTTCGAGACCAATAGACATTTGTCCAATATTGTCTGCTTCCCTTTCTAGAGAATTAGGGTAGACATATTTGTGAACTGTTTTATTCTGGTCTATGTTTCTTGACAATTGTTTTATTCAGACTATGAAACTGTGGATGGCTCATTAATATTTAATTGAAAGGGCATATTATATGGCATGAAAAATGGATTTTCATGCACATTTCAGAGGACAGAAACTGAAAATTCCTGCCCATTGGAAAGATTATCTCTATGTTTCTGAAAAATAGTCATTCTAAAAATTCCTCTGCCTATAAAAGCAAGGGAAGCCAGCATAATCACCCTAGTTCCCGCTCGAAGAGTATCTCAAAATATAATCTGAAGTAGTAGCTATTGCTGGGTTGAGTGGCTTATTTTCCTCTTGTAAAGTTAATTACGTAGTGATGCCATTCTATAAGGAGGAAATAGTAGCTAATCTGATTGCATGCCGCATTCTCATATTAGCCTACTGGATTGTTCACTTGGCCTAAAAAAAAACTTGTTTCCAATGAAGTGGAGCAACAAAGGCAAAGACAAGACTATGTTCAACAGTGTTCCTGAAAATTTCCCTCTCTATATAAGGAGAACCATCATATTCACCTTGGTCATGTCTAGAAGACTATCGTTATCTTTCTGACAAAATAGGTGTCCTGGTTAAGATCTGGATATCCAAATATTATCCAAATGGATTATTTTACTCTTGCAAATCTGACTATGTGACAATGTCTATTCTATAAGAAGGAAATGCTAGCTAATATGAATGCATTCCAAATTTGCCTACCCACTTTCCAAATCATCATTTGTCTTCTAACAAGCCCCATGCCAGTGAGTTGGACCAACAAGAAGAAGACTATTTTCAGCTGTTATTCAGTCTTAAAACATCTCAACAACCTTGCATTACCACATTGCATGCTTAGTTGTTACAAATTAAACAACAACCTAAATAAATCTAGCTAAATGAAGACGATTGTTAACTGCTAGGACATTTTGTAGGAATAGACACCCAAGAACTTGACTTTTAGAAGTGCGAGATGCCTTGACATCTCTGAATACATCCTAGTTCATGATCATGAACATTACATTTCCAATTGAGGTGATCAGATATTGATCAACATGGCCCAACCTTATCACAAAATTTCCTCTTCTTGGAAATCAATGGATAGGTTTTCTGTAAAAGCATCTCCAATTCTTCCAAATAGGTCTAAACAAATCACAATGTAATATAAGCGAACGTCGAACAGTCATCAAGAATCATCTGGCACAATGCCATGAATGCATAGTGACCAACAACTTGAAGGTTGTGAGTACAGTTTATATCACATGAAGATAAGTTAGATAACCATTCCCTTTGTCAATTCGGTAAGTACATAGTCATTTTATTTTCAATTTTACCAGTGCATTCAAATTTTACTGATTTATGACTAAATCAAATTATATGCAGATTATTACAACAATATCGCAATATGCAAAACCTTTTATTTTGAAAGGAAATCTGTGTTTCTTGACGGTTCATAGGTTTGGGAGATCATGTCCATATAACTGATAATGGGCCTTTATTCTCTTTGTTTTAGTGGGTTTGCCATTGTGGTAGTAAAATCTTTCTGTTTTGTAATAGTGTGCTGATTTTTTCTGAACTGATTACTCTTCTGTTAGCATCGATGAGATATTCCCCTCTGTTACACTCTACTTTCAGGGGGCACCCATGGACTTGAAGCCTATAGATTATCTTTCTCAACAATTATCACCTGTAAGAAATGTATCCTTGTTTTCTTCATGTTTACTCTCAAATGAAAGTTGAAAAATAGGAATGTTTTGACTTTCCACTTTTAAATTTAAAGTATATACATGACATAGTTTACATACATAGGTGCCACCATTAACCAACCCTTTCTATTATAATTTAACTCACAGTTATTAACAGTAATGGGAGAGTAAATCAATGATTGATCTAAAACTGAAATTGATTTTGTAGAAGGATACGAATCCTATATGGTGCGTAGGCTGGCAGAAGAGTGGAAAAAAAGCAACATATAGCTGGAAAATGACAATATTGGGAGGTTAATTGGCATGCCCCTTCCTCTAATTTGTTTCCTCATCCCACTAGAAGGATTACATGTTGAATTTATATTTTATGCCATGCTCTTTATTTGGTAGATCTTGGTTGTTTCATTGCAGGTGGATGCAATTTTATAACTTATAAGCTAACCCATATTTATTTTTTTATTTTTTTGAACACATGTTGTAATTGATATCCTTATTTCATTCTATAAATTGAATCATTGGTTGTTTTTAGAGGATCCTTATTCTCCAGTCATCTACTTTGAGATATATCCGATAACTGCTTTGCATGCTTTCTTGAAACGGATATATAATGACCTTTTCCAATTTTTTTCTATTCATTGCAAGTTCACTTAATGTGAACTTCACAATATCTCTTGTAGAATCGTAGTTAGGATGTCACAACAAACAATTGAATGTTTTAATTTGATAAACCGCAATTAAACGGTCAACATATGTTTGTCTAGTAAAAAGTCTAAAACTATGTTTCTTTTTTGGTTATTATTTTTTTTAATCTTTTTGTTTTTGGTATAAAATAATTTATATTACTGTGGCCTGTATAGCTAAACATATTTACATTACACACATGTTCTGAGGCTCTGGAGGGTCACCTCATTCTTAAGTTTCAACATCCTTCTTTCTGAAGGGTTGACTTTGAAGCCCATAATATCTGGAGTAATTTTGATATGCCAAAGATTTGATTGTTCAACACAAAATTCTGCTAATGTAGGGCTACAACTTTGAAAACCATGCTTGAGCTCTTGAATGATTTAACTTTAAGCCCAAATACGAATAAATCATTTGACTTGTAATGTTCACATTTAGGCTGAAACGAGTGACTCTGACTTTGACACGGTTGATCTCCAAAATTAATATAGGTCTATTTATATATCTCCATTTGTGTATATATGTGTGTGTGCATTCTTCTTAATGAATTTTTTGGGAAAACCCACCGAGAACTTCCAACTCTCTATCTCTCTCTCTATATATATATTCTTCATCATGCATTTCCTGGGAAAACCCACCCAACACTTCCCCTCATTCCGGGGATGGTACCTAAGGTAAACTGGATTATTCAACAATGCATGTCAGCTGTGGGAATTGAACCTGGGTAGGGAGTATAACACTCCTCTCAACTACCTGGGCTAGACCCAATTGAAAATACACACACACACACACACTCTGTTTGTAGTCTTACCTTTACATTTCCAGCACCAATTTTGCCACCAATTTTTCCATGGCTAACTAAACACCCAAGAATAATCTGGAATCAAGCAGTCATGGGGTTAGAAGGAGAGGCATTTGGGTTCTGTTTCAGGTGATGGACTGAGACCCTGCCATTGAGGATAATTCATTGTGGTTATAGGCACTATGGAATCCCCAGGAAAAATCTCCAACTCGATCTTTGTAGAAGAACTAGGAGCTTACTTGAAAGTCAAGACCGAGGTGCATGAGATCTCCAACCAAGCTGGCCTAGCTAGACCACCTCCTAGTTAACTTTGCTGGCTTCAGCTTCTTTCTGGTTTTACTTGTTAGTATTTTTTTTTGTACAGTATAGAGATGATTTGCAAAAGGTCTTAGGTTATAGCAAATACATTTTGACTTTCCCAGACAACATAGTGTTGAGCTTTAAAAACTGTCTGAGGCCTGGTTTCTGCTTTGACAAGCCCTTGACAGCCATAAATGTAACCATTTCTAATATATTAATACGAGAGTATACTGGATCACAAAAAAACCCAAAAAAATGGAACCCTACTCTCGTCTCTGTTATATACGTTTGTGAGATTTGGGTTTCGAAAGAAGCTTTAGCAGACACTTGATCCATAGAAGATGCTACAATGATGCCAATTTTAAACATCAAGAAAGACAACTTTACCTACAAAGGGAGCTACATTTTTGTGCAAGTCAAGCTACAAGGGTGTCACAGTGAGCTAACTCCATTGAGTTATTTTTTTTATTAAGTTAAAAATTTGGGCTTGCATGATTATATATTTTTACAAGGATTATGCCATTATGTGTTGAACATTTTTTAAAAATCAATGCCTATTATAAAATTTCAAGGACTTCCATAACTCACATAATTATTTAAAGGGTGCTAGCTCAATGGATGAGCACCTGCCATGCAAGAGGTTGGTGGTTCGATTCCACTGTACCTTAACATAAATTATTCAATGATATTGTATATTTTTTTAATTAAATATTTTTATATTGATTTATTTTAATGGTGAGATATTTTTCTAGATTCATTGTTTTATATTGTCTCTAGAGAGACAATAGATAGGATTAGACATTGTCTCCATAAATACAATATGTCTTTAATTCCAACTATTGTCTTTGGAGAGACAAAAATGAAACTGTCTTTGGAGAGACAAAAATGAAATTGTCTGTGGAGAGACAAAAATGCTTGTGTTATATATTTTCTTTATAGAGACAATATTTTAAGACAATTTAATTTTAAGACGATTTAATTTGAGACACCCACTTAAAGACAATATTTAAGACAATACACAAGTTTTCTTTTGTCTCAATTTAAGACAATTTACCCCAAAATTGTCTTAAATATTGTCTTAAACCCCCTTTATGTTGTAGTGTATATTTTTTTATATGGTTAATTATGTAAGATTTATTAATATTTTGTTTTGATGATACAAGTGAGAAGGAATGTTGGTTAGATTAAGATTATTTATTTTAAATGTTTTTTGGATTTTTTTCTATTATAGAAAAATGTATAATTAAAATATAATAAAAATAAAATTTGTGATGGTGAAATTTGTATATAAAGACCAAAGAATTTGATACTTATAAGTTTTTTTAATAGAAAATAAAGTTATCAATTTAATAAGAACTATAACCTCAAAATAAGAACGGTAACAAAAAAA
This sequence comes from Pinus albicaulis, assembly GCA_034641835.2. NCBI lineage: Eukaryota > Viridiplantae > Streptophyta > Pinopsida > Pinales > Pinaceae > Pinus > Pinus albicaulis. The sequence goes on from CM076572.1 coordinate 1,048,039,804, forward strand.
AAAAACCTTAAAAAAGACATGAAATACAACAAAAAAACAAAAAGGGTTGATGTAAAAGCATTTTGAAAACAAAAAGTGTTGAAGACAAATAGTGTTGATGCTGGAAGGATTTTTATATTTATTTTATTTTATTTTTATATTTTTTAATTTTTATGTCGTTAAAATAAAATATTAAGACTCCAAAAAAACCTTAAAATTCTAACAATTTTCGGTCAGTTAAAATTCCAACTCTTTTCAATCATAACATGTGATTAAAGATAAAATATCATAACTTACAAATACTTTAAAATTTTAACAAATTTTCAACATGGAATCAAAACCAAATATCATGACTACAAAAACCTTAATTTTTCAACATATTTCAACCATGACATTATTTAAATATAGAAGGATTCTAATTTTAAAAATAAAATAATAATATTTAAAGTGAGAAATCTAAAAAGAAGAGTTTTTGCTTTATATATATATATAGTCACTATACATAACAAAATATTATAACACACACACACACATGTATATATCCTAACATAAATATATTTAGCTATTATTTAACTATAACATCACATTGCTATATATTATAGTTCTATATATAAAATATAACATAACATAGCTCTATAACTATTTAGTTCATAACATAAAATTATTTAACATAACATAGAACTTTATAATTATTTAATATGTATAATTTACACTTATTTAACATAATACACACACATATAACATAACTATAACTATTTCATAACTATGTAACTATATAATTATTTAAATATAACTATATATCATTAGGGGAATTTTGAGGTTTAAAATGGGCCTCCTAAGGAAATAATAAAATAATAACCTAACCAATAAAATAATATTTATGAATTTGCAATTTACTTTTTGCACCACAATCCACATAAGCATAGTTAAATTCAATTCAAAAGTTGTACCAAAATAAAATTAATAAAAAAAATTGTATTGATGTGACTATAAATAAGAATGAGATTTTCAAGAAAAAGTTATTATCATTGAACAACTAATGCATTTGTTCTTAGTACTTAAATAACTTAAAATAAAATATAAATATAAATTTATAATTCTTAATTATATTATATGCTATTAATTAAAATTATATTTTTTAAATTGTATAATAAGATGTAATTAATATACTATATAAAAATAATATAATATAATAAATGTATAGGGATATGCATTGTTTATTTCAAGAAATATGAAATGACAATAATATATTTTTATTCAGAAAGTGTGAAATGACATTTATTATGAGCACTTTACTTTGACTTTAAAAGTACTTAGAGCACTACCAAGGTTAACCATGATCTTTTATCCACCATTGAGAATTTGACAAGTAAGTACCTTTAACTCAAACAATGTCACTTCAACCATTAGGGATGATTTCATCCCCTAAAATGTGATTGGTTCTCATAAAGTGATTTTTTATTGTACATTTTCCTTAGGAGGCCCATTTTAGACCTCAAAATTCTCCTAATGTTAACTATTATAAAATATAACATATCACATATTTAGATATATTATAGTTCTATATATATTGTTTATAACATAACATAGTTCTATAACTATTTAACCACACACAGAGATATATATATATATATATATATATATATATATATATATATATATATAAAACATAACATAACATAGTTTTATAATTATTTAACATAACATAACTTGTTATTTAACATACAACATAAAATTATTTAGCATAACACACACGCGCACACACACACATATATAACATGTAAGATAACTATAACACACATATGATTGAGAGGAATCGATGATGCAGGGCAGAGGCGTTAGGGTTCAAGGCACTGGATTGACTGGAAACACAGCGGCCGCCACACACAGACACTTAAGAGCCGGGAGGAAATACCCTGGATGGGGGGTTTTTGTTTCCAAGATAGCACAGAGTCTGACCAGAGGTGGCTCGCTGGTACACTATGGTTTACAGAGCTTGGATAAACCAGAACCCGAATTTGGAGACCCCCCCCCATCCCTTTCACTATATGCGGTCATGGGTTCTGCCTTCAACAAGAGTCACTTGACTCCCAATTCACTCCAATACACATACACAACGACGACGAAGAGGGGCATTCAGAACATACTCAAACATTGGCTCTCGAAAAGGAAAGCGAGGGTGACATTCAAACTCTGTTGAATCGTATCCTCTTCTTGTAGGTCATTTAAAATTTCCACAGAAATGTCAAGGTCAAGGCTGCATCTGTGGTCTCGGAAATGATGGCCATGCCTCGAGAGATATTGATCCAAAGAGTCAAGATCCAGTTTCAACCACCGAAGAAGTACGCAGTAGGGTCACAGTCTGCAGGGTATTTGGCACCAAGTCTGGGGAATCAACCAACAATTTTATTGGGATTTAAATGGCTAGAGGACCTCCTTTACTCGACAAACATCTCACATGGCCTAGATCGGCTTACGCAAATCAGGTTAGATTTCTTATCAACCCCATATCTACTATGTATTAGCATGGATCTATTGTGTTTTTTTCCAGATCTAGGAATTCGTTAACCAAGCTGCGACTGTTATGCGAAAATCTTGATTCAAGATGAACACGGAACCCAAAAAGTCATGAAAGAAGACCACGAGACCACAGAGTCGGAGGACTCTTTTCAGATTCTTCTTAAAACTATATCAGGGTTCACAAAGCTAATCTAGGTGCATAGTATAGAATCAGTGAAAAATCCGAAGCAGAAAGGTCACACAACAACATGTATCTTTGATTCAGCTCAAGTTTTGCTTTTTTTCAGCAAAATATTGTAGGATGAAACACAGTTGAAAGAATATGGGATCCAAAGGAACTCCACAATCATGCCAACACCTACAACTGTTGCAACGCGGATGTCTGAAAATGCACATCCCTTGAAGACTCCTTCACCCAACGTAATTCGGAATCAGGATGCTAAGCCAACACCTGCAACTATTGCAACACAAATTCCTAAACAAGCACATCCCCTGAAGACTCCTTCACCTCGGTCCTTCAGCATCGAAATGCAAAAGCCCACATCTCCCTAAAGTTGCAACACAAATGTCTGAAAAGGCACATCCCTTCAAGATTCCTTCACCTCGGTCCTTCAGAATAGGAATTCAAAATCCCACATCTGCCTAAAGCTGCAACTTGTAGCTGATCATACCTATTTATATCTTTTTAAACACTTGCCAATTGTTCATTGGTCAAGTTTACATCTCAAAATGGCTTAGGAAAATCGCCTTATTTAACCTGATTACAAAGAAGCCAACAAGGCTTAATGCGCAAACATATGCCTCTCACTCTCCCTCACATAAGACTAGCTAAAACAATCCTTTTACAATGCTTCATAATCATCTTTTACATCATGAATTTCATGGTGGCAACTATGGCCTTTTACATGGCATTCAACAATTTACATGCCAAATTTTTTATGGAAAAATATGATGGCAACTAGGGCCCTTTTGCATGGAAATTACAAGCAATTTAATGTGCCAAACATGTGCACGAAGGGAAAATTACCAAGTTTTCAAACCCCCCCCCCCCTTTTACATAATGTGTACTTAACAAAGAGCACTAATGGTGGAAAAATAAAAATTCCACCCTTTTACAAAACACGTGCCCAATATCATATTCATTGTCATGTCTTCATCATATCTAGTAGTAAATCATTCCTGCAAATACATTTGTCTATCGTTGAAATGGCCAATTCCAACGTAGATTCACACTCATGAAAATATTTGGCCAAACTAAATGTCACAACAATACAACATCTAATTCTTTGTTTTTTCATGTTGATCCCGATCAAGATAAAATCTAAGAAAAATCCATGTCACGACCGCTTGAAAGATAGCAACTTTGGAAGTGGCCAACAACACACTACTCACGACATGGTCAAGAAATTTTATGCATCGGCTCCTCGTTGTATTCGAAATGGGAAACATATCCAACACATGATCCATCACTACACCAGATTCCGATGTAATAAGATAGTACAACAGCCAAAGAAAACCATAGACGGAGAGAAAAAGTTCAAAACCCCTGCTGCACCAGAAGCAATTGAAACCCCTATATAAAGCACCTGATTCGTACTCCCTGTCAAAACCATGGTGCCACTCACATAAATCTTTTTAACAACATCCAAACTCTGAAGTGAAAAACACAACATTGCATTGCAAATTTAAACCTGCAACATCTAACAAAATGAATGGTTGCAATTGTTCACTGATGAAGTTGAGATGCAGCGTTGACGTGTGAATTGACAGGGAGTGATGCTACAACACTGTAGCCACAAGGGATCATGATAGACTATTGGCATCTTCTCGCCGATGAAATCAAGCTCACAGCTACAAGTATACAAAATTATCCAAGTTTGGCATTTTGCATTGCTTGTCTATGGCACAGGACAACGCAGGAAAACAAAACACAAATAAGTGGTTGAATGGATGTTTGTTGACAGCCCAACATAAGCTTCTTATCGCTTTCACAGTAATGATCCTTGATTTTTTCTCATTCTCTTTCCAAATTTTCTCGATATTTATCATCCAACGTATCTCCAGCCTTATCATTATCTTCGTGTGAATTGATTACTTCTGGATTTTCCACGGTCTTCTCTAGATAATCGTGCTCGTCAAAATCCATCATAACTCAGTGGCTTCCAAGCCAAAACAAAAGCTACCCATGATTGCTTCAACCGAACCACACAAAAAACATCTCTCTATTTTTCCGTGAAAAATTAATATAAAATAATTTGATGTCTACTTTATTAGTTTTGAACCGGAAATGTGTAACAAAAAACCTCAAAACGCTCCGGTGCCAATACATCAGACTCATGCAGCTGGAGCCCGCTCTGTTCGCCACTATCATCAGATCACTCACCACACTAGCAGAAAAATGACTATGGCCATCTGCATCCTCTTGTTTTAGCAAGAAACACATTACCTAAACTAAGCACGCTCGGATTTGGTGCCACAAAATCGACATTCTGGTGATAAAATTGTGGTACAGTGCCACCAAATCTGCCACACAATCTTCACCTACTCGTCTGTGTAATTTCTGGCTCGTTGTTAGCATCTTCAGTGCATGCTGCCAGGAGCTCGTCTATGGAAATACTAGGATCCAAACGACGAGATTTTGATAGGAATTTGCGTGCAAGGTTTGTGTCTCCAACTATGATGGCCAATTTCTCATATTCAAACACATTCCCGAAAACTATAGGATTGAAATCTTGATCAATGGGACCTGCTAAACCAACCATTGCCGCAATAGTTGTTGTGATTGTTGCACCACCTTGTACAACTAATAAAATTGTGGGTAAATCCATGCTTTCAGCTCCACAAATCCAGGTATCTCCACAGTAAGGAAGGACAAACGCAGAGGAAATCGAGCAACCAATCCTAGCAGAAAGCAATCGGAAAATTTGCCGCCTAGAACAAGAAATCTTAACAGCTGCTCTTTCTCAACAGCCGCAATGCAGTCAATCTGATCGCCAAAATGGAGAGTGCATAAAATTGTAGGCATAGATGTATTTTTCTCCTCTCTGATACATGCCTTCAGTTGGAATCCAGCAACATATTCGCATGCATATACCTGCCTTCCCCTGCGACACTCCACAAGACAAGCTACAGGAGCTATTCTTCAAGATATAGTGGATTTTGGTGTCTTATTTTCTATTCTCATGTGCAGACATAAGGTTATCAACCTTTTTGGGGCACAAAAAGCGGTTCTTCATCCAGATGACATGATTTGAATTTCAAATTTTGTTTTATCATCAGAATCTTTCAAGACATCAGAATTATTTTCTCCTTTTTTCCTACCACAATTCAATCCAATGGCATTCCTTTATGCATATGTGCAATTACTTTGTCATGCATATGTGCAATTACTTTGTCACAACATTTAGAGAAGACTATCAAATTAATGTAATTGCAAACCTCCATGCAGCACAAGAATGCGCGCTTCCTGCGAGAAGCTCAATAATGTCTTTGACCAAATTCTTGGCATTATGCGAGCAAAACAAATTGGCAAAAGTACATCGAATAATGTGGCGTTTAGATGCAACTCTAGAGATTGCATCACGACCAACAGCCTTGAAATCGAAGGAGAAATTGTGTTTCTCAGCATATCGATGGGTGCCATAGAAAGTAAACCCAAACCAACACTCAAAATATGGACAGATTTACACACAAACCTTTTTATTTCCTTGTTTTGACAAAACTTCAGGTCGTAATAAATTTTCCATTCGCAGGGCGTTTAACACGATTCAAGCACCTTCGGACTCCTCTCGTTGAGATCTTCGCAATGGTATCATTATTTTTTTATTTGGAGTCGGAAAAATTTTGAGCAATTTCCATCAAAAGAGGGATACCTGCCCCCATAAAATTTGAAATTTTGCAAAAGAGCATAAATATAACTTGCAGAAACATCATGAACTGCTTACTAAACTGGCACCAAGCACTTTCTTCTTGTAGGTGTGTTGTTCGAATGGTGGATGGAGCCTCCTTATTCACAGACTCTTTTACAAGTTGCCTGCTTGTTTTGTGGCGAATTTCAGGGTGAAACTTCTAGCACTTCTTCTCCCAGTGGCCACTGATATTGCATAAACTACAGAAATTATTTCGTTTCCCATTCAACTGTGTCTTCATGATAGGAGGATTCAGAAGGTTCTCATTATTCTTGGTATCACTTCTCGTGGACACATCTGTCTTCTTAACCCACACTTTCTTTGTGTGATGCTTAACTATATCTTGGTTAGAAGATCTATGGAAGCAATCATTTCTCTTATATATAAAAGAAGAGTTTGAATGAGTGTTATACCTTCCTGACTTGTCCTTGAATTGATGGGGACTAGGTGGCTTGAATCCCTTCCTGGAATCAGGTGATGAAGAGATGACTTTTTCTTCAGCTACCTTCGATCATTCTCCTTTCTCTTCCTGTCCATAACCCAAACCTGCAAATGGTTGTCTTGGTACAACCTCCAATGGTTGGGTGACTCCTTGGCCATTTATGCCAAGTCCACCTCCTCTATACCCCATCTTTGTAAAGATTTTCATGCCAACATTAATTTCATATGGAGAGAGAACAAAACATGAAGTAGCATCATATACCTCAGTTTGAGATGCAACATCCATCGTCTCAACCTTCGGAAACTTAGGCAATGAATCCTCTTTGGCTCTTAGCATCTCTTGAATCTCCTGCTTATCCTTTCAGCTACCTGCAATAGTCTTCGCAATTCTGCATTGTCAGCAAGAATGCTATCATTTGTCTCTTGCAACTCTTGCATTCTTTTGGCGTGCTTCTCTCCTTTTCCCATCCTGCAAAGCAGTCACTTGCTCTGATACCACTTGATCCGATCACGGGCTGAGTACTACTCTAACCATCGTGTACAATGTGAAGATATTTTAATTGAATATGGCTTATAGAGGCTTAAATGAACATGTTAGTCCATCAATTATAGTACATATATAAATGAACTTAACATATCAAGAAGCACAAACACGTAAGTAAGAGAGAGACAACCAATTAGTAACGGAGTTCACCCATCCATCTCTCTAGGGCTGCATCTCCAGATCTGCTTCAATTGGAATGCAGGTCTTCTATATTCCTTCTTCAAAGTAAGCTTTCTTACATTCAAGCACTATGGCCAAGCATTAGCTAAGCACTATGGCTCTCAATAGCTAAGCATTCTCTCGTTTCTTCTCCCCTTCTCATGGCTCACATAAGGAATATATATAGTTTTCCCTCACCCACTCTCCAACAAAGATAATTAATTACAAGACCCACAATTGTAGGGCCTAATTACAAGGAAGGAAAAACAATATCCTTGAAAGTAGGATCTCCAAAAATCTCAGGCTCATAATTGGGAAAAGTCTCAAAACCACCTAAAGATTGTTCAACCATGCCCTTTATTCTATAAACCTACAATTGAGAAAAATAGAGAATTGGTGTGAGGTGGTTTCTCACATGAAAACCAATTTCCCTAATTACATTAAATGAATAATATGTGAGACAAATTTTCTCTCACAAATATTAATCATTTATATCAATAATGCATGGGTTTAATAAGGGCTCATAAAATTCATAATTAAATGCATGAGCATAATTTCACCCTGTTAAGCACTTTATCACCAACTTCAAATCAACATGGCGCAAAGCTCTTTTCATGCGTGAAGATCCTTTCAGATCATTCAAAGACGTCTTAAAGGGGAAAGCGGTCTTACAGGGAAAAAAAACTCCCAAATCTCCCAGGCCCCTATATGGTGGATAAGCTAGAAAAAAGCACTAGAGATAACCATCGAATTACCAGAAGTCAGCGATCTATTCAACATCCTTCAAACAAAAGCAATCATAGGTCGTTGTAATGGTTTATGGCCAAAATCTTATTCATTAAGCGAGTGGATTCACTAAAATTGGACCACAAAATGCAATATTTATTCATGCGCAAAAGGATTTTTGTGGTTCATTTTGACTCACAAAACGATTTCAACTCTTTCATAACCGACAGTCCATGGTTTTGGGGAAGGGCGAACCTATTCGTAAACTTGTGGTTCGCCGGTTTCGATGCAAATTCAATAGTAGTATAAAAAATGTTGGTATGGGTAAGAATTCACAACCTTCTGCTTCCTTCTGGCACAATTGGGTTGTTGAAGGAAAAGGAAACTCTTTGGGTAGATCCCTTAAGATGGATAGTGAAATAATTTAAAAAGGAATTTTTAATTTCGCCCGCATTTGTGTGGAAATGGACCTAAGTAAAGGCCTTTCCAACATCATTAACATGATACACAAGGATTTCAGGTGGGTACAACTGCTAGATTTCGAAAACACAGCCTTCCGCTGGAGGATATGTCAAAAAAGAGGGCATATTCAAAGCAAATGAAAACCTGCAAAGAAAGGTACAAAAAAGAAAATTCAAAAGAAAAAAGGATGGAAATTCGCTCATAGTCCCTTATCAGAAAATGAAGAAGAAATGGAAGAAAATCATGAAACCCAAGGAATATGAGAACAACAAGGAGCACAAGAGAGAAAGGAAGGGATATAGGATTTAATCCAAGCAACGGATAGCCCTCTCACCACAGTTGATCCCATGCTACTTGAAGCTCGAACAATAACAAGTACAGGTGCAAATAAAAGATTGCATGTGTCTGAAAGCTCAGACTCGGACAAAGAAAATACCACAAGGAATAATGAGTTGGCTTTGGTTTCTCTTCCTCACATTCAGGGAATTGATAGATTGTCCAAAAGAAAAAAGGCAAGCACGAAAAGCCTAGCCCTGCTGGCACTCTGTAATTTTTAAAATTTTAAAATTTTATTTTTTCTTATGTTAGCATCGCTACGTTGTGTGCTTGAGCACACGGGCCCTCTAGGCATTTTGAATGCTTAATCACATCTACAAAACGTAACTTTCTTTTTTTATTAATAGAAAGTTGCCAATTTTTTCTTTGGAAAAAACTATAATGCACATACACACATATATATAACATGTAAGATAACTAATATATATATATATAAGTTCATGTTTCAACAATATATCATTTATAGATATATTAAATCCATCATGAAAAATGCATTTGGGTCTACTGAATAAAAACATTTAGACTCTTCTAATTTGTACCATATTGTTTCATTATGTAGTGTGTTGTACAAGAAACATTGTCTTTATGCGCTTGCACCTAGTACATGTCAAGTATCAAAATCAAACATTAAGAATTTAAAGTCTATTGGAGTATTTGGTTGGCATGGAATTTTATTAGTTTTGTAAATAGGTTTATTTCAAAATTTTACACACACAAACACACACACATATATATGTGTGTGTGCTATGAATAAAATGCATTATTTAGAAATCGGAAAACGTTTGAAGGTAGATTTGACCACTTCTTTCTATTGTGTTTACATGGAACTGAATAATTTGGTTGATAAATTATAAAAAAATAGACTCTAAGTTTAGGACTTCAGGCTTGATTATTCTGCTTGAGGTTAGAAATGGTTTTTTTTTGTCAACATTTTTTCTAAGTCAACATTTTTTTCTTCGATTAGTCTATATGTATTATATGTAATAGTTTTGTATTATATGTAATAATTTATTCAACATGTTTTTATTGGATTAATTTATATGTATTATGTGTATTATATGTAATATGTGCATCCCATATATGCGCCCCAACTTTAGGCCATCACAATGCGAGAGGTTCTATTATATGTGGTTGAGTTCGTGATAGATCATGTAGCCCACCCAGAGTTCACATTCCACTCATAGATCATGCCTCTGACACTAGTTGGAGTGTCATAGGTAGTTTTTCTGTCTATGTTGATGATCATGCTACCTCTAGTGGAACTTCTTCACCTATTTCAGGTACCTCCTGCATTTTTAAATCCTCTTTAAAATTTATGTGTATATGTCTTGAAATTGTCTTTAATTTTTAAATTGTCTTCAGCTGATGTGTTTTAATTTAGTGTATATGTTATTATGCTTCTAGTTTGTTTATTATATATGTTAAATTATGTTTATGATTTGTAGGCCCTCAGCAGGCCTAAGATGAGCATCAGGGTGGAGCATCAATCCCTCAGTGGGAGGATGTTATAGCTCATATCAAATTGGAGGATGTTATGACCCATCATACATGGATCACATAAGAGATACTTCACATCCATTCCATTTTACCAACTCGTCGTATTTTCCTTTGATGGTAGATAACATCAATATGTTTTCTGAGACGTACTGGAGGTCGGGCCCACATATCCCATTCAAAGGATTAGGAGGCATTAGGTTAGACGCCTAGATACTTTGGAGGTGGTGAAAGAAGCCACCAAGAACATTGATGTTCGTGGAGAGTTGTTCGACATCCCTTCGTATCACCCTTCTAGACATAGAGGTCTGATTCCATTGAAATATTTTAGGAATGTTGATGTAGAACCTCTTGTGTATGATAGATTCATTGAATCTTGGGGCAATTTCCCCCACCATGACTAGATCACAAATTTTGTGTTACATATGAGGCCAGATTACACGGATACCAGATCTCATTATTATGGACCTAGCTTGGGACATACCTATGAGTGCGAGGGGGCTTGTAGGGACCCTGGGCATGTACCACCACCTTCGAGATTCTTTCCACTACCATCTTAGAGCTTGGTATTAGTGACATACCTAGAGGAGTTGTCACAACTATGTGGGGAGACCAGGGAGACTATTGCGGATAACATGCATATGTCATTGGCCAATGTGTGTGTTGCTTTGGATGGAGATATTAGGATACCACCACCATTGCCTCATGACCCACCAACGCCCTTATATGATGATGCATTTCTCGCAAGTTTACCCATTGACCAGCTTTTGAAATATACATGTATGTATCATGATGTCATTCGTGAGACTTGGAGGGTGTATGTCATGCGTGACATAGACTAGGGACATATATATACGAAAATTTTGACTCTTTCAAATTATGCATAATTATTTATAATAATTTCTAGTTCATATTAGATTACATTTATATTAATAAGTTCATGATAACATGTAGAGACAACCCAGCTACATGGATGAGCGTATGAGGTCATCCGAGGGGGCACTTGATCAACCAAGTGATCCTTGACCATAGCATGTTTCCATGGATTCCCTCCACCTCCACCTACAGCTCATATGTTCATTAATGTGAAGAAGAGTCATTATGTGCAACCACATGGACCAACAGTTGAGGTAAAAAAATTATTCCTGAGATTTCAACATTTCATTTTTTTAAGTTACACATATATGCTAATTAATTTGTAGACTAATTATAATTTGTGTTTTCCATTGTGTACACAAGCCCATATGCATACTTCATTGATGTCTGTGTTATGTGGAGAGATGAGTGGGATGTTGGGTTTAGAGGCACTAATGATGTGGGTCCATTGATGAAGGCCCCAATCATTGAGCCACGGGCAAGGGAGCACCAAACCTAAATTATTCAGACCCCCATCCTATCTTACTTGCATTTGGACTCGACTGAGGTTAGTAGATTCATGTATATGTAATTAAAAATGCGATTCAAAATCATAAATTTTCACATTGTGTATTTTGTACAAATAATGATCTAATTAGTTTGAATTGGAATGTGTTATATTGCAGTACCAACTTATGGACACTTACTTTGTTCAACGAAACTCAAGTAGAAGTTATGGTGGTACTTAGAGTGGATAGTTTATATATTTTCAGGCTCATTTCATAAGGCACATTCACATGTGATACAAAATTTTTATATTTTCAGACATGAAAAGTTTATGGATGTACATCATGGACATTATTTTAGTTTATGGATGCTTATTATTTCAGTTTAAGGATGTTCATGTTATATTTGTAATTTGCATATATTTACATATGGATAGTTTATTGATACATGTATTCATTTTTTCAGTTTATGGATTTTTATTAATGTTGTTTGTAGATGTTCATTAAGTTTTTAAGTTTATGGATATTTTAAAATTATTTATCTAATTTAAAAAAAAAAAATCTATAAATATAACTTTTTAAAGTAAAATATAACAATTTTGATTACCAATTTCATGGACTAAGTGATCAGGAGTTCATAAATTTTGCTCAAAATTAAAAGTTACAGGATTGGGTTGAAACTAGGATGGTTACGTAGATCTCGTCTTCTTTATTCCAGCGCCGCGAACGGTTCGAAAAACCGATGTCGTATGAGGGAGATATTGCGTTCTAATCGAAATGCCAAACAGGGAAATTTTCGAAAGTTTGACCAGGTTTGACTGGGATGCCCAATCAGCAATTGGGTGGATGTATAGTCAGCAAAATGGAATATTCTAAAGAATATTCCTTCCTCAGGTTTATGTTAAAGTTTATTGAACTGATAGTTGGGGGTTGGGGACCGCCGACAGTCCCAACCCGCCAGCGGTCCCTGCGTGGTATGTCACATGGCGTTAAACATAAATGTTAACATAACCACTGACCATCGCAAAAAATGTAACCGTGGTCCCATACTGTATTGTTACATAGCCATGTTTAATTTAACATCCTCCGCGTGGTCAGTTTAATCTGCAGTTCAACCCAAAGTTAAATATTAAACTTCGGTTTATAACATGGGTTCCGTCCAACCGCCGACAGTTGTTAACCGCGGGTTTTGGGGGTCATGTGCCCAACCACTCACACTTAATTTTATAGTTAAATTTGGTGACAGTTTAGGCAAGCGTTCCTTTTTTAGCAGAAAAGCTATTTTAGCTCCAGTTAAGTGGAGTTCTCCACTTTTAGTGGAGCTTTTCTAGGTGAAACTAGGCAAAAGAGTAGGAGACTCAATTTTCACCCATTCAGAGTCATTTTTGACTAATTGGAGCATTATCGAGCCATTAGTGTAGAGAAAACAACCATTAGAGCACTATAACTACATGTAATAGAAACAGTTTGAGCATAATGAAAGACGGACATGCCATTGAGAGCTGGACAAGCAGATGTAGCCCAGGAGGGGTGAACTCCTTCGTCATGCCTGCTATGTAAATTTCATTTGGTGACTTATTTCTCTGTTTTACACTTCTGTTTAGTGTTATTTAAGCTTGTTTGATGCTTCTAATTCACTAAAAATCATCTACATTTCATGGTTAAAATCCTCAATCCTTATGCAAACTAATGAGACAAGTATGCACATGTTTTTAAACTGAAAAGACACTTAGCACAACAAAACTAATAAGGTCATTTCAGATCAGATTGGTATCAGGGCTAGAGTTTATTATCTGGTGTTGTTTAGTGCAAATATTTTTTTAATTGTTTGCAAGTTTTATATGCTTACAAGGCTCAAGCTCAAGAGAGGAGAAGGCAAATTGGTGGAAGCAGAAGGGTCTCAAGAAGAACCAAAGCAAAGGAGAGCAAGATTGCCACAATCTCCACCACCTAGTTCACCTCCTAAGGAAGTAGAAGCTCCATTAAGCATGCATCATGACGAAGGAGAAATCCATGAAGAATTTGATCCCAAGGAGGAACAAATAGTGTTCAGGAAATTATTCCTTGACATAACTGAGATGGTTAGAATCTTTTATCAAGAAAGGAATGAGAGACTGGAAGGAGAAGGACATAAACTTCATAAAGAAGGACAAGGATCTTCAGGAGGTCACCATGATGAAGATAAGTCAAAGAAGGGAAATGGAGGCAATGGAGAGCCATCATCCTCACCCTCATCATCATCATCCTCTACTTCTTCTTCAGTACATCAACCACACAAGTCAAAGAACACTGGTAAAAATCCTTTTTTAAAACTTAATGTTAAGTTTGAATTGCCAATGTTTAATGGTGAAGTCAATGCAGAAAATCTTGATAATTGGATTAGACAATTGGAGGTCTATTTGAGAATCCAGAACCTTCAAGATGATGATACCAAAATTCAATTAGCTTCATTAATAATGGAAGGTGCAACACATGTTTGGTGGGAAGCCAAGACAAAGGAGGAAATCAAGAAATGTGGTAAGATTATTATATCATGGTCAAATTTCATTACTGTTATTAAACAAAAATTTTATCCATTAGCTCATATGTAGAAATCCATCATGAACTGGCAGAACTTTAGGCAATTAAAGGGACAAAATATGCCAAAATACTCCCAAGAATTTAGGAGAAGAGCTCTCTTATTAGGGGTAGATTTGCAGAGCCAAGATACTTTTCTCAAGTACATAGGAGGCTTACATAGCTACCTAAAACATACTATTCTCATGTTTAACCCCACCATTCTAGATGAAGTATGTGTTCAGGCCACACATCTAGAAGCTAGAGGGAAGAACATTTTTGAAGAGGGTAGACAGAAACCTTTTAAGGGTAAAGCCAAGGAGAAGACCTCAAAAGATAAAAACAAAAGAATGCATCTGTTAAGAAAGAGGGATAAAAAGTGGTTTGTAAACATTGTTCAGAAGAAGGCCATGATGAAAGTCATTGTTGGAAATTACATTCTGAATTGAGGCCAAAGAAACCCAATAACAAATGGAAACGAAAAAACTGCTGCTACAACTCAACATGATTTAGGATCCAACTCAGGTGATGAATCTAAGATTATAGCCATGGGATTGAGGAACATGAAGGGAAAAGAAATTTAAACTAAACCCAGTACCAGTACATCAAACTGTCACATAAACACTCCAAATGAAGAAGAAATAATATATTTGTTTCATGTGAGGGTCATATCCAAACATACCAAGATTGACACATTGTTTGACAGTGGGTCACAAGAAAACTTAATCTATAAAGATTTGGTTAAGAAAATTAAGCTTGAGACCATACCACATCCAAAACCATATCCATTGGGTTGGATTTGTAAGGATGCAAATCTATAGGTTTCAAAGAAATGTATATTGCGGTTTGCAATCACTGCAAATTTTGTTTACACAGTTGAATTAGATGTGGTTCCGCTTGATATAACAAGTATTGTGTTGGAGAATTCTTAGTTGTATGACAGGAAAGTGATCTTATATCGCCATGAGAACAGGTATCATTTATTCAAAGATGGCAAGGAGTTCATTGTAAGAGCACATCATAAGAAAACAAACATTGCTATGGTAAATGCTAGAGAGGTAAAGAGGCTGGTAAATTCAAGTAAGAATTTTGTTCTTCTTATGATTAAGCCTAAAGTTGATATTAATCATGAATCATTTGAGGGATGTGATCCTAAGTTTAAATCATATTTATATGATGTAATTAATGCACATCATGAGACATTTCAGGAGCCAACTGGATTGCCTCCAAAAAGAGAGATTCAACATGAGATTCAGTTGCAACAAGATTTTCCTCTTCCAAAAATTGGTATGTATCGCATGTTGATACTGGAGAATGTTGAAATAAAGAGGCAAATCAAGGAGATGTTGGAAAAAGGAATCATAAGGCCAAGCACCTTGCCATGCGGTTTACCCATAGTCTTGATACCAAAGAAAGATGGGACATGGCACATGTGTGTAGATTTTCGAGATTTGAACAAGATTATGATAAAGAAACGTTACCCACTCCCAAGAATAGATGATTTTCTTGATCAACTGAAAGAAGAAAAGTTTTTCACCAAGTTATATTTACGAAGTAGATATCATCAAGTAAGAATTGCAGAAAGTGATATATGGAAAATTGCATTCAAAACCAAACAAGGACTCTTTGAGTGGCTAGTTATACCTTTTGGTTTGTGTAATGCACCGAAAAATTTCATGAGTGTTATGGATAGTGTTTTGTGTCCATTCCTTGATGACTTTGTGATTTTCTACTTAGATGACATTTTAATTTTCAGTAAAACAAGAGAAGATCATGTCTTTCATGTGAATAGAGTGCTTGATATTTTGAAGAAAGAGAAATTGTTTCTTAAGATGTCAAAGCGTGGGTTTGGAAAGACTTCTTTGGTCTATTTGGGACATATTGTAGGAGGAGGAGAATTGAGGATTGATCTTTCTAAAGTGGAAGCCATTGTGAATTGGCCCACACCCAAAACAGTAACCGAGGTAAGAAGTTTCTTAGGTGCAACTCAATATTGGAGAAATTTCATTGCTAACTTTTCTTCCATCACAGCTCCTATGCATGCAATGAGAAGTGTGAAGAAAGGCTTCCAATGGGGAGGCAAACAACAGCAAGCTTTCGAAGCTTTAAAAGACAAGATCAGTTCAGCTCCAGTCATTGCATTACCAAATGTGAGACAACCATTCGAGATACAAATTGATGCTAGTGATTATGCCATGGGCGCAGTTCTTTTGCAGCATGGTAAGCCTATCGCTTTTCATTCTGAAACTTTTAATGGTGTTGTAACTAGTTATACTACATATGACAAAGAACTAAATGCATTGGTACAAAGTGTCAAGAAGTGGAAACACTACTTGATGGGTAAAGAGACTATTGTACATACCCATCACCAACCATTACAGTACTTTCAGTCACAAACAAAATTGCAGCAATCAAGACATTTCAGGAGGATGGGATTTCTTCAACATTTTCACTTGGTTATATGGTACAAGAAAGGTATTTTCAATAAAGTTGTAGATATGCTTTCAAGACCAATCATTAGTGCATCTAATTTACTCAAAAATGATTATGTTGTACATGAGAGTTACATAGAACAATATGCACATAACATTGATTTTCAAGATGTGTATGCTAGTTTGAGTGAAGGAAATCAAGTTGAAGAAAAAGATTATCACATGCATAACAATTTGTTGTTTCAATTGGGCAAGATGTGTATTCCACAAGGAGAGAGGCTAAGTGTCATGAGAGAAGCTCATTCATATCTTATTGCTGGACACTTTGGGGTAAGAAAAACAGTGGCACATCTACAAAGTTATTGCTATTGGCCTCACATGATAGATAGTGTGTCACGTTTTATAAGAGGCTGTTCTATGTGTGCAACAAGTAAGCCTAGTAATAGGAAGCTTGGGTTGTACACGCCACTACCGATACCATCAAGGCCATGGGAGAGTGTCTCCATGGACTTTGTTGGAGGTCTACCTATGTCTAGAAAGCAGCATGATTATCTTTATGTAGTTGTGGATAGATTCAGTAAAATGTGTATACTTATGCCATGTAAGAAAACCATTACTGCTTTACAAACTGTTGAACTTTATTTTCAACATGTTTGGGTTCATTATGGATTGCCAACTATTGTTAGTGACAGGGATTCCAGGTTCATTGGGATTTTTTGGTCAAATCTATGGAGAATGATGGACACAAAGTTGAAAAAGAGTACCGCTTTTCATCCACAAAAAGATGGACAAACCAAGGTGGTGAATAGAACCGTTGTGCATCTATTGAGAGGATATTGCAACAAACATCCTAAGTTGTGGGATGAACAACTGAATTACATTCAACATGCTTACAACCAGGAAAAGCACTCTTCAACACAAACCTCACCTTTTGAAGTATGCTTTGGGTATTTTCAAAAATCGCCATTAGACTTAATATTTGGAAAGGATGTTGCAATTGATGGCCATAGTGATATAGACAAGGCTCAAAATTTGATTGAGAAAATTCAAATTATACATCAACAACTTCAAGAACAACTTGAGAAAAGTCAAAGAAAATACAAAGAGAGGCATGACAAACATCGGTTTGATCACAAGTTTCAAGAGGGAGATGACGCATGGTTTCACATTAGTAAAGAAAGGATGCAAGGGGAAGGTAAAAATCTCAAGCCCATTCGCTATGGTCCTTTCAAGATCATAAAGCAAGTTGGTAATAATGCATTCCAACTTGACTTGCCTTCTTATATGAAAATGTATTCAGTTGTTAATGTTGAAAACTTACGTTTGTATGAGACACCTTTGATTGATGATCAAGGAAGTGGTGTTCAACTACCTTCTATTAAAGATTTCTTGCTAGAATTTCTGGATGAGCTCAAAGAAGATAGAATTCTTGACAGGAGGACAAGAGCATCCAAGAGGGGAAGTGTTGACTACCTTCGAGTTGGAGTCAAAGGCACTAAACCAAGCAAGGAATAATGGATGGAGGTTGGAAAGGTGAGGGAGTTGTACCCTCATCTACTGAATAGGTAATCAAGTCTTTTGGGGTTCAAAAGCTTCCCAATGGGGAGGAGTGATCAGGAGTTCATAAATTTTTCTCAAAATTCAAAGTTACAGGATTGGGTTGAAACTAGGATGGTTGCATATATCTCGTCTTCCTAATTCCGGTGCTGTGAACGGTTCGAAAAATTGATGTCGTATGAGGGAGATATTGTGTTTTGATCGAAATGCCAAACATGTAAATTTTTGACAGTTTGACCAGGTTTGACTGGGATGCACAGTCAGGAATTGGGTGGATGTACAGTAAAAAAAATGGAATATTCTGAGGAATATTCCTTCCTCAGAACCAATCAATGGAGGACAAGTGTCCATTTTCTATTTGAAGGTACGGTGGGGAGAGCAATCAGAGGCTGCCACGTGGCCAACCCTGAGGCCGCCACGTGGCCCTGAAATGGCAAGTAAAATTTTGGTTGGGTCCACAGGGCTCGACCCTGAGACCTCCCGCCGAGCACGCATGTGGCTTACCACCCGTGCTACACATTATATCTTAAAACTATACGGTTACAGGTTTATGTTAAAGTTTAGTGAACTGAAAGTTGGGGGTTGGGGACCGCCGGTGGTCCCAACCCGCCAGCGGTCCCCGCGTGGTATGTCACATGGCGTTAAACATAAATGTTAACGTAACCACCGATCATCACAAAAAATGTAACCATGGTCCCATACTGTATTATCACATGGCCATAGTTAATGTAACATCCTTTGCGTGGTTAGTTTAATCCGCAGTTCAACCCACAATTAAACATTAAACTCCGGTTTATAACATGGGTTCCGCCCAACCGCCGACGGTTGTTAACTGCGGGTTTTAGGGGTCATGTGCCCAACCACTCACACTTAATGTTGCAGTTAAATTTGGTGGCAGTTTAGGCAAGCATGCATTTTTTAGCGGAAAATCTATTTTAGCTCCAGTTAAGTGGAGTTCTCCACTTTTAGTGGAGCTTTTCTAGGTGAAACTGGGAAAAAGAGTAGGAGACTCAATTTTCGCCCATTCAGAGGAATGAAGAGCAATTTTTGACTAATCGGAGCATTATGGAGCCAATGGAACAGAGAAAACATCCATTAGAGCACCGTAACTACATGTAATAGAAACATTTTGAGCATAATGAAAGACGGACATGCCATTGGGAACTGGACCAGCAGATGTAGCCCAGGAGGGGTGAACTGCTTCATCATGCCTATTGTGTAAATTTCATGTGGTGACTTATTT
This sequence comes from Pinus albicaulis, assembly GCA_034641835.2. Classification (NCBI taxonomy): domain Eukaryota; kingdom Viridiplantae; phylum Streptophyta; class Pinopsida; order Pinales; family Pinaceae; genus Pinus; species Pinus albicaulis. The sequence goes on from CM076572.1 coordinate 1,048,059,522, forward strand.
ATCTATTTTACACTATTGTTCAGTGTTATTTAAGCTTGTTTTATGCTTCTAATTCACTAAAAATCATCTAAATTTCATGGTTAAAATCCTCAATCCTTATGCAAACTAATGAGACAAGTATGCACATGTTTATAAACTGAAAATAAACTTAGCACAACAAAAATAATATAGTCATTTCAAATCAGATTTGTATCAGAGCTATAGTTTATTCTCTCGTGTTGTTTAGTGTAAATAATTGTTTAATTGTTTGCAAGTTTTAGATGCTTACAAGGCTCAAGCTCATGAGAGGAGAAGGCAAATAAATACAATCTTAAGTTATGATGCAAGTCACTTTGATACTTGAAATGACCTAAAATATATCATGTATCAATTTAATATTGAATATGGAAATAATTACAACCATGATTCATATTGGCTTATATAAAGTGTATTTTACTGTTGAATTCATGAAGATGGGTAACACTTCTGGGCCAAATGTGGCGATGAAATTTCAAGTTTTTCCTATTTCATCGAATTGCAACCCTCAAAATTTATATTGAAACATTGTGTATTTTGATTTGGAGTAAACATAAAATATGTAGAGAATTATGTTTTTGTCCTAATGATATCTTTTGAAAAAAGAATTAGTGTCATATAATCTCTCAATTTTCCATTAAACGGTATATATGTCCTTGAAATTTCTCGCAAAACTTAAGAGGTATGTGTATGTTTACGTAGCATAACTTAGTCTAAATGTGTAATATTTAAAATATATATATGAACATGATATACATGGAGAGAACTAAGTTTTTCATATTAAAAATTTATTTTTTTATGCAAAATTATATTTTTTATTATTTTCCGAAGTTGGCAAAGTAATATTTCATTTGCATTTTGGAGACACGTGTTCACGTAATATTTTTTTCAACTCTTTCAATAAATCAAAAAACCAAGAGTAAAATTTTAAAGAGGACTCGTAAACGAATATAGTGATATTTTTTGAAATTATTTTGTTATGCATATTTTATGTTATTGATTTTTTATTCATCCCTTTTGAAATTGTCCAAAAACATTTCAAGCGTTGTTTTGTTTAAAAGAAATTAGATGGAAATTATCATATGAAGTTGAAAGTGTCAAATTCATATGCCATTAGATAGAGGATTGTTTCACAAATACAACATGATCAACCCTGCCACTTAAGGAAAAATATGCCCTAAATTTGCTAGGGTACAAAATGGGGTTGCAAAGAAATCTACAAAGTAGGTGTTGAAACCGTAATTTTTAGGACCTCATGAACTTGATCAAGCGCTTAAATTAAAAATTCAAATTGCTCAATCAAATGTAAAAGATATCCTCGATCAAGTCATATACGTGGTTAACCAATGGCTCGATCGAGGCATTAAAAGCCTAACTTGCCAACCTCCTACCAACTTTTATTAATGTTATTAATGGTAAATACCACGTCTCAAGTGCTTGATCGAGCCTCTATTATCAACAAATAAATTAGTCTCTAAATTTGATTGTAGAATAAAAAACAGTAAACATTCATTCCTAGAGAAATATTAGAGCATGAAAATTACACAAGGATTCACAACAAACATGAGAAATTGGATATTTGGATCTAGAAAAGTAAAAAAATTTCCATCCATAGAGGAAATATGAGAAAAAACTAGAGAAAGGATGAGAAAAATAAGCTAGAAATTGAGATAACAAGAAGATCATGCAATTCAAGAAATTCATGAAAATATAGTTAATTCAAATTGTCTCACTTCTCATATTACTTGCTCCATATTGCATGCATTAGGAAATATGATTGAAAACCAAAAACAAATGGAGAATGAAACAATAAAACTAGGATAAAATAAGCATTTAAAGTAATACCATGTAGTTGAAAAATGAGATGTAACAACAACTAAAGAAAAAATAATCCACAAAAAGTAAGGATGTGATTTAACCAAAGAAAACCATTGGAACATAATTTCCAAATATTATTTAAATGAATTGCAATTTATGGCAATTTATTTAGAAGAGGGATTGGAAAAAATGGTTGTCACAGAGGTGCTCCAAAACCTATAAAAATTAGTTTGATTAATGTTTGATATACTAATTAGGAGTTAAAAGAGAAAAAATGTGTCAAGATTTAGAAGGAGCAAGAATATCCCTACTTCCAATGTGCATGAACTGAGAAGACATTCTTTGTTTTTTTTCCCCAAGGAAAAATTGTAATTTTATTATGAGATAACAAAATTACATGTAACATAAGCTGAAAATATGCCAAAGACTAGCCATGGCTAGTGTTTAGAAATAACAATCAAAATTCATTAATATACAATGGGGAGAGAAAACTATGTTTTTCTCCCTTTCTTCTTATCCACCTTCTGCCATGCTTCTTGAGATGACGTGGGGGAGACAAGGGTGAGCTGATTTTCTACTATAGTTGCTCCAACATCCTTGTCCGAGTCTGATGTATCTGAAGAGTGTTGCCATTTGTTCCCGCCATTTTCTGTTACTTCTGGAACCTTTGTGGGCAGGTCCTGTGTGGTGAGTATTTCAAAAGGATCTTGTTCTTCTTTTTCTTGTGCGTCCAGAACAATGGTTGACTGCTTGTTCCCAACTGTGGTTGGTGCTTCCTCTTCTTCCTCTTTTTCCTCCTTTGTTTCACATGGGGGATATTTCCACCCTTTGGGTGCTTTTCCTACTCTCTTCTTTCTTCGGTTGTCTCTCTTCACTTCAGGACAGGTATTTTGAAGATGGTCAATTTATCTGCATACTCTACATCTGAAGGCTGTATTCTCATAGTCTATGTGTTGCATCCATTTTTGTTGTTTGTGTAGCAACTGTATGCTTTCTGGAAGTCCTTTGTTGAGGTATACTTCAACACATATACGTGCAAAGGTGAATATTCTCTCCTCCCATCTCTGAGTATCTGTTTTGATGTAATGACCAATGACATTCCCAATGCCTTGAAGGACACTGTCACTCCAGAAATGTAGGGGAATATTATATAGCCTGATCCAAACCGGCATTCTGGAGACAACCATTGAGTTAGCATCAAAATCCGGGAACCATGGGGTGATGTAAAGTCTCGTAGAACCCCAAAACCATGGACCCTCCTATAGAATGTATTCTCTGATTTCTGAATTTTGAAATTTAACAATAAAGAATCCTTTTGAACAGAGATGTATTTCGCATTCCATAGTCTAGTTTTTGAATATCCATTGGAAGAGTTCCATTGGTTTGGGCCATAAGCTATTGAAACGACAGATAAGTGCTTGAGCCTGATAAGTATTGCAATGTTCATGAATCTCAAGTGTATCTATGACCAGTTCAGGAGTGTGATTCAATTGCTCTACTATGTAGGGCCTAGGAGCATTGCCCTCTGGTGCTATTGGGGCATCTTGTTTTTTTTTCCCCTGCAGTATATTTTTAAAGGAGGGTCTAGTGTTGTTTTGGTCCTATTTTGAGGTGTTGCCTCCCCCTGCTCCACCAAAACTTTCAGTTTTTCCTTGGTCCCCTGTTTCTCCTCCTCACAACTGTAGGTTGAGGATAATGGTGGAACCAAATATTATAGAGTAATCCTTTGTAGTTCTATGGTTTTGCAAAGCTTTGCCTTCATATATCAGTGATTGTAATGGTACTGGGTATCCCAATACTTGTGTGATTTTCAGTTTGAGGTCAATCACCTATTCTGAAGCAACTGTCCATAATAATTTATTTTCCCCAACAGGGGTTTTAATAAAAATTTGAAAACTATTTGTAGTTACCCGATTCCTGACTCCAGTTGTCATTTTGTATTCACCCGCCAGCAGCGTTTCTGGGTCTTTCTATGATGTGGGATTCCAGGGAGGCGCAGGTGTCGGGAGGCAGCTCAGTGTGACATAGGAGACCCACAGCCATTGATTCAATCCAACATTTGAGTTGTGAATCCACCGAAAGGTGCAGGGTGCTGTGCAGTCCAAAATCCACTCCCACAGGTCCTCTGCATCGATACCCACCGAGGTCAGTCCAGGGGGGCAGTCATTGTGCTGCGTGATAGTGTATTCAAGTGTTGGCAACACGAAGCACTGGAGGAGCAGCACGCAAGGGACGTCTCCCAATAATTCCCACGCTGCAGTCTTCTCGGGTGGTTTCACTTCATTGCGGAGGTAGTATCTAAGGTGCCGCTGTGAGTATTCGATGTCGTTTTTCTGTCGCCCCTCCACAGTAAGCTTGTAGAAGACCGTCGCCGCACAGAGAACCCTAACATCACTGCTCACCATCGATCTCGCCCAATTGATAAATCTCAAACCTACTAATGCACTAACTCGCTTATTAGTTCAAGACATTATTTGTTAAACATACATAACAACATTTAATTTTTGTAACATCCATCATCATATATAACATTTAATGGTTCTTTGAATCCTAAATGATGATCACTACCTTTGAAAACTTCACAAATTTCTTCTTTCAATTCTCACATGAAGGTTATGAGATTTTTAAAAAAAGAATGAGTTTGTTAAAGACATACAAAGTGTAGTGTAGAATCGTGCTTGCACAAAAATGGGTGTATTAATGAATATAACTATAATGCTCCATGGAAGACTCATGTGATTAATCAATATTAAATTCATAAACAATAAATGCAAAAGAAATAAATTAGCATGCTTGTATTGATGATATGCTAGAAATGTTTACAATGTTAATCTTCTTAAACTATGGCAGTCTAATGTCAACTAAATTCTAGTTGTTTCTCAACATGTAATCATAAAATATATTACAAAATATGGTTCAAAAGTAAAAAAGATGAGTTCTTTATTTTAAAATTTGTCAAGATTTGATGAAAATAATTGAAAAAATAAAGACATTGGATGTTAATCTTTGCACATGCATAAAAAGGTCCATTTCTGATCTATAAACTATTGTGGATATTCCACTCGACAATTTGTCATAACAGATCTCATAATTATATTAAAATTTTGAATTTTTACACTATTATAGTTTTATTAAACTTCTATATCTGAAAAATTAATTGTAAATAGTGCATGCATGAGAATGGAAATTATGCAGAAAAGTATAGAACGACAAACTAAGATCACACACACATAAGACACAAGATATGACCTCTAGGAAAACCTTTTGGGATAAAACCTAGCTGGAAGGTGAGGTCGCTTCGCTCTCTTTCTTTGTCTGGAAATATGGTTGCAGATACATAGAAGTAATTCTATGGCCCATGGGTTGCTACAGTACACAAATCCTCTCAGTGTGCTCTAACTCCTATCTCTCCTAGCTAACTTTTCTCAACCATGAAACAAAATGCTCTCGAAAGAATGAAATGCCTCTTCCTCCTAGTGGCCCAGTTTATAACACAACCTGATAGCATACTAGTGGTTAATTTTGACTACATCAACTCTTAACTAGAGTTACAATATAGAATATTATAGATTATTTTATATAAAAAACACATGGCTAGCCCCCTTTCCATGAATAATGGGGCTGACGCGACATCCTCCTAAACTATAGGTGTGAAAACAAGAAGGTCAATTGCTGAGTGGCATAAATTTTGCATACAGACTCTGATTGATGTGCTTCTTGTGCTGTTGGAAATATATTTGTGTGTAGAATAATATAATAATGTGTTGTGCTAAAGCGACAAAGTTCTACCCCTAAAAAAGCGGTTTATGCCTCAAAACGCTCCTGGAAGGTTTCAAACCCCGTTTTGTTAAACTGGGTCCCACTAGTAAAAATGGTCCCATGCGTTGATTACTCCACTCTTTCCACTCTGAATGCATCGAGATGGATGACTAACAATATAATGATCCAATATAGATCACTTGTAGAAACATATAGTTTTTTAAATCCTCTTACCCCTCCTTGTGCCCTACTTGACTGTTGTGGTAAAATTTCCATGTAGATTCTCCCAAAAAAACACTCAAATCATTTATGCCCCTCTTCACCACAAATGATAAAAATTTATATCCATTCTTGATAAGACCTTGAAGCATCTTACTTTTTATCTAAATCCACTAAACCTGTAACTCTTGATTTATTTTTGTTTCCTTATCAACAATTTCATTATTCTTCTCATCCCACAATTCTTCCACTTTTTATTTGGAATTGTGAAATTCTCTATTGTTATGATAAGTTATTAATCATTTTTTATGGTAATTTTAGTTAAACATTTCAAAACATTAAATTATATGGCGCTTCTAATGAAGAAAAACTTTTCCAACTAATTTGATTTCGTGTAGTAGGATTTCAAATATTAACATACTTAAAAAATAGTTGAATAAGTTTCTTATTGTATCATTGAGTGTGTATTTATGTATTGTATGGTTTTTTAGTCACAATTTATCTTATAATTGATTGAATTTGTATAAATTTATAGATATAGATTTTTTTTTGTCTCATGAAATAAATTTGGCCCTTCAATTTGGTAATTTATGTTTGGAAAATCAAGAAAACTTGATGTTCAAGTTGCACATAGGAAAATTAGAACTGCTATTGTTGCACCAAGTTCATCAAGAAAATAAAAATTGGCAATAATGTCAAAATTGCTCCACATATCGAGAAACACATTGCAAAAGCATACCAAATTCAGGGTTCGAGTGAATGAAAATGCCGAATCTGCTTGCTAGGCTCTTATTACTAGGAAACCATACCAAGGTACGCTTACAATAGGAATATGAGCATTTGTGGTAGAGTTTTGGGAGAGTAATTCCTGTGCTATTCCAGATAGAAATTATGTCATACGACATCGCATAGCTAAAGGTGAGTATGTGAAACACACTAAGAACATTGTAGAAATGAGAGAAGTTGCATTGTTCAAGGAATTTCAGGAAAGTAATCATCATGTAAAGATATCCATAAGGATCTTTCATAAATTGAAGCCATGGTTTATTAGGCCTAATAAAATCCATGACACATATTGTTGGCAATATCATGTTGAAATTAAGCTTCATTATGACATTTTCCGACAATTTTACAAGAAGAATTATCACGATGGTCCTCCTCCTCCTACAGTGAGCAATTTTGTTTCATCAATATTGTGTAGAAGGGAGCCATAAGAGTTGTTTTACAAGAAAATATGTGTAGGTGGGAGAAGATGCAATGAATGTGGTGATTTGGAATTTTTCCATAGGAAATTTCTTATTGATCCCAAATAGTCTTGGATGGTAGATGTCACCGTCACATGGAAGGATTATGAGTATGTCATGGGAAATCAACCATTTTCTTCAACTCTGGTGCCTAAGAGGATCGACCATGTTAAGGATGAGATTATTATTTCACAATTCATGGGGGTGTTTCAAAACCATATCTATAAATATATCAAACAGTTGCATAGGTCTAGGTGGAAAGTGTCTGAATTTAAGCATTCTCACGAAGTATTTTATCCAGGCACAATCTTATCGGTGGTGGAATTTCCTAAGAGTTACACATTTTCTCCTTAGAAAAAGATACAAAGTGAGTATTATCACTCAGACCAAGTGTCCATATTCGTACATGTTCCGTACAAACATGCATAATGGGGGCATGATCAACATCTGGTGCCATACAACTTCCAGGTGGGCGACAAAGTGTGGCTACATTTGCAGAAGGAGTGCCTTGCTGGACCCCACCATAAGCTTCGTCCGCTCTGATATGGGTTGTACACCATCACCAAGGCTATAGGGGCCAATGCATTCGAGCTAAGTATTCCATTATTCCTTGGTCTTCACCCAGTGTTTAATGTGTACCGCCTTCGGCCGTACTTCCCACCTCTATTGGACACCTCCATCATTGCAGAACAACTCACACCAACAGAGTTAAACCCATACTGCATGGAACAATCCACCACATATCGTATCATGGACACACAAATCAAGAACACTCACCAGCAGAAGATCCAACTGTATCGGGTTGTCAAAGTTGGCCAACTCCTGCACCAAGGCAAATGGTTCACCAGGGACCAAGTTCAGCAGGAGTTTCCTCATCTCATGGAGGAACTCAACGCAATGGGGACCATTACTTCCTAAGGGGGGTGGAATGATCCAGGTGGATATTGGTTGCCACCCGCCTATTCCACTTGGGGCCCCACCATTGTTTCTTTCATTTTTTTCAGTTTCCTTAATTGTAGCACAATTTAACATACTATTGGTGGGAAGGTTGTTCTTCCCTCCAGCATTGGGGCTGGCCCTAGCCTAGGCTTCAAAAAATCCCGGTGATAGTATCCTAAACCCAGTGATAGAATCCCACTAGTTGGTAGATCATCCCTCCATCCAACATTAGGGTCGGACTTGGTGACTAAGCTTCACACACTCTTGGTTATAGAACCCTACTAGTGTTCAAATCGTTCTTCCATCCAATGTCGGGGTCGGCCCTGGCCTATGCTTCACACAATCCTGGTGATAGTATCCTAAGCCTTGTGATAGCATCCCACTAGTTGGCGGATCACCCTTCCATCCAACATTGGGGCTAGCCTTGCCCTAGGATTCGTAAAATACTATTGATAACATCCTAATCCTAGTGATAACATCCCATTGGTGGGCATATTGTTCTTCCATCCAACATTCAATTTTTTTTTGTTAATAATATATTTTTTAAAATGTTACATGCCACTCATTAAAAAAATACCTATCAATAGAAGGAATTACACATCTTATTCATCTTGAGAAATACACTAATAAAACGTTTTCACCATCAATGGTTTTTTATATTTGTTTAGTTTACATACTACCTCTCTATTTACATTGAATCTTATTTGCATTGGATTTTTTTGTTATTAATGTTTTTCTTTAAATCCTACATGTAAACTCCATATTAAGCATTGAAGGAATTATCAAATCCCCTTCATATAGCAAATTGGAAATCACCTATTAATGGAATAAAAACTCTCTCTCTCTCTCTCTCTCTCTCTATATATATATATATATATATAAATTTAGTTAAATACCACATATCAATTTCATATTAAACATTAAATAAACTTCACCTACTTTATATCTCTATATATAAAATTGGTATGAAATTATGCTCATTTAATATGGGCATTGAAATAATTCATTTATAGTTGACACTCAAATATTTTTTTGTTATTAATATGATTTTTTTTGTAAGAAAACATATTTACATTAATTTAACAAACAAAAAATTTGCATAGTTTACATCCAAGCGTGCATTCATTGCCTTTGTGTGAGGAAACCAAAGATGAGAACTGAAAGGCTCTTCCCCTAAGAAGGAGAAGCCAAAGCTCGGAGGTCTTACAATTTAAAAAAAAAACTGACAGTTAACAAGAAAAATGCACCTTAGATCTAGCATTATATTGCTTTGCATGAGAAACCAAAACTGGTGCGGAGCCATAACCATCAACGAGCCTCGAGGCTCTGTGGCACATGTCCACCATCCACACAAAATGAAAAATGGAGGGATCCTGTCATATGAGGTCAGACTGGTCTGAGAGAACCAACATGAAAATCGCCATAAGGCCAGAGTGCTAGATTTTTCCACATTGGAACCACATGTTCTCCACGCTAGTGGCACATTGTACCTGGGTGCTGCCTTGAGCTTCCATGCTACCAGTGTTTGTCGAAAGCTACTCCGAGATGTAGAAACTATAGGGACTAGGAAGAGGAGGGGAGGAAGGAGGAGCATCGACCACTGAGGGGATGAGAGCATGGGAGGGAGATAGATGGGCCACAGGAGCATAGGGGACAAGAGTAGATGAGGAGCTAACATGAGGGGAATGTGAAGGAGAGCATGTGTAGAAATTTGCTGAATAATGATTAATTATCCACCGAGACTATCCTGGTCACATACTATTTGAACTTCATACACAACACATAATCTCTTCCACTCAACTCAACTCAGATCATCACACATGCGGAAATAAAATCAAGCGATAACACATCAAATCATCATACACATTAACACGGTATGTATGGGGAAAGCTTATAGATGAAAACCCCGCAGCTATTGTGTATATTATAATGGAGAAATCAAGTAACCAACTCAGTACAATACTCCTCACAAGTACTCAGTACTTTCTCATACAGTTACTCACAATCTAGCTCAGTTTTGAACAGGTTACTGGTTCAAAACTCACCGCCAATTGCCTTGCCTCTGTTGCGTGTTTCAATGCTATGGGATGGCCTATTTATATAGATAAACCACCAGCCTGAACTGCGCAATCCTCATGGGCTTACTCCACCTATCTGTGTGTTGCAAATAGCAACAGTATAGTCACAACTGATAGCTAACTCCACCCTTTCATCTGCCTCTTTCACTGGTCTCCACTGAACTGATCATGCACTGTAGTGAACTGATGTGTTCTTGAGTTGAATAATGAGTTACTAATTAATGAATTAAATAATATTTAATCCACTCCACTCATAACTAATTGATTAGCTAGTTAAACTAATCTCAACTAGTTCAACTAAAATAAACAGAACACAACTCCACTAGCTGTCTCATTAACTCCACCAAAATTCTGCCACTGAAGTCCTAACTGAAGTCAACCATGAATGATGCCATCAAACCCTTGGGAATAGCATAATTCCTCTGTCAGATGCATGAGCCACTTCTGTAGCTCGAACTGAAGTGCTCCAAGAGAGTAAACTGAAGTTTATAGTCTAAATATTATTAAGGGTAAATAATATTTGACTTCCTTGTTTTAAGGAGAGGCAGTCTAAAAATAGACTTTGACCTCTTTGACCTCAAAAATAGAGTCTCATCTATTTTTACCAACATGACACATACTTCAAGAATCTCAAACTGGAATCCCCGAACCATGCTCCATATGTCTAAAAATAGACATAGTCTAAAAATAGATTTTGCGCCGGAATTTGCCTGCGGGCCCACTTAGTGAAGGCGACTTCATTTCACTAAGCTCCATCATCTTGCTGCATTTTCAACACTCCCTCTCAGCAAGATATGGATTATCTGCAACCCCTATCCTGCCTCTGTGGAATTCGAACTTGCTCCTGGTGAGCGCCTTCGTCAGGATGTCGGCATCCTGATCCTCCGTAGGAACATATGAAAGCATCATGATTCTCCGCTGAACACAATCTCTGATATGATGGTACCTGATGTCGATATGTTTGGACCTATCATGAAATACTGGATTAGCCGAGAGCTTGATGCAGCTCTGGTTATCACAAGTAAATCACTGTAGGCTCCAAATGCAACTCGAACAATCCAACGAGGATCTTCCTCATCCAAATAGCCTCGCATGCAGCCAAGCTAGCTGTCATGTACTCGGCCTCTGCTGAACTGAGTGCCACGGATCTCTGCTTCCTGCTGTACCAGGAAACTGCTGTCGACCCAATGCTGAAAACTCCTCCAGAAGTGCTCTTCCGGTCCGTTGGACTCCCTGCCCAATCTGCATCAGTGAAGCCATAAAGCTTCACTCCATCCTCCTGTCTGTACCATAGACCATATCCCGATGTGCCTCTGATATAGCGCAATACATGCTTGCCTGCCTTCCAAAAGAGCTTGGTAGGCTTAACCATAGTTTGCGAAAGCTGGTTAACTGCATAGCATATATCGGGTCGTGTATTGACCAGATACATAAGCGACCCCACCAACTGTCGATAGACAATGGCATCCACTACCTCCGCTGAAGTAGCATCCTCCTTCCTCCAACCACCAGGAAGAGGAGTGTCAACAGGCTTGCAGCCATGCATGTTGAACCTCTCCAGAATCTCCCGGGCATACTTGCCCTGAGAAACAAACAGTCCTCCACTGCGCTGCCAAATCTCCAATCCCGGGAAATAATGAAGGATGCCCAGGTCCTTCATCTCAAACTCTCGTGCAAGATCCTCCTTGCATGAAAGTATCAACTGCTCGTCGCCAGTCAAAATCAGATCATCTACATACAGTACGATGATCAACAGCTTCCCCTCCACCACAATCTGGTACAGGTTTGGATCCGCCTCACTCTTGGAGAATCCAAGCCCGGTGAAGTAGCCGTCTATCCGAGTGTACCAAGCACGAGGTGCTTGCTTCAGCCCGTACAGTGCTCTCTTGAGTCGGCACACATGCGACTCACTGCTGAAGATCTCAAAACCTTCAGGCTGCTCAATGTACACCTCTTCCTCAATAACTCCATTGAGGAACGCAGTCTTCACATCCATCCGATGAATGTGCCACCCCATCTGCGCCGAGAGAGCAAGGATCGTCCGTATGGAAGAGTACCTTGCGACAGGTGCAAAAGTCTCCTCATAGTCAATCCCCTCGATCTGTGAAAAGCCACGGGCGAAAAATCTCGCCTTGTACTTCTCCACACTCCCGTCAGCTGCCTGCTTCACCTTGTAGATCCATCGCGAACCCACCACTAATTTCCCAACCGGTCTTGGGACAATCTCCCATGCACTGTTCCTGACGATCGAATCATATTCTTCGATCATGGCATCAACCCATGCGAGTTCCTCCACAGCTTCCTCAAAAGAGGATGGCTCCGCCACAACACATTGACTCACAAGAGCCATGTATCCAGTGTACCGATCCGGTGACTGTCTCTGTCTGCGCTGTGCTGTAGGTGGTCCTACAACCTTCTCTGCATCCCGAGCCAGTCGCTCAGCTTCTGTAGTGCGCATGCGCCCTCTGATGGTTGGCGCTGCCTGGGTGGTTTCTTCCACCTCCTGAACCCCCTCTTGTGGCTGATCCACATCCGGAAGCTCCTCCTTAGGAACTAACAGCTCCTCATCTGCATGCAAGTGTAGCTCCCTCTCAAGCGAACACTGCATGGCTTTCTCCTCCCGAAATTTTATATCCCGTCGCACAACAGTCTTGCGACTGTCTGGCACATACACCCGATAGTTGTGAGGTGTATCAGTGTACCCCACAAATATTCCAACTTCAGCAGTTGGATCCACCTTCCTTCTCGCATCCTTCGTCACATGCATGTAGACAGGAGATCCGAAAATCCGCAAATGGGAAATATCAGGCCTCTTGCCAGAATAAGCCTCCTCTGGTGTACTCATGCCAAGAACCTTGTGAGGACAACAGTTCTGCACATACACTGCTGTATTGCATGCCTCAGCCCACAAGTGAAGGGGTAGGCCCCGATCATGCAACATCGCCCGTGCAGCACCCACGATCGTTCTGTTCTTCCGCTCAGCCACCCCGTTCTGCTGTGGGTTATGGGGTGCGATGAGCTCTCTCCGAATCCCTTCTGCGCTGCAGAACTCCTTGAATTCAGCCGAGATGAATTCACCACCGTTATCACTCCTTAGAGCAATCACCTTCTTCCCCCACTCCTTCTCGACCAGTGCTTTAAACTCACAGAACTTCGCGAATGTATCGCTCTTCTTCGGCATGAAGAAGATCCAGCACTTTCGAGAGAAATCATCAACAAAGATCACATAATACCTATGCTTTGCTGTCGAAGCAACCGAGAAAGGACCACACACGTCTATGTGAACTCTCTCAAGGATTGTCGTGGCACGACTATCCTTCTCGTGAAAGGTGGCTTTCACATACTTCCCTAAAGTACACCCCTTGCACTGATCTGACTGCGCAAGAGTGCCCTTAGGAATCCCAGTAGAAATCTGCTGCAGAATCTTCAAAGCTCCATGGTGAAGGTGGCCCAATCTCCTGTGCCACAGTTCGCCCTCATCATCCCGGCTCACCACTTCTCCCGCCTTGCATGCCATAGTTGCGCAGCCATCTACCTGCAACTGATAAAGGTTCTTGGTTTGAACCCCTATCTTCCGGGTCTCTCCAGTAGTCTTACTGCGCAGGAAGGCTTTTCCTTCGCTGAAGACCACATCATACCCCTTATCCTCCAACATCGCTACAGAGATCAAGTTCTTCTTCAATCCAGGTACATGCATGACATCCTTCAGTACAAAGGGTTTACCAGACTCCCTTTGAAAGGATATGGTACCGATACCAGTCGCACTGTATCTACCATCATCGCCCATCTCGATGTGCACACCCAAATCTTTGTCCTCCAGATCTGAGAACAACTCCCGATCTCCCATCATATGAAATGACGCACCGCTTTCCAAGAACCATACCGATCCTAGCACACTTGAAACCAAGCATGCAATCAGTGAAAATTCAAGCTCGAACTGTGAAGCCAAAGCTTCTCCATCTGCAGATCTTCCCGCTTGCTTGTTCTTCTTCTTCTTTGGACAATTGGTAGCATATTGTCCGTGATCATGGCAGTGAAAACACTTCACTTTCGCCATATCTTGCTTCTTGCCCTTTGCACCAGAATGAGAGGTTTTCTTACCCTTCCCTTTCTTTGCTTTGGCCACCAAAGTGCAGTTTTCTTCATCAGCTCCCTTTGATGAAGATCCATCTCGAGTAGTCCTCCTTATCTCCTCCTGCATGAGATCCACCCAAAGGCGCTCCCATCCCAGAAGCTTCTCCCAACCATTGACACTATCTTGATATGAGTGCCAAGCCTTCGGAAGACCAGGGAGAGCTAGGTCGACCATGTCCTCTTCATCGACAGTCACCCCCACACTTCCCAGCTCATCTCTGCACTGAGTGAACTTAGTGAGGTATTTGGCGATACTGTCACCCTTCTCCATCTTGATGTTCCTGAGCTTATCTTTGAGTGCCAACTTCCTTTGGTCACTCTTACTCTGGAATAGATCCGTCAAATCTTTCCACATTAAATATGGAGTAGCCTTTCCATGCAGGCTGGATACAATATGATCCTTGACGCCCTCCAACAGGATCCTTTGACATTTCGCCATCTTCTTTTGCCATGCTTCGACTTCAGCAGGATCAGTGGGATTTTGGACATCCGTATCTACGAACTCCTTCAGACCATTATCTTCTAATACTACCTCCATGCGATCCTTCCATGCAACATAATTCGAACTGCCTTCAAGAGCATATTCGAGTCGCAAACCATTGAAAGACATTTTCAACACTGGCACCAAGAAAACAAAACTGCTGCAAAATTTTGAATTCCACCTCAAAGCTCAACCGCTCTAGATCGTGAGAAAAAATTATTTCTACCACAGAGATCGACTGCAAGGGGCGTTTACCAGACCTTTCACTTTCCGAAGAAAGATGAATTCGGAGGCTACCTGGCCCGCATGCAGACTCTGTCTACCGAAATAAGTTTGTAATCACTGTGATGATCAATCTGAACTTCAATAGCTCCGATACCATGTAGAAATTTGCTGAATAATGATTAATTATCCACCAAGACTATCCTGATCACATACTATTTGAACTTCATACGCAACACATAATCTCTTCCACTCAACTCAACTCAGATCATCAAACATGCGGAAATAAAATCAAACGATAACACATCAAATCATCATACACATTAACACAGTATGTATGGGGAAAGCTTATAGCTGAAAACCCCGCAGCTATTGTGTATATTATAATGGAGAAATCAAGTAACAAACTCAGTACAATACTCCTCACAAGTACTCGGTACTTTCTCATACAGTTACCCACAATCTAGCTCAGTTTTGAACAGGTTACTGGTTCAAAACTCACCGCCAATTGCCTTGCCTCTATTGCGTGTTTCAATGCTGTGGGATGGCCTCTTTATATAGATAAACCACCAGCCTGAACTGCGCAATCCTCATGGGCTTACTCCACCTATCTGTGTGTTGCAAATAGCAACAGTATAGTCACAACTGATAGCTAACTCCACCCTTTCCTCTATCTCTTTCACTGGTCTCCACTGAACTGATCATACACTGTAGTGAACTGATGTGTTCTTGAGTTGAATAATGAGTTACTAATTAATGAATTAAATAATATTTAATTCACTCCACTCATAACTAATTGATTAGCTAGTTAAATTAATCTCAATCAGTTCAACTAAAATAAACAGAACACAACTCCACTATCTGTCTCATTAACTCCTCCAAACTTCTGCCACTGAAGTCCAACTGAAGTCAACCATGCATGATGCCATCAAACCCTTGGGAACGACGTGATTCCTCTGTCAGATGCATGAGCCACTTCTGTAGCTCGAACTGAAGTGCTCCAAGAGAGTAAACTGTTGTTTATAGTCTAAATGTTATTAAGGGTAAATAATATTTGACTTCCCTGTTTTAAGGAGAGGCAGTCTAAAAATAGACTTTGACCTCTTTGACCTCAAAAATAGAGTCTTATCTATTTTTACCAACATGACACATACTTCAAGAATCTCAAACTGGAATCCCCGAACCATGCTCCATATGTCTAAAAATAGACATAGTCTAAAAATATATTTTGCTCCAGAATTTGCCTGCGGGCCCACTTAGTGAAGGCGACTTCATTTCACTAAGCTCCATCATCTTGCTGCATTTTCAACAGCATGCAGGAGGAGAGAAGAAAGGGATGTTTGGTGGGAATTCGATGCAGAGGACTCTGGCCAAACATCTGAACGAGGAGAAGGAGTGGCTTTAGTTAGCTGAGAGCTAAGCTATCTAGCTAGAGACCTTTAACATCTCTTGGGCTCTCTCCTTAAGCTCGCGGGCAAAGAGGTTCCAGAGAGAACAAAGCATCGTACAACCTCTACGAGTCTTTGCCTCCTCCATAACAAGTACATCTCTTCTAATGGAATCTAGTATGTCGTAATCAACATAGAAACAATGGTGGCATTTCCAAAGGTGGTGGGAAGATGCCCACGACCTCTACCTCTGTTAGGGCATTGACCTCCCCCCCTGTCATGATTCATTGTTTGACGATAGGAGAGTAGAGTTGTAGCGTCGAAGTCGAAGGAAGTGTTGGAGCAAATGACAGAGGGAGAATGAAGCATGGAGAAGGGAATGTCCATGGCGTTAATCAATTTATTGTAGGGGTGTGGGAGTAGAGGAGCCCAGTATTTTAAGCTTTGTTGCCTGGGCCAACCCTCGTATGCCTTTCAGTTTCTTACATCCCTCTGCCCGCAATTGCTCCAAGAATACCAATGTTTCCATACTCGGCAACACTTCTAACTCAGAGCACCCAAAAACATCTAGTAATCTGAGATTTGTCACGTGAGCCAACCCTCGTATGCTCTTCAATTTCTCACATTGGCTTACCCACAGCTCTTCCAAATTTTCAGGAAATTGCAGAGGTGCCTGCAAAAGCAAAATTTTCACTGGTTATACTTACGACCATAAATAAGATCATGATTTTCATATGCATAACCTTTCCAATCACTTCTAAGCTTTGTCGCCTGGACCGACCCTCGTATGCCTTTCAGTTTCACACATGTGTATGCCTACAATTCCTCCAAGGATGCCAATGTTTCCATACTTGGCAGCTCCTCTAACTCAGAGCTGTCAGAAACATATAGGATTTTAAGCTTTGTCGCCTGCGCCGATCCTCGTATGCCTTTCAGTTTCTTGCATCCGCGTGCTCGCAAATACTCCAAGGATGCCAATTTTTCCATACTTGGCAGCTCCTCTAACTCAGAGTAGTCAGAAACATATAGGCATCTAAGCTTTGTAGCCTGCGCCGACCCTCGTATGCCTTTCAGTTTCTTGCATCCGAGTGCCTGCAAATACTCCAAGGATGCCAATGTTTCCATACTTGGCAGCTCCTCTAACTCAGAGCAGTCACAAACATATAGGTATCTAAGCTTTGTAGCCTGCACCAACCCTCGTATGCCTTTAAGTTTCTTACATCTTTGTGCCTGCAAATCCTCCAAGGATGCCAATGTTTCCATACTTGGCATCTCCTCTAACTCAAAGTAGTTAGAAACATCTAGTACTCTCAACTTTGTAGCCTGCGCCAACCCTCGTATGCCTTTCATTTTCTTACATCTGATAGCACACAATTCCTCCAAGGATTCCAATGTTTCCATACTTGGCAGCCCCTCTAACTCAGAGCAGTCAGAAACATCTAGTACTCTCAACTTTGTAGCCTGAGCCGACCCTGGTATGGTCTTCAATTTCTCACATTGGCGTACCCACAGCACCTCCAAAGATACCGGAAACTGCAGAGGTGCCTGCACATGATCATAAATAAGATCATGATCATCTGCATAACCTTAGATCATGATCATAAGGTTAGACTTACAACCATAAATAAGATCATGGTCATCTGCATAACCTTACGAATCACTTCAAAACACAAATGTCGAGCAACCGTAATAGTTGCTAAATATATAAACTTTAACCTCACAAAATATGTGTTTACCTGTGATTCAGTTTTCCAGTGCCACAATGTGTTTAATTCGCATTTGAATAGTTCTGGAACCCTTAAATTCTTTACTAAAACCCAGGATGGCAGGGAAGAGTGGGGACATTCGATCCACCCGAACACTGATAGGTTTGGTGGCTTCACCTTCCTCAAAATGGGTTCCAGGAGAGAACCTTTTATATGAAGAATTTGCAACCGCCTAAAATTGTGTTCCACTGAGACAACATTTCCAGTATCTATCACGCCAAATACATCATCATCATCTTGGCCACTATATTCATCGTCAAGCATCTGAATTCCTCAGAAGGTTATTTCCTGTCCATGATTGAAAAAAATAGTTATTATTTGCTCATTCAAGAATTGATCCCCCACTTTTATTGAATAATGCTTATAGGATTGAATGATTGAACACTTACAGATGAGTGGTGTGACAAACTATTGATGACATCCTTTGTCTGGCAAAGACGACGCGGCAATGAACCCGCTGCAACCTGTCTCCCCATATCTGTTAGGTGGTCGTGCATATGTATTGTATTCCTAGCCTCCACTTCTACAAGAGATTTGTCTAGTAGATTTAGAAACCCCCGATTTCCCCTCCAACTCGATGTGTTCCATATTGTTGTTGTCGTATCTCTCTTCCGATGTACCAAAAAGCATGTAATGTCTAAGAATATATCTTTTTCCTCTTGATTCAGTGAGTTATAACTTATTTAAATGTTTCCTGTATGGCACTCGAAACTATTTGTCGAAGACTCTCCCATTCATCTTCCCACTGAGATATTTCTTTACCATAAAGAAATGCCCCAAATACCTTTAAAGATAGGGGCAATCCATTACAAT
The DNA here is from genome assembly GCA_034641835.2 of Pinus albicaulis. NCBI lineage: Eukaryota > Viridiplantae > Streptophyta > Pinopsida > Pinales > Pinaceae > Pinus > Pinus albicaulis. The sequence goes on from CM076572.1 coordinate 1,048,078,398, forward strand.
AATCTATTAACTTATCCACCAGAGATCTATACTCTGGGGGAGGAAATGGTTGGTTGAAGGCATGGAAATAGAAGAGCTCTAGGGAGTGCTCTTTATTAAGCCCTGATAGGCTATAAATTGATGAATTTTCAACTTTTGAGCTTCTCAAAACATTCTTATCTCTAGATGTAATAAAAACTAAGGTCCCTGAATTGAGAACATCAAATTGGGGCAAAAATGCCTTCACCTAATTCACATCGTCTACATCATCTAGGATTATTAGGGCTTTACAAGATTTGAGAGGCTCTATAAGCTTCCCCTTACCTTCATTTGCACTATTTACCTGCTCATCCAAGTCAACCAAACTATTAAGAAGTTGTCTCTGCAACACATTTAAAGACCTATTAGTTGCATTATCTCTGACATCAGATGAAAAACAACATCTATCATACTCTGGTTTCTTCTTATTGAAGAAGTATTTAGCCAGAGAAGTGATGATGGAGGGATTGTTAAGTCCCTATATTGCTAGTTTAGTACCCTATTGTTATTAGTGTAGCCCCCTTCTTGTTATTGTTGTACCCCTGTAACCCCAATATTGTTATTATTGTGCCCTTACATTATTATTGTTAGGTCGGCTAGAATTATATTGTGGCCCCATGGACTCCTATATATAGAAGGAGGTTTTGGTCATTTGTATCATCCAATAATTTTTCATTTATGTAATGTATTGGAGGTTTCCCCCAAGAAGAGGCTAATTTCTAAGGCATTGATCTCTCTTTTCTTCTATTTTTGGACCTGGTTTCATAACAGGGATGGTCAGAAATATCATGCAATCTTGTGAAGGAATTATTTGGATGTTGTGGCTAATGGATCTCCACTAATTGGAAGTGATTGACTGAATTGTGTCTAGTAAGGTCTAATGATTCTCGTATTCAAATTAATGGATCCATTATGCAATCCACAATTTTCTCATTAAATTTTGGCTAACTTATAATTAACATATCCACCATGCAATCCACAAATTTTCCTTTATATTCTAGCTTCACTAAATACATATTGATGTTATTTTCAAGGGTTGTGATAGAATTTGTTTAGTGACACTTCCAAAAATAAATAAGTTGTCTATTCTCTTCCCAGGGATGCAATTTGATGGGAAAATTGTTTGTTACAGGTTGATTTGCTTATCAAATGCAACCAATTTTTTTCCTGTTTAGTTAAAACCAACCTACATCCATCTTAAATCCAGATCTACCAAGAATTGAGAGGGATCAAGTATGGAGTTAAGATGGATCTAATGTGGTACTCTTGTGTTTCATAATGAATTTCCTTAGGCCTTTAAATAGGATTCATCATAACAAATAACATGGGCTTGTACACTACCATTGATAAACCCATCAAATGACTTACTGAAACTCTAATTTTTATTTTTTATTTTTCAATTTTAATGTTGATCGAGTCAACATAACATTGCATTACATAATTCCTTATATAATTTTTTACAACATCATTGCCATACTAGACTGTAGAGTGCCTCTCAATGCAATGATCAAAAAAAATATTAGAGTTGCAAAAAAAAATAGACCTGTGGGTGCTTAAGATTTGAAATGATTACCCTTCTCTCTCCTATCTCCTTGAATTCAATGGATATTAGGGCTATTTTCTTCTTTTTGGCGTGATTTCATTCTAAGGTTATTCAGATTTTCTTTTGTGTTCTTTTGCGAGGTTCTTGGATAATACTTTCAAGTGGAAGTCATTTGCAGTGAATTGTGATGGATGGTTTATATATGTGTGTGTGCGTGTGTGTATGTGGTGGTAAATAATATGTATTGAATATGTCATATATATATATATATATATATATATATTAGTGTATATCTCCATTTATACCGGCATAGATCCATGTTAACCCCAGCTCTATCAAGCATTGAGAGGGATCAAATTTCTTGAGGTGCAAACCTCTTTTAAAGTGTAAAACTAGAAGAAATGTTTGCACCTAGAAGTTATTGCTATCAAATTTTGATAGATCCTTGGTTAACATGGATCTATGTTGGTTATTTATATATGTGCCAATGTCAACTCCATGCTAAGCATGAAATGAATTACAAATCTCCTTCATCTTGAAAAACACACTAATAAAATGTTTTAACCTCAATTTTTTCCTATTTTCTTTATACAATATAGTTATAGTCTATCTCTCTCTCTATAAATAAATATGTAGATCAATTGATTTGCGTGGTGTTCTGTCCCCACCAAGTCATAGGTTCAAAGCTCATGGAGAGGGTTGAGGATGGGAGCCACCTTTGGGGAAATTAAAATATCCCTAGGGGCTTCTAAGCTCGACTGAGATTCGCACAAGGCTTAACATAATATTGGTGGGAAGGTTTTTCTTCTATCCAACATTGGGGCTGGCGCTAACCTAGGCTTCACACAATCCTGGTGATAATATCCTAAACATAGTGATAACATCCCACTAGTTGGCAGATCGTCCTTCCAACCAACATTAGGGTTGGCCTTGGCAACTGAGCTTCACACAATCTTGGTGATATAATCCGACTGGTGGAAAGATCGTTCTTCCATCCAACGTTAGGGGTTGGCCCTAAACTAGGGTTCACACAATCCTGGTGATAGTATCCTAAACCTCGTGATAACATCCTACTAGTTGGCAGATCATTCTTCCATCCAACATTGGGGATGGCCTTGACCTAGGATTTGTAAAATCTTGTTGATAGCATCCTAATCCAAGTGATAACAACCCATTGGTGGGTATATCATTCTTCCATCCGACGTTCAAATTTTTTTGTTAATATTTTTTTTTTAAATGTTACATGTCGCTCATCAAAAAATTACCTATCAATGGAAGGAATTACACATCTTATTCATCTTGAGCAATACATTAATAAAATGTTTTAACCATCAACATTTTTATTTTATTTTTGTTTACTGTACATACTACCTCTCTATTTTCATTGAATCTTTTTTGCATTGGATTTTTTTGTTATTAATATTTTTCTTTAAATCCTACATGTAGTTTCCATATTAGGCATTGAAAGAATTAACAAATCCCCCTCATATAGTGAATTAGAAATCACATATTAATGGAATAATCTCTCTCTCTCTCTCTCTCTATATATATATATATATATATATATATATATATATATATATATATATATATATATATATATAATTAATTGGTATGAAATTATGTTATTTAATATGGGCATTGAAATAATTTATTTATAGTTGACACTCAAATATTTTTTTGTTATTAATATGATTTTTTTTTTGTAAGCAAACATATTTAAATTATATTAACAATTTTTTTTTTTACATATTTTACATCCAAGTGTGCATTCTCTGCCTCTGTATGAGGAAACCAGAGATGATAACTGAAAGGCTCTGCCCCTAAGAAGGAGAAACCAAAGATCAGAGGTCTTACAATTTTTAAAGAACAACTAACAGTTAACAAGAAACATACATCTTAGATCTAGAATTACATTGCTTTGCATGGGAAACAAAAATTGGTGAGGCATAATAACCATCAACTAGCCTCAAGGCTCTGCGGCACATGTCCACCATCCACACAAAAATGAAAACTGAAGGGAGCCTATCATGAGGCTAGACTGGTCTGAGAGAACCAACTTGAAAATTGCCATAAGGCCGAAGTGCTAGATTATGTTGCATTAGAACCACATGGTCGCCACACTAGTGCCACTTTGTACCTGGGCGTTTCCTTGAGCTTGCATTCTACGAGTGTTTATCGAAATCTTCTCTAGGAAGTAGCATCTATAGGGACTAGGACGGGGATTGGAGGAAGGAGGAGCATCAACCACCAAGGGGATGGGAGCATGGGAGGGAGGCGGATGGGCCACGGGAGCATAAGGGACAAGTGGATTTGATGAGCTGACAGGAGGGGAATGCAAAGGAGAGGGGAATGGAGAAGAGGAGGAAGGGGTGTTTGGTAGGAATTCGATGTAGAGGACTCTAGAAAGACGTCTAAGCAAGGAGAATGAGTGGATCTGGTGGGATGAGAGCTCAACTATCCAGCGAGAGGCCCTCAAGCTCTCTTGGTCTGTCTCCTTAAGTTGGCATACAAGGAGGTTCTAGAGATCCCAGAGCATCGAATGACCTCTACGAGTCTCTTCCTACTCCATAAAAAGGACATGTCTTCTAATGGACTCTGGTATGTTGTAATCAAACATCGCAACAATGGCGGTGTTGTCGAAGGTGGTGGGGAGATTCCCACGACCTCTGTGTCTTCCAGGGCATTGGCCTCTCCCCCTATCATGATTCATTTTTTTATGGCATCGGAATAGGGTCACAACACCGGAGTCAGAGGGAGAATTGGAGGGAATGACAGAGGGAGAATGAATCCTGAAGAAGGGAATTTTCATGGCATTAGTCAATTTATTGCAGGGGCGTGGGAGTAGAGGAGCCTGCTACTTAGATAGCAGGAGCCGGTGAGGTGGAGTAAAGGCCATGATTACCACTTGGTGAGGGATGCAAGCCAAGTGGAGGTTGTTGACGAGAGGACTTGGGATTTGTGCCAGTGGTCTCGCGAGCACCCGAATCTGAGGAATGATTTTTTTCAATATCACATTTCAACTAATTTTAAATATCCTATCGTGTTTTTATCTAATAATTTATTGTTTTATTTGTTTAGCTCACTTGTTTTTATCAATTTATATTATTATTTTAATGTAGATATGGTGTTCCTCGATGGGTGTATTACTCTTGATATGATGGATTTGTTGGAGGTTGTTTTCCTCTCCTCCAAAGTGTACCTGCTCAATTAAGGAGCTTAGGCGTTTTTACTGTGTCGGCTAGTGTTTGCATGCAGGGCTACGAGTGGAAACATATTCCTTTAATGTTTTTGTCTCTGTAGGTTTTTCCCCATGGAATAGTTAATGTGAATGGTGGTGACGGCAAGCCCTTTCAGTGGATATCTCTCCATTTATTTGAGGTTTTGTTGTCCTCCCTAGTTCGATGTTTCGTTGTTGAAGATGTGCAGTCATATTTCCTTTCAAGGGTGCATTAAATTTCTTATTATTGTGTTGGCGAGCAAGCTCTGACTTGTTTCTTTTATATTATTTCAATGCTTGATCTTGCATCCTTTTTTTGGTTGGGCCATCCATATTTTGCTTATGTTTATTATGAGGTTAATTCTCCAATCCTCAAGGATTTGTATTGGTCGATGAGTGCCTTTCGGTCTTCATTTCAATTAGTTCTTGAGTTATATTGTGTCTACTATTCAGAATAGTTGTAAGTTTTCTTGCGGAATTTCATTAACATTTTTTTGGGTTGGTTGTTAATTCATGGAACTACCATATTATTATTGTGTCTCTACAATTCAAAATTAAGTCAGTGCAAAGGAAAGTTTTTCCTTGTTCCAAGGCTTTGTAGAGTTTGGTGGGTCATGGTTCTAGATTGTGAGGAGTTTGATTACTTGGTGAATTTGGAACCTTTAGTTTGGAAATTTGGTGATGACATAGTCACGTTCTTAGATCTGGGGTTTTGGTTCCTGTGTTGATTCCTTCTTACTGCTTTATTATAGGCTGCAGGTCCTTCAAAATTGGCCCAAGTGTTATCTTTGTGCAGTTTTGGTGCCTCCTAGATAGAGGACGAGTATCAAGCAAGGTGGAGGAGGCAACATTTCTTTGGGGTGAAACCTCAAGAGGCAACATTTCTTTGGGGCAAGAGAGGTTTCTCCCCTTTGCATACGATTATGTGGCTACTCTCTTCAATGTTATTCCTCTTGAGGTGAGGAAAGAAATTCAAGTTCTAAAGCGTCAAGATGAAGGAGATCATTTAGATATCATTCTGATTCAGACTTGGTGGGTGAACATTTGAAATGAAAGGCATTTCCAACCCTGGAAAGGAAGCTTAATCTTCTGAATTCTCTTGCTTTAAATATTCAAATGTCTACTCTAAATATGAATGGTCTTTAAAGATAAGAAGGTGGAAAATTACAACTATATTCATCTCTCTAAAGGATATCAAACATATGCTCTGAAATCACAGGTTTTGTTTGCATAGTTTGGACTCTCGTTTGGCTCGTGTAGAGAGATTTATTGTGACTCTGAAATCACAGGTTTTGTTTGGATAATTTGGACTCTCGTTTGGCTCGTGTAGAGAGATTTATTGTGAGTGATTGCCTCTGGTGACCTCACAGATCCTCTTGGATCTAATGCTTAAGCGCCATCTACAATATCTTCTTCCAACCATGATTAATGATGTAGAAATTCAATCTTTTTGGCAACAATTTTGGAGGGTCTTCAATGAGGTTGCTAAGGTATGGCTTTTTCGCTTCTTGGATTCTTGGTTTGTGTCCTCAACATGTTTTAATCTAGATGTGATTTGGTTGAAGAACTCCTCTTGGTTGATATGTGGGGTAGTACTAGTGAGAGTTTCACCTATATTAAGATTTTGATTCAATCGTGGATGATATGGTATTGTTATGGCATTGTGTGTTTATGATGGTTCTTGGTTCAATGTGTTTTTTCTGGTCACTACAAATGAAACCTATGGATTTGGTTCCCTGTTATGTTTTGACATAGTGTTGGACTAGGTGTGTATAAGGTGAAATGCTTGCATGTTGTCTTTGTGATTTCTTTGTACCTCAAGTCATTTGGGTTGTAACCTCGACAATGTTTTTTTATACTCTGGTGGTGAGGATATATTTCCCTAGTGTCTTGTTGGTTTCGTTGGAACTAGATATTGCTTGGACATATATTTTCCCTTGTGGAAATTAAATTATGATGATTTTTGAATGGTGTGGAGGTTCTTTTCTTGGCTCATTTCGATGACATTGGGTATTGCATGGACAATTTTTTCTTTTGTGGAAATCGATTTTTGGTGACTTATGGGTTGCGTGGAGGCACACTTTGCTTTGGTATGGTGTCAATTGTTTTTGGTTTGTTGGTGCAAGACTGACTTGTCGGTTTTCTCATGTTGGTATACTCTATTTCTTATTGACGAACTCGATGGTCTCTCCTCTTAATGGATTTTAACACTGTAAATAAGTATTTGCAAACGTGGTCTCTTTTTGTCCTATTTGTATCTATTGTGGAAATTAACAGTATAATTATGCCTAGATGCACTAGATTGAGCATTTTTCTCTCTTGTTTTGAATGTACTTGGATTTTTGATTTATTACGATTTTTGGTGCACTTGGTGGATTTGAATGATAAGCTCTGTAATCTCCTTTTTTCAATAAAATATAAGTTCAATTTACAAAAAAAAATGTAAATATTGTGGTTCTTTTTTTCTAAACTTAATAGCTACCTTTACAAGACCTTTTAAAAAGGAATATAGAAATTAAAAAAAATTAACAACAATATATCAATTTAAAAAAACAAAAATATCTAAATGAGTTAGAAATTTAAATAATTAATTGCTTATCCGCAATCAATCATATAATTTATATTTTTATAAATAATATTAATTTATATACATGTTACATTCATCATACTTTTACATATAACTAATTATTTATACAATATGATATCTCATTATAATAAATGAAATCGTATAATTTGTATTTTTATAAATATTATTAATTACGCCGATAGGCGTAACCCCCTGTCGGAAGGAGCATGTTTTGTGATTAGGCTAATTAATTTTTTCGATCTGATGGTCTAGATTGAAAGATGCCAGTATATTCTGGTCGTCGCCACTCAATCCATGGATGAAATCTACCCCACTAACTTCCTTGCATATCTAAATCCTATGTTTAAACCGTACTTAAATTAATTTTTTACAAATCTTCATTAAAAATTTACTGTGCCATTTGCTGACCGCCACCTATTTGATTGTTCATGTACTCAATTAAACGTTCGCCCGCCATCATTAAACGTGTTAACCATGCGCCCGGATGGATGAAAACCAGTGTTGACCATGCGCCACCATTAAACGTGTTAACCATGCGGAGCGTTAAAGAGTGTAAAAATAGACCTGATCCACTGTCATGACTATTGAGTTGCCCAATTCGCCATGCAGTTGGCCTTCTCCTGTGCGTTATATCAACCACATTATGTAATTCATTAGCATTAAATGTTGGAGCTCACATACAGTAATCAGAATTTGAGGTCTGAGCTCGTTATTGCAGGTGGGAATGCAGACTCGGCCACTAACTTTTTAACGTAACGGATGGGCAAGGGATAGCCATTAGATATAAAATTTGAATGGTTGGGCAAGGGACAGCCCAACCATTGCTTCATTCGTCCATTCGTTCATGTTATAACTTAGCTGATTCAAATTCTGAAGCTATTGCCCCACTTACATAGCAAAGCACCGCAAGAAAATCGATCCATGGGCTGCTGCAAATCGGGACCATCCCGCCGCTACAATCCTGATGAATCTCGGCATTCTAGCCTAGACCTTCCAGGCACTAGATTAGTGTATAAATTGAATTTTTTTTTGGGAGCCGTTCTCTTATATTGTATATATTATTAGACAATATCCGAAAACTGTATATGTTATTGGCTTTTCTGCATAATGTAATTTAATAAATAATCCTGCACTTTAATCTTAAAGAATAAAAATCTGAATTTAAACTTTTTGTGAATGCAGATGACAATGGGAGTCCTTCAATTTATGTGGATAACCTGCCGTGGAACATTTCAGCAGCTCAGATTCAACAGGAGTTTGAAGGTTTCGGAGATATCAAACCCGAGAAAATTCGCATTAGGGTAGATGTGTGTCCTTTTTTAATTTTTTAAAATCTTATATAGTGAAAGCTCAGAGCTACTTCTCAAATTTTTGAAACGTAGAATGTTATATTGCAAACAGTTTTATGTGATAAATTGTTGTTTATTAATATTTGGAACCATATCAGGGTTCGACTACCTGTGCCTTTCTAGAGTTTGAAACAAGGGCTTCTGGGGCAAGGGCTATTCAGGTTTAACTACGCGAACATTCGTATTATTTTAATGCAATCTGTTAACTTTAGCTTCATGTGGTCAACTTATTGAGTTTTTTGGTTCTGTGAGCAGGCATAGCATTTAAAAAAAAATAGGGCATTTTATTTGTGAAGAGTTGGCATTCAAACTTATAATTTCAACATGTGGAATTGTAAGCAAATTACACCACCAAAAAAAAATATACACAAATAAACTCCACAACCACATTAGTTTTTAGTTTTTACTAATTTAATGATGACATGTGTATTACACTGAGCGGTTAACCAAGCTATCAACAGTAAAGGGAAAATTGGTAGTTAATTATACCTGCATAAACAATAAAATGCCTTTCGAAACTATACCTGAGAGAGAAAGTTGTATGTAGTAAAAAAAAATTGGATGGATATAAAACTGAACGATAAAATTTGATATGACTTAACTTAAAAAAGGGTGGGGTTTCATTTAAGGCATATCTCGAAATACATAAATTAAAACAGAGATGAGAGTACGTAGTTATAAAACAGAGAAATATAATGTGTGGTAAAAATTGTAAAGATGACCTTATAAACGAAATTTGAACATGATACAATACCAATAATAGCCACAGGAGTGGAACAAAACCCTCATCAAACGAAACGTATTCACTCCACAACACGGAATATGTCGTAAGGTAAGAATCTGCGTTCCCAATTTTGAGTGAAACATTAGTGTAACTCCATGAGTCCATAAATCGTATAACCTAGTACAAGGGAATACAGTTAGCTAAAAACAAATTTTACCATAAAATCCATTGCGTTGAGCATAGTGAGAAAACCCCGTTGTCTCAACTGAGGTCAGAATAACGATTTCTTTAGAATTTGTCAGAGACAGACTTCCATAGAAATCGTATTAAATTCACTCCCTCCAATAAAGGAATGCGCATAATCAAATAGAAGAAGAGGGTAAAAATAACTAGTATTCAAAGTCTAAGTTACCATGAGCGTAACTAATCAAGAGATAGAAAGTAACAATTAAACTCAGAATTGAGGGAACTAAAACTAGATACGAATAGTTCATAGTGAAATTATAGTTATACCTCGATCAATTCAAAAATTAATAGAGCCAAGCAAACCATAAATCTAAAAAGCAAACATAGATTACCTGAGGAGAAATGGAAGCGGATGATGGCTTGAATGTGTGAACATCTTCCTCGGTTTTCTCCAAGAGCAGCCAGAAGGGAGACACAGTAAATCGACATGTGTATGAACCAAAAAATGTGAGTGTGAGGAAATACAGTGAGACTTCCCCAATTAAAGAGTTTAATCCTTGGCGTGGTTCATAGTATCTCTGCGTCAATTTCTGTCTCAGTTCCTCTCGGGGTGAGCAAATGAAATATTTTCGCAGGTAGGTCCAAACGAGAAAAGCAGAAATGAAAGTCCCTCGAAAGAAAAATGCTCAAAATTATTATACGAAGAGGAAACCCTAAATTTTAAAGTGAATCCCTACCGTCCACGCGTCGGGGTTTAGGTGTACGCCGAGAGTTATGTCGTGGAAGACTAAACTATGAGATAGGTACACCTCGAGCCTTGAACTAAATCCCGAGGAGAATTTTCAAGTCTGGGTTTAGGAGTTCATGGTACCATTTCACGTGGGCTGGTACCGGGTAAATTAAATGTTCCAGATTCGTTTGGAATCAGATAGCTATAAGGTAGGTCGATTGACACGACAGGTGAGGAGGGAAGTGAGGTGTGTCAATATCGAAAAACGAAAATTGTCCCCGACCGATCTATTACTGACATTATCATTAATGAAGAATAATAAGGTTATCTATTCAAAAAAATAAATCGACTCTAAGTACAATGATAGCGTAAGAAAGGAGTATATGTTACCATACGCTTGAATAAATAACAACGTAATTGCATTACACTTTCACTGGAGTGGGTTAAAGAAATCATTATGGAAATCATTGAAGGGTTAAAAGTCACGTAACCTTAGAATAGTGGAAAATTGATTTAAGTATTATAGTGAGGAGTAATGATATAGAAATGGGTGATGAAATCCACATGTAGTGTTGGGATGCCTATGCCCAAATAATAAGTGAGGAGGTCTCATGTGTATAGAGGCTATACACAGATCTTGTAATGAAGAATAAGGAAAATAAATCTATGAATATATAATATAGGGCATTTTTACTATTTCTATATTATATTATTATATATATAGGTAAAATTAGATTTCCTTTTATCAATATCAAGAAATTAATTTTATTGTTTTAATTCTAATAATAAATAAAAGAGTTACAATCTCAATGGAACTTAAATAGTAGATGAAGAGTGTTTTGTTAAGGCACTTTATTATGAAAAGGTTATTCTTGCAAATTGTATGGGCACAAATCCAACCACCAATAAGATTTTTTATTGCCTTACATTTATTTATATTTAATAGATTAACAAATTATATAAATATATACAAAACAAATTAAAAAAAAATTCAACCATTCCCATAAAGAGGACAAATTATTTTATATAACGGAAATTTTAAGATTGTCTTATGGAAAACTACTAAAAATTCATTATTGTATATTGAGGAGGACCAAATTCAGGTTAAGAAAGAATTTGAGTAGATTTATGTGGGTCATATGTATTATTTAGAAAATTATAAATGAATTTTATTATAATGATAATGATAATAATTAATGTAAGATATTAAGATATTTTTTATATTTTATAATTTTATTTAGATACTAGAAGACAATAAAATAAGCTTTCCAGAATCATCATAATTTTCTTAAGTAAAAAAAAAAGTGAGAATCATAGATATTTTAAAATTTAAGGTGAATATATAGTAAACAATTTAATTTAAGATAATATTTTTAATTTTCAACCATCTTTCATATTTTCTAATTTCCTTTTGATGATATCTTTGCATTTAACAACCCAAATTTGTTACTTTTTCAATATATATATATATATATATATATATCTTCTAATAAAATTGATTTCATTTGTAATTTATTTCATATTATTCAATATCATTATGTAATGCAATTTACTCAATGAAAATAAAATTTTAATTATTATTAAAAACAATATTATTAGTAACATTATTAATAATAATAACAATATTATTAAAAATATCATTACTACAATATTCACGATGTTTATTTAAAATTAATGTTCATAATTGTATTAATAACAATAAGTTTCAAACATGATTAAGGTTTATTAAAATTATTAATAACATTTAAATTATAAAAATAATATTAATAATATTAATATGATTAATTACATTAATGTTCATAATTGTATTAATAACTATAAGTTTCAAACATGATTAAGGTTTATTAAAATTATTAATAACATTTAAATTATAACAATAAAATTAATAACATTTTATTAATAATATTGATGTGATTAATTACATTAATATTGTTAATATAAATCCTATTAACATTAATATTGATAAATAATATTAATATTAATATTAATATTAATATGATTAATTACATTAATTTTCATAATTGTATTAATAACAATAAGTTTCAAACATGATTAAGGTTTATTAAAATTACTAATAACATTTAAATAATAACAATAATATTAATAACATTTTATTAATAATATTAATATGATTAATTACATTAATATTGTTAATATAAATCCTATTAACATTAATATTGATAAATAATATTAATAATGTTTTCTTTATAATAATAAATATGTTTTTTATTAATATTCTTTTTTTAATTATATTCCCTATAAAAATATGATGATTAATATTACGAATGATATTACTATTGATATCAAAATTAACACTATTAATATAAATAGTATTAACATCGTTAGTGATAAACAATATTTTTAAAATATTGATTCCTAAGATTTATTAATCTCTTTATTAATCATGTGAATTTTTCATCATTTGTATTTAAAATATTTATTCCTAGCCTTTACTAATTTTTTTTGCTTTTTATAGGTATCTCTTGGCCTTGTTGATCTCTTATGTTCTTATATGTGATCAAATGTCACATTGTGACAAATATTGTCTCAATATGAAAATCACTCATTGCCAACCATGGTCATAGTTGGTCCAACGTCGCATTGTGACAACAATTTTCTCAATGTTTAAATCAATTCCCTTGGGTTCACCAATTCCTTTGGTTTATAATTTGTTGGGTAATGGTTTTCCCTTGGGTTCACCAATTCCTTTGGTTTATAATATTAAACCCTTGGGTTTATTAGTTCTTTTGGTTTATAATATGACTAATCCATCTATGCCATCCAATATCAAATGTCACATTCTAACAAATATTGTCTCAATATTAAAATCACCCATGGCCAACCATGTTCATAGTTGGTCCAACGTCGCATTGTGACAACAATTGTCTCAATGTTTAAGTCAATTCCCTTGGGTTCACCAATTCCCTAGGTTTATAACTTGTTGGGTAATGGTTTTCCCTTGGGTTCACGAATTCCTTTGGTTTATAAATATTAAACCCTTGGGTTTATTAGTTCTTTTGGTTTATAATATGAATAATCGATCAATGTCATCCATGATCAAATGTCACATTCTAACTAATATTGTCTCAATATGAAAATCACTCATGGCCAACCATGGTCATAGTTGGCCGAACGTCGCATTGTGACAACAATTGTCTCAATGTTTAAATCAATTCCCTTTGGTTCACCAATTTCTTTTGGTTTATAATTTGTTGGGTGATGATTTATTACTCTCTTAAGTTTAATATTATTAATATATTAATATATATTATAAATAAATATTCAAATATTTATTAATAATGATTATTAGTAATATTATAATATTATTATTGATATTTATTATTAATAATATAACCAAGTATGATATAATATATATTATAAATATATTATTAGTTCTTTTGGTTTATTAATAATATAACCATCTATGATATTAATATATAAATAAATATTAAAATATTATATATTATTTTTATTATTTTTATATTAATAAATATTATTAATATATATTATATATATTTCAAGTTAATTTATAGTATGTATATAGTTAATATTATTAATATATTAATAAATATTTTTAATGTATATTATTAATACTTATTATAATATTAATAATATATATAAAATATTTTTGTATATATTAATAATGATTATTAGTAATATTATAATATTATTAATATATATTATTAACAATATATATAAATAATATTAAAATATTTTAATATTTATTTAGTAATATTAATAATATTATAATATTACTAATAATCATTATAAATAAATATTAAAATATTTATTAATAATGATTATTAGTAATATTATAATATTATTAATATATATTATTAATAATATAACCAACTATAATATAATATATATTAATATATTATTAGTTCTTTTGGTTTATTAATAATATAACCATCTATGATATTAATATATAAATAAATATTAAATTATTATATATTATTAATATTATTTTTATATTAATATATATTATTAATATTTCAAGTTAATTTATAGTATGTATATAGTTAATATTTTTAATATATTAATAAATATTTTTAATATATATTATTAATACTTATTATAATATTATTTATATATATAAAATATTTTTGTGATTTAGCATCATAATTAATATATTTAACATAATAATATTCTTATTAATATATAATATATATATTTCAAGTTAATATAATAAAATTATTATATATAATATTTATTTATTGATATATATTTTAATGTGATGGGTAGTGGATATAGGCTTATCGGCGTATATCAACCACATTGGTAAATGTGGTTGTAAATCTATTTTATATACGCCTATCGGCGTATATCAACCACATTAGTTTTTACTAATGTGATTGTGCTAGTTTATATACATGCTATACTCATCATACTTTTATTACTTAGTGATTATTATGAAATTAAAAATTGTATTTTAATAGTTTATATTCATGTTATATTTCCTTTTTTCTTTCTTTAATTCCACACACCCTCGATTTGTTTTTATATAATGTGTAATATCATGTCAGGATTTGTTTTTATTGTTTTTATCAAAAATTCCAAATCTGGTTATTTCAACAAATTATGACCGTGTATTTTTATCATCAAATAAATTACAGTGAAGGGGAAGGGCTAACTACTTTTACAACAATGGTTTTTTTAAAATAATAAATAATGATTTATATCTTCCAAATTGTTGACCTTCTCAAAATAATCAATTTATTCTCTCGTTGCAAAAGTACTTCTTGCTTTTGCTTTGCTTTTATGAAAGTAGCAACCCTGCCTTGACCGCACAACTGCGCGCTACTCCCACACGGGACACACCAGCTTGTGACATTCAGAGACATCGAGCCTCTCTAACCACGTACAATGTTCAACACCTTCCATCACCTCTAACTCAAAGCACGCCCTAACAATTAACCGCCGTAGATTTGTGGCTTGCGTTAACCCCCATATGCTCCTTAACTTCACACATACGTTTGCCCGCAATTCCTCCAAGGATGCCAATGTTTCCATACTTGGCAGCTCCTCTAACTCAGAGCAGTCAGAAACACTTAGCGATTTAAGCTTTGTCGCCTGCGCCGACCCTCGTATGCCTTTCAGTTTCTTACATCCTTTTGCCCACAATTCCTCCAAGGATGCCAATGTTTCCATACTTGGCAGCTCCTCTAACTCAGAGCAGTCAGAAACATTTAGGATTCTAAGCTTCGTCGCCTGCGCCGACCCTCGTATGCCTTTCAGTTTCTTACATCTTTTTGCCCACAATTCCTCCAAGGATGCCAATGTTTCCATACTTGGCAGCTCCTCTAACTCAGAGCAGTCAGAAACATTTAGGATTCTAAGCTTCGTCGCCTGCGCCGACCCTCGTATGCCTTTCAGTTTCTTACATCTTTGTGCCCGCAAAACCTCCAAGGATGCCAATGTTTCCATACTTGGCAGCTCCTCTAACTCAGAGCAGTCAGAAACATATAGGATTCTAAGCTTCGTCGCCTGCGCCGACCCTCGTATGCCTTTCAGTTTCTTACATCTTTCTGCCCACAAATCCTCCAAGGATGCCAATGTTTCCATACTTGGCAGCTCCTCTAACTCAGAGCAGTCAGAAACATATAGGATTTTAAGCTTCGTCGCCTTCGTCGCCTGGGCCGACCCTCGTATGCATTTCAGTTTCTTGCATCCCTTTGCCCAGAAAAACTCTAAGGATACCATTGTTTCCATACTGGGCAGCTTTTTCAACTGAGAACAGAAAGAAACATCCAGTACTCTGAGCTTTGTAGCCCGCTCCAACCCGGTTATGCTTCTCAATTTCTTACATTGGCGTACCCGCAGATCCTCCAAATATATAGGAAACTGCAAAAACAAAATGTTCACTCGCTACAACCATTAGAAATATCATCATTCTCATCTGCAGAACCTTTTGAATTCCTTCGAAACACAAATGGCGTGCAACTGTAATAGCTGATAAATATATAAACGCTAACACAACAAATATCTATTTACCTGTGATTCACTTCTCCAGTGCCACAATCGAGCCAATGAATTCTTCATTGACAGCCAGGAAGGCCGGGAAGAGTGCCACAATGTGTTTAATTTGCATTGGTTCAGATGTAGAATCCTTAAATTCTTCATTGAAACCCACGACGGCAGGGAAGAGTGAGGATATCCCTTCCACCTGAGGCATGATAGGTTTGTTGGCTTCGCCTTCCTCAAAATGGATTCCACGTGACAACCTTCCATATCAAGAATTTGCAAACTCCTTAAACTGCGTGCCAAGACAGCATTTTCAGTATCAACGACGCCATCATCAGCTGGAACCATCCGAATTCCGCGGAAGGTTATTTCCTGTCCATGATTGAAAAACAATAGTTATTATTTTCTCATTCAAGAATTGATCCCCCACTTTTATTGAATAACCCTTACAGGATTGAATGATTGAACAACACTTACAGATGAGTGGTGTGACAAACTATCGATGACATCCTTTGTCCGCCAAAGACGACGCGGCAACGAAGCCGCAGCAACCTGTCTCCCCATATCTCTTAGCTGGTCGTGCATTTGTATTATATTCAAAGCGTCCACTTCTACAAGAGATTTGTCCTGTAGATTTAGAAACCCCCGATTTCCTCTCCAGCCCGATGCGTTCCATATGTTTATTGCCGCATCTCTGTTATGATATGCCAAAAAGCATGAAATGTCTAAAAATATATCTTTTTCCTCTTGATTCAGTGAGTTATAGCTTATTTTAAATGTTTCCTGTATGGCACTCGGAACTATTTGTCGAAGACTCTCCCATTCGTCTTCCCACTGAGATATTTCTTTACCATAAAGAAGTGCCCCAAATACCTTTAAAGATAGGGGCAATCCATTACAATAATCTACGAACTTATCCACCAGAGAACTAAACTCTGGGAGAGGAAATGGTTGGCTGAAGGCATGGAAACAGAAGAGCTCTAGGGAGTGCTCTTTATTAAGTCCTGATAGGCTATAAATTGATGAATTTTCAACTTTTGAGCTTCTCAAAACATTCTTATCTCTAGATGTAATAAAAAATAAGGTCCCTGAATTGAGAACATCAGATTGGGGCAAAAATGCCTTCACCTGATTCACATCGTCTACATCATCTAGGATTATTAGGGCTTTACAAAATCTGAGAGGCTCTATAAGCATAGCTGTACCTTCATCTACACTATTTACCTGCTTATCCAAGCCAACCAAACTACTAAGAAGTTGACTCTGCAACTCATTTAAAGACTTATTAGTTGCATGATCTCTGACATCACATAAAAAACAGCATGCATCATACTCTGATTTCTTCTTATTGAAGAATGCTTTAGCAAGTGTTGTCTTTCCCACACCACCTAACCCCACAATCCCTAAGATGCGAGGTTTCCCGCTCTGTTGTTGGGTTAAAAGGACTGTATCTTCAAAATCTGTCAGTTTGTGATCCAAGCCTGTTGGATACTCGGCCACGTACAAGTCTTCCTTTGGCACCATTTCCAACAGACGTTTAACCACTTTATCGAGCAGTTCAAGCACCAAATCCTGGCTGGAAAAATTAAGTAGACCTAGTGAGAAACAAACGTCTATGCTTATTTATGCAAATATAAAATACAACTATATGGATAGGGAAAGTTTGAGTTTTTACCCATTGTGCTTCTCCAGCTCGAAACCGCTCTTGTTCGCAACTTGATGGAGTGCATTTCTCCATGCTTCAATAGTGTTGGGATCATGTCGCCCCTTCTTTTCATGAGTTTGCAGAGCTTCACCATAGAGGCCCTGCATCCACCGAACGTTCGCTGGACTAACGCCGTAAAAGACAGGAATAATGGGAGCCCCTGACTTTAACATGAGTAGGAGCTCATTGAGGCACCAATCTGATTCAGCGTATCGAGCAGAAAATATCGCCACATGAACCCTGGCAGTCCTAATAGCGTCTGCGAGTTGAGGAGAAATTTCATATCCCTGCTGCATCTCCTGGTCATCGAGGAAAGCCGTCAATCCTTTCTCGCAAAGGCGAAGGTAGAGAGACCTGGCGAAGGTTCTCTTCACATCAACCCCGCGATGGTTTATGAAAACTTTGTGGGGTTTGTTGGTGGAATGAGCAGCAGTGGAGGATGAAGATGATGCCATTGCCAAGATCAAAACAGAAATGAAGGTATCTGTTATGGTTGATGCTATGGACGCAGAGTCTGCAGAGAGAAGATTCACTATTTTAAAAGCGCAGAGAAATTGTAGAAGATTGGGTACTAAAAGGGCGTGAGGAATTGTGGAAAACTGGTATGCAGCTCTATCTCTATATCCAGATTAAACCTTCACCTGTGGTTTATGAGCAGTGATTCATTAAAACCCTAGTAACCCACATCGACCATAGAAAATGGCGATATCCAACGCGTTTTTTTTAAGCCCACAGGCATTGAAGTCAAAGATAAGCCGCAGATGGACCCCACACGCATTCATGTAAAAGATATGACACACAGACCCAGATGCATTGATCTTAAAAAACAAGACGCACATGGACCCCACACGCATTCATATGTGTTGTTTATCTCACACCTCAAGTTTTTGTCGTAATTTCTGACAAATTTCCGATTATTATATAAATGTTTGAAATTTAAAATAATGTTGAATAGACTTTTTAATGTAGTAATTATATGTAATTTTAAAAGTATCTTAACTTAATAATTTTAAGTAATTTTAAAAGTATTTTAATGTAGTAATTATAGGTAATTTTAAAGTAATATTTTAAGGGAAAAACATTTTTGAGTTATAAATGATTTTTTCATAATTAATATTTGAATTTTAATATAATATATTATTATTATTATTTAAATTAAAAAATATATATTATCTATTTTATTTTCAAAAAGACTAAAACGAAATTAAAAATTAAATGTATTTAAGAGCGGATAACTATGTTATAAATATTTGGTAAATTTGTTTAGTAATAACGCAAATAATGAAACTTAACCAATATATATTGTATATGGGTTTGGATGGAGTGTATTATATGTATATATGATTTCCAAAATAAATTGTACCATGATAATTTATCATTATTAATGAAGATTTAAATGATTTTAGTAATTGATAAAGAATGTTTGAGTTATTGCATTAATTTGAGTGTTTACAAAAATAATATTTTGAATTAATTTATTGAATATTATTTGATTAAATTTAAATAATTTCAATAAAAATTTATGAATTTAAAATATTATATACACATACAAAACTAATATTTTAATATTATGAATCAATTTATTGAATATTATTTGATTAAATTTAAATAATTTTAATAAAATCTTACGAATTTAAAATACTATATACATATAAATTTAGAAGTGATTTGCTGCTAAGTCTACAAAGACATACATATCCCATCTGGCTTTAAACTTATGACATCTTATCTCTTAGGAGGAAACACATGCTCTTAACCATTAGGCCCACTCAAGTTGTATACTTGAAGTAATGCAATGGGAGAATACTTGACACAATTTCTTTTCCGTGGAAGAGTTAGTGGTTTGTGTCTCCAGAATTATAGCAATTATAATATTAATAGTAATTATTAGGTTAATATTTACTAATATAGATAATAATATTAAATTTAAAAAAATAAATATTATTTAAAAAATATATATAATGTTGAAAAATATATATTTATTTTATATTATTTTTAAAAAAAATCAATGATTTTGATTTCATCATAATTTGAATGTTTTATTATAAGTTTTATAAAATACAATGTCATGTCTTGTAGATAAAATGAATCATTCCTAGATACAGGTACAATGTTCATGAGATGTCTTTTTAGATCTTGATATAATGAATTCTCTCATTAAATTTAATAATATTTCAATAGATGTAACAAATGCATCGGATACTTGTATCCCCTCATATAGATTCTGCACTCACTCACTCGCACAACAAAGTGGGTGTACTACATTCAACGATCTCAAATTTGAAACCAAATCCAAGGGCATGACCTTCTTTTGAATCGACTAACGTGTATTTGGAGTAGTTATGACACCATGAATTTAAGCCTCAATGACAATTCCTTCGATGAGGTTCAAAATGCCCAAAGGCCTAAGGCATTTATTCGTCCTTGCATTGCTACAATGATTAAGCGCTAGTTTGGAAGGAATCATTTTTGACTTCATACGTAACGTCCTTGATCTGGATATATTTCAAGTATTTTTAAGGTGGCATTCCTCCAGGAATAACCAATACTAATAAATTATGACAATTATAACTCTACTACAATAATTTGTTTTGCTAAATCCCCAAGTGTTTAAGATTTTTTGCTCCTTGTAGTTCTTTTATGCCTTCACTAATATGATATTTGAAAAATATCCAAGTTGTGTACCTTGAAAAACCTTGTTTCTATTCATCTATTTGAGATTTTGTCTAGGCAAATACCGAATGAATTAAGATCCATGAGGTCTCAAATAAACATCTCTCTATACAATAATATTCTCATTAGTTCCTTGCCTCAAAATTTGGGCTAGCTGTCTAGGTTAGTTCATTGATGTGTCTAGAAACTAGCCTAGTGGGCCCCTCCTCCCTTATGCATGTAAGGTGGGTGGCATGACGTATTTTCTTTCTCTTTAGAACTTTTTCAACGAGTGAATTCCCCAGTCATATGGGAATTGTTGGAGTTTAACCTGCTTCTGACTAAATAATAACAATAGGAGAAACAATTTGCCATCTCGTATTTGGGGTTTTCCCCTTGCGACAATAGTCAATTTTGGTTTCAACCAATTTTATGGGTAGATTGCATGAGATATTTTTAGTGGAAAGAATCTAGCAGAGTAGTTTGTGCAAAGTAATTGATTTATTATCGCGGGAAATTGGAGAGTCATCAAAACTAATGAAGAGAGATGCAAGAAAAAAATCGTTATAATGGAAAATACTGGCTAATATCGATAAATATTAATCATTACAATTTTACATCATGAAAGTTGATCCCACACATTACATCAGCCATGGACATGTCACAATGAACATTCTCATTTCATTTCATTGTTGGGAAATGTTGATTCTATTGTGTTCGCAATCAAAGATTGAACATTCTCATTTCATTTCAATGTGGGAAAATGTTGATTCTATTGTGTTAAGAATCTCAACCAAAGATTGAATATTGTCACGTTTGTACCATTCCATTAGTTTCTAACCCTTTACAAATGGAGTTGTTCTTATATTAAATGTACAATATGGTCATTTTCATTATTAGAAAATCACCTATTAAGCATTAAAAAAATGAATAATAAATATAATAATCTGTATGAATAACTATAAGAGTGTTGTTCAAAGTTTTTCCACACAGAATAACATGTCTCTGGAGAACATAACCTAGGTGGAAGAGGAATTAAACCTATTAGTTACCACTCAAGCTATTGTCTTTTGACTATAATGTTGCAAATTTTAAATAAATAATATAGGTGTTGAATTCTCCTTATATAGAACAAAATTAAACTTTTATTATGTTATCACTTAGAGAAAAGCATCACTGCGAGAAAAAATCTAAGGTAACCTCAAACCACTTTGAGGTTGAAAGTTGGCCCTTCAACCTGGAGAGGGATCTCTCCCTAAACTCAACTACCCAAGGTCACAGTGGTAGAAGGTTTGCAATAAGTCCTATGGCCATATTTATTTAAGAAAACTAAGGTTGGTTGGACTATGAGAGAATTTCACCATTGGGCATGGATTCTGACCGAGTCATATTTACATTATCACAGTTTCAGTGAGCAAACAAATAACTAAGGTAGTGACAATTCCTTTGACACTGTTAGGAATTTGGAGGAAAAAGCAAAGAGAATTAGAGTAATACTTAAGTGAAAAACAAGTATTAAATATCTGAGAATAAAGAAAATTGGAGCATAAACATATGAATCTCAATTTCAAACACTCAGTATTTCATAAATTGAGGAAAATATTAAACCAAAAAACAAACATTGAATCATAACACGAGAATTTTTCAAACTACTCACATAGACTGCTTTTATTATAATTTGATCACACAGTACATAAAAAAAGACTATCTTTCAAAAGTTCCAACCCATTTTCATTATTTAGAGTTTGTCTTTATAAAAAGACAAACTAAAACATTTTTTTACTTCATTCTTAATTACAATTTGGTAAAAATTAAAAAGATAAAGTGTATCTTACAAATACATGCATATAATATATTTTCCCAAGCCTATTTGTATATAATCCATAGCAACGTGCTACAAACATGGTTGGAAAACTGGGTCATAAACGATGATTGTTCCTCTTGCTTATTTTTTGGAACTTCTCCCTCGTCATCCTTATAAAAATATCTTCATTTGCACAACTCAAGTCGAATTGATGAATAACTATTTATGAGTTTTTTCCTAGCGAACTCCTGAAAAATGGGGTCTAGTGATCCCTTTTGAAACTCCAAAATCGTGATAGTTGTTAGAAATTTTTTTAAATGGATCCATTACGGACAAAAACCTCTTTCGGTTTTGAAAATTCCGTTCTCATTTGTTTGTAAAGCATGCCCAAAATTACTATGTTGTACGGTAAAAAACATAGTTTTAACCCGACCATTTTTACAAAAATGCGTTGCTACTCCCGTTGTCAGCGCATTTTCCTTCTTCTTTTTTAACTTTTAAAAATTACAATAGAGTTGATAGTCTCATCATCAGCGTCCAACACATGCATATCTTGGAATGGTTGTAGCAGCATTTAAGTCCTTCATTAGTGCAGTGGAGTCACTAAAGAATTCTTTCAGCTACAGATCCTTTTAACATTAGAGTCTCCATGAATGTTCCAAACCTCTGGATTCCTTTGAAAATGGAGTCGCCAGAGAAAAATATTGCAGCTGAACTGATATTCAAATCCATGTTTACTCTCAGAATCATTCAAGGAGAATGTATCTTTCGTTCCCTGGCAACGACACAAAAAAATTATCACTTAGAGAAAACCCTGTCTGCGGGAAAAACTCTAAGGAAACCTCAAATCGCTTTGAGGTTGAAAGTTGACCCTTCAGCTTGGAGAGGGATCTCTCCCTAAACTCAACTACCAAAGGTCATAATGGTAGAATGTTTGCAATAAGTCATATGGCCATATTTATTTAAGAAAATTGAGGTTGGTCGGACTATGAGAGAATTTCACCATTGGGCATGGAGTCAGACCCAATCAACTTTATATAATCACAGTTTCAGTGAGCAAACACAAAAGCAAGATAGTGACAATTCCTTTGACACTTTTAGGATTTTGGAGGAAAAAACAAAGAGAATCAGTGTCATAGTTAAGTGAAAAACAAGTATTAAATGTTTGAGGATAAAGAAACTTGGAGCATAAACATATGAATCCCAATTTCAAACACTCAGTATTTCAGACATTAAGGAAAATATTAAACGAAGAAACAGACAGGGAATCATAACGCAGGAATTTCTGCAAACTACTCACATAGACTGCTTTTATTGTAATTTGATCATACAGTACATAAAAGAGGTTGTCTTTGAAAAGTTCCAACCTGGTTTAATTCTTCAAAGCCTGTATTTATAGAAAAGACAAAATAAATCAATTTTTTCCTTCATTCTTAATTACAAATTGCTAAAAGTAAAAAGATAAAGTGTATCTCTTAAATGCATGCATATAATATATTTTCCAATCCTATATGTATCTAATCCATAACAATGTGCTACAAACATGGCTAGAAAACTAGGTCATAAATGATGAGTGATCCTCTTGTTGATTTGTTGGAACTCTTGCCTCGTCATCCTTCTAAAAATATCTTTTGTTGCACAACTCAAGTCGAATTGATGAATAATTGTCCATGAGATTTTTCCTGGCGAATTCCTAAAAAATGGGGTCCAACGATCCCTTAGAAACTCCAAAACCGTTATAGTTGTTAGAAAACCAAGTGAGGTTTTTTTAAATGGGTCCGTTACGAAAAAAAACCTCTTTCGGTTTTGTAAATTTCATTCTAATTTTTTTGAAAAGCATGCCAGAAATTATTATTTTCTACCGGAAAAAACAGAGTTTTAACTGACCATTTTTACAAAAATGCACTGCTACTCTCGTTGTCACCGCAAATTTCCTTCTTTTTTTTTAACTTTTCAAAATTACAATAGCATTGATAGTCCCATCATCATCGTTTTTCCCTGTTTATACAAATATTTTGTTGATACTAAAATTGTCAGCGTTTAAAAATTTCAAACTTAACAAATGTGATAACATATTCAATGGAGTTAAAAGACATTATTGATATTGAGATGAATAAACTAGATAAGTGAGTGGGGGTATTTGAAGCCTCACCTCTATTAATTATTTGTAGAGGATCTTAGGGTAACTATAACATTTTTGTCTCAAATTGTATATCCCCATAGAGGTAGAAATCCTATCATGGTTGGGAGACAAATTAGTCAATCATAATGAAAAAATGTATTTCTTGTTATCTTTTATAGAAACCCTTTTGGTCCTTCATATTATCATAAATTGTGAGGAAACTTTCAAGGTATGTAATATTTTCCCATTCCTATTGTGCTAAGCTAATCTAGTTTGTGAATTATGATTTCTCTTCAATAACATTAAAATGACAACAATATAGTGTTGTGGATGCTCAAATATAGTATAAATATTCTTTTGAGATCTTATTAGTTGGGATTCGAGATTGCGTAATTGGCATTTTCACATACATCAATATGTTCACCTTCAAATTCCAAGTTTAGGGTCATATCCATAGTATTTACATGACTAGTTATGTTAGGGAAATCATTTGGCCAATCTACACTATTGATAAAAGAGAAACATCAATCACTTTCCTCTCATTTGAATACTTATATCTTCAGATATACCTATTTATATTAAGAAGCCTTCCAAAATTTATTAAAAATTACTCTAACCCAACTATAAGTAGTTTGAAAATGACATAATTTTGTCATGATTTTAAATGGGACCAATATCAAACATATTGCATGTGAATTATTTCTTGTTCATCTGAAAAATAAAAACCTCATTAGAAGGCAACTTTCCATTGCTTGAAATTCTTCATTGTGTAGGAAATTGAATGTAGTAATTTCTATCTATTTAGAGACTGAAACATCAAAGGTGAAACTTGATAACATACTATTGATTCTTATGATTGTTGGATTTTACATAGGTAAGCTTTCTAGTGACCTTGTTCAAGACAACTTGAGGGAGTGCTTCTTGGCAGAATATTCGAATTATGGGGGAACTTCACATGAACCCGCTTGATGGAGTTGAACTTCATTTTCAACTTAATTATTTTCTCATGAGCTCCAATTCTAGATAAAATATCTGATTTGTTTCTAACACTAGTAAATTAGTTCTTTCTTATGCTCGCATTCCTTGACTATGCTCTCTAGGTGTTTCTTTTCATTAGACATTCTTATTTAGAGTTGTTTCTAACATTTTTCACTTCTAAGTTGTATATCTACAAAGCTAGAAGAATCTGACAGTGTGGTAATCTGCATCATACTTGTATTTTGATATTTTCTAATTTTAACAGCATAGGGAGCCTTTCCATTCCTCTGGGTAATCCTTCCCAAATTAGAGTTTGCCCCTAGTGACCAAGTTTGCTCAAGGTTTTATATTGTTTCTCTACATGGATTCTAATATCTCAATCTTTTAAAATTCTCTTTTTGTTATCTGATGTCCTAAGTTTTTTTTTTTTTTTTTTTTTTTAATATCTTGATTCACAATTGAAACTTTTTGTTTCTGGTACATCAACTTTCATCTTACTTGTTCTACAAACCTTACTTTGTACTCTTCAATATTATGTTCTACACAACCCTCTACTAGTTGAGTTTGTGGCATGTCCTCTATGTTTTCCTTTCATGTTGGTAACATATGTTATAGACCTAATGATTTTATGCTACACCTTTTTAATCTCTTACATCCTAGAGCTAAATAGGTGTATGACTACTTTTGGAATAACAATCTTGTTGCATTACAAAATCTCCTTTTATTTGAAAGTATCCATAGAATTGTGAGAGAATAAAAACTAACAGATATTAGTGGGAGGCCAAGATCTTGCTAGTAGTGAAGGTCAAGACAAGAACACCAATGAAAGAGGACGTAAGAAAAAACCAAGAGGAGAAAATTACTAACCTACCCAGGAGAAATGTCGCCTAGTTGTTGGAATACCTGTTCACCACTATAGGACTCTCAAGTCGGTTATGAGACACTAGATAGGCCACTATATAGTAAAATTTATTGCAGAGTGAGTAAATCTTGTTAATGACTT
The DNA here is from genome assembly GCA_034641835.2 of Pinus albicaulis. Lineage (NCBI taxonomy): Eukaryota > Viridiplantae > Streptophyta > Pinopsida > Pinales > Pinaceae > Pinus > Pinus albicaulis. The sequence goes on from CM076572.1 coordinate 1,048,104,983, forward strand.
AAAAATTCCTTCCCTCAATTTTTCTTAGAAATCTAGGAGTGTCGGAATGTTGCAAGCATGAATTAAAGGAATGAGGCAATATAATTTAGTTGTCAAAAGCTAAGCTTCCTTTATTTGGAGAAAATTGAACTTTAAGAGCACCAGCGGTAGTGGTGCAATGAAATTCAAGTACTGTGGCATTCAATGCAATATTTGGTGGCGACAAAGTTCGTTCCGTTGCACGAAGTGAGGAGATCAGGTGTTTAGACAATAATATAATTTTGTAGGTGAAGCTGATCTGATGGATGTTTAGAGGGTCAAGGTGGTGCTCTAGGTGCATGGTGCCTAATTGTAGTAGTATGTTGTTCCTTGTGTCGAAGACGATGTGCTTGAATGAACATGTAAGGGGGCATGCTACCAATTCCTCCAATCGATTGGCCAGGTGGGACGACGTCAACCACCCCCCTACCCTCTCACATGTGAAACCTCCCATCTAGGATCTTAACTCTACATTAAATAAATAATTTTATGTCACCCACACACACACATATATTGAAACATCGACGAAAAATTGTCAACATTGTGATTTTTTCTAGCTACCGAAAAATGGCTTAGAAAAATTGAGATTGTTTTAAAAAATCTATAAAAATTGCAAAGCGCATGGATATGCGAGGTTTCAAAAGGGATTTTGGTTCTTTTTTTTGGTCATTTAGATTTGTTGCTTTTGGAGAAGGAAAGGGAAGAGATTTGTGGTGATTTTCAAGGAGGGATTGAGGATCAAACAACCATTATCATCACAAAAAAAAAATGTGGATCAAAATTTCAAGATCATTTTCCAAATGAGTCACACAAACTTTGTTTCTTACATTCACAAGTATGTTCTTAAATACCCCAATGTTAATGATTATTTCCATTGATTTAGGCATATGCTTTTTTGGCTCTTTGCCTACCAACATTTTCCTTCTATTTTTTTTGTCATTTGTTATGATTTTCCTACCCATGAACCAATGCAAGGTTTTCTCCATATTTGGACAACTAGCTTGATTTTTGTTTTTAGATTTCTTATGCATTCTCTTATTGCCATTTTTCATTGAAAATAACGTAATTTGAGTTTGTAAAAAATGGATTTTTTTTTTTTTTAATGAGGAGGTTGTTATTTTTTATTTAGTGGGGGTTAATTCCATTTTTTTGTCATTTTGTTGTTGTAAGACAAAATTTCGAAGTTTTCCATTAAAAACTTCCACTACAAATATTCCACAACCCTTGGACCCATTTTGGTAGTGATCCAGGTGGATATCGATGGCCACCCGCCTATTCCACCTGGACCTCCAATCGATTTCATCAGTTTCCTTGATTATAATAGGATTTACTATTTTTAGTAGTTTTTTTGGTCTTGAACTTCCGGAGCTGTTTTGACCCTCTAAACGACGTTTTTTTTAAAGTATGCAATAGGCTCATAGCCATATAGGTCCTTGCCACAAATGTTGTAGTATTCAAAGAGATATTTTTGACGAGGTATCATACATGCCAAATGGAGGTCATATGACCAAGTTACGACCTCTAGAAGTCGGTTGCCCAACTAACCCCAATGGGGCCAATAAAATCTTGGTGTTCCATCTCCTACAACTAGGTTTTTGGTTGTTTAGGGTTTCCATTTATTGTTTAATAATAAAAAGGCCCTTGAGCCTCATTGTAACACAGTTCAGAGGCATGTAACCGCCACATTTGTTTTCAAAGATAAGCTACCATCGCCCGATCTAGATTGTTTTAGTTTTGTATGTAAGCATATTTGAGTTCTTTGATATTAATGAAATGAAGATTCAATTTTGTTACATCATTGTGTTTATGTTTATATCTGCATTTTGTTTCATTCCTACATAAGTCTGGATTAGTGGTATCAGAGCGATATTCTCTTTCTATTTTTTTCTTTGCATGTCCCCAGTGAGGTCGAGGTATAAGGAGTTAGGGCTCGAACTGGTTGAACCTTTGTAAGACTAGCCTTGAAAACCTCAACGACCTCCCATGGCGGAAGAAAAGAAAGATGAGGGAGTAGGAGATCCTTTCAAAATATTTCTCGAAGAAGCCCTTGAGCGACAAAGGAACGCAATGATGGACAAATTTTCATACATCCTTCGGCGGTTGCCCCACATGCGACTCATCTCCATCCAACAACCACTCTGGAGGAACTACTCCCTTTAAGGTACTAGTCAACTTTGAAATCCCCATATTTGAAGGCCAGATAGATGCAAACGTCATAGATAAACGGTTAAATTTGTTGGAAGGATATTTTCTGGTTCATTATTTTTCCAATAGGGAAAAGGTTAGCACCGACTCCTCGAATCCCCGGCCCCCCCGGCCCAGGCCCGCCCCTCCCCCCACCCCCCCCCCCCCCCTCCCCACGTCAAGGATTAGTGGGAAACCTACTATGAGAAGAAGGATGAGAGGGAACCCTCACTATTTTCATTCACAACCACTTGGAATTATTTTCGAGAGATCATCAAGGAGCAGTATCACCCTCTCAGGAGTTATGAAGATAAATACATAAAATGGACCACACTGTAGTAGGGAAGGAACTGAGACGTGTTGGAGTTCACAAATATTTTTCATACCCTTTGCACGATGTTGGGTATCAAGGATTATGAGCGACATCTGGTACTCAAGTACCACAGTTGTCTAGACAAGTACATCTAGGACGAGATGCAGTTCTTGGACATCTCCTGACTTGGAACTGCCTATCGATATGATGTCAAGATCGAGCATAAATTTAAACAGAAGAAGCAAGACTTTGGATTTTTGAATCTAAAGCAAGGGAAATGTGCCCCCAAACCGTAGAACAAAGGAAAATTTGAAGGTGAAGTGACCCAAGACAACCCGATGAAGCCACAAGCAAAGAAGAACTCCACGAACATAAAGAAGGACGCAAGAAGATGGTGTCAGTTACATAAGAGCCCCACTCACAACATAAGTGAGTGTCGAACCAAGAAGTCACTAGTGACTGAGTTGAAGGCTTCAGAGACAGATGCATGTTTCGACTCTGAGTCAGAACCTAACAAGGGGAATGACAAAGGGAAGAAGATTATTGATGTGGAGCCTAGTGTTACCATTTCCACCACCAAGATCCGGAAGATTGAGTCTAAAGATCTAGAGGAGGGGGGGCGTCTCTTCCACTCACAGATGTGGATGAAGGGTTCTCCGTTGTAGTTCATTTTCGATAATGGGAGCCAAAAGCACCTCATTTTAGTAGAGTTCGTGAATCAGTTGGACCTATTGACCACACCACACCCGCAACCATACACCATCGGATGGCTTCACCAAGGACGACAGCTCCACATTCGCCGGTAGTGCCGCCTTACCTATATCATCAAGCCCTTCACATATGAGGTACTGTGTGATGTTTCTCCTCTTAAATTTTGTGATTTATTATTAGGCCAACCATACTTGTGGAAGCGTAATTATATGTATGAGTCTAGGCCTTGCACTGTGATTATTACTTTGGGAAATAAGTTATAAAAGACACCAGAGGTGACACTGCCTACTACCATCTCTTTGATCTCTGCGAAACAATGCAGTAAGATCATTTCCCAAACCGAGAAATTCATTTTCCTTATGATTCACCCTCAGGGAAAGAATAATATTGTGTCCACATCCACAGCTTCAAGACAGGGCTCATCCACACGAAAGCAACATATGGACAAGGTCATGGAGGAGTACAGGGACATCTTCACCTCACCCACAGGGGTACCCCTACAATGTCATGTCAAACACTCCATCAATATGACCCTGAGGCATCACTACCTAGTGGACCGATCTATTAATGCTCTATTCTGGAGAATGATGAAATCAAGAGGTAGATTCAATATCTGTTGTAGAAAGGGCACATCAGGCCAATTTCATCACCGTGTGGGAACCCAATTGTGTTGGTACAGAAGGACAAAACCTAGAGGCTCTGTATTGACTATCAGGAACTAAATAAGATCACATTCTGGAATATGTATCCAATCCCATAGATTGACAGCCTTATGGACCAGCTCAAGGGGTTCAAATATTTCAGAAAAATTGACTTGAAGTTCGGTTATCACCAGGTACCAATAAAACACTCTGATGTGTGGAAGACTGCCTTCAAATCTAAGTAGGTCCTTTTCGAATGGATGGTCATGGATTTCGGGTTGATGAATGCCCCTGAAACCTTCATGAGGCTGATGGAAGACATCTTGCGACCCTTCACCAACTCATTCCTGGTAGTGTATTTGGATGACATACTGATCTTCAACTAGAGTTGGGAAGAGCACCTACACCATATTCGACAGGTCCTCCAAACCCTGCAACAAGACAAATTGTGTGCCAATTTGGAGAAATTCAATTTTGGTATGACCTAGGTTCAATATCTTGGGTACGTCATTGATGATTAGGGTGTGCATGTGGACTCAACCAAGATACAAGTTATTGGTGATTGGCCAGCCTTGACCACTCTAACATAGCTCCACAACTTTCTAGGTCTTGCCAATTTCTACCATAGGTTCATGTTGGATTTCTCTCATATCACTTGGCCTTTGAGTCAAGTCACCAAGTGTGGAGTGAAAGAAAAGTTATTTTGGTATGAATCCCAACAAAAGTTGTTTGTCAAGTTGAAGCATCGCCTCTGCTCTGTGCCAGTGCTCACATTACTAGACCTACATCAATCATTTGAGATTGAGACAGATGCCTCCAAATATGCTATTGGTGCAGTTCTGATTTAACAGGGGCATCCAGTGGCGTATCACAGTGAGACGCTTTCAGATATAGTCTGAAAGTGTCCCACTTATGACGAAGATATGTATTCCATTGTGCACGCCCTTCGATAATGGAAGCTTTACATTATTGGGAAGGAAACGGTTATCCACACTGACCACCGACCCCTATAGCTCACATAGACACAAGGAAATTTGCAGAACAATCACCATCAGAAACGGTCCGCATACTTGCAGCAGTTCCATTTTAATATTAAGTACAAGAAGGACAACAACAATAATGTTGCAGACTGCCTCGACTGTCCTCTGGTCATGGAAATGACCATTGTGCTCGACTCTTGTGGATAGGAGACTTCAGAATGGCCACACATTTACAAGAGTGATCTAGAATTTGGTAAGAAGGTACTAAAATTTCACCTCCAGGACGCGCTATTATGCCATATGGGACACCTCTATGTTCCTTCAAGCAAGCGTGCCAAGTTGATTTGGGAGACGCACTATAGTCGAGTTGTTGGACATTTTGGGGTAGAAAAGGTAGTGGCAGTGTTACAAAAGTATTTTTATTGGCTAAACCTTCGACAATATGTTGGGAAGTACATCAAATCCTGCATTGCATGCGCCATTTACAAACCTACAATCAAGCAGAAAGGCCTGTATACTCCTATGCCTACCCCTAGCCTGCCCTGGGAATCCATCTCCATGGATTACATGTCGGGCCTTCCTTCTACCAAGGATGGCAACAATTGTGTTTTCATGGTGGTCAAAAAATTCTCTAAGATGGCCATTCTAACAGCTTGCAAGAAGACTATCACAATAGAAGCGACTGCCAAACTCTTCTTTGAACGAGTATGGGTACACTTTTTGATCCCACAATCCATTATCTCAGATTGGGACAGTAGGTTCCTAAGTGCATTCTTGTCAAGCCTCTGGTCATTGCTAGACACCAAGCTCACTAAGTCCACAACCTTCCACCCCTAAACTGATGGAAATACAGAGGTCGTCAACAGAATGATCGTGCACATCCTGCACATGTACAACTCAAAGAATCCACACACATGAGACAAAATCCTCCCCTATGTCCAACATAGCTACAACAAAGCTCACCACAACTCAACTGACCACAACCCCTTTCAAGTGGGACTGGGATTCCAACCACTATGTCCATTGATGTTTCCATACCACTTGCAGTTACTGAGCTCGATTTGGCTCATGTCCAATCCAAAGCTGACAGAGCTAACAACTTCATTGAGTGCATTTATCATATCCACCAGCAGGTCCATGACATATTGGACAGAGCAAATTCTAAGTACAAATAGCGTTATGACCAACATCAAGTGCCACATAAGATACGAGAGGGTGATAAAGTTTGGTTACAATTGCATAAGGAGTGCCTCGCTGGGTCCTACCACAAGATTCAACCACTCTGATATGGGCCTTACACCATCACTAAGGCTATACGTGAAAATTACTTTGAGCTCAACATTCCACCATTCCTTAGCCTCCACCTAGTATTTAATGTAGACCGATTATGGCCATACTTTTCCCCATTGTCGGACACATCAGACATTGCTGAGTAGTTGACACCAACATAGCTCAACCCAAGCTGCACCGAACAAGCCACAACTGATGGGATCATGGACACACAAATTAATAAAACTCACCAGCAGAGCATCCATCTATATTCAGTTGTCAAATTCGACCAACTCCTTCACCAGGTCAAGTGGCTCACCAGGGACCAAGTTCAACATAAATTTCCTCACCTCATGGAAGCTCTGCACGCAATGTGGACCATTGCATCCTAAGGGGGGGAGGATTGATCCAGGTGGATATCAGTGGCCACCCGCCTATTCCACCTAGACCTCTAGTTGGTTTCATCAGTTTACTTGATTATAGAATGATTTAATATTTTTAGAAAATTTTCGGGTCCTAAACATCTGGAGTTGTTTTTTTGAGGTCCACAGTAGGCCCATAGTAGTACTCGGAGAGATATTTATAATGAGGTATCGTACGTGGCAAACGAAGATCATATTACCATGTTACGACCCCAAGAAGTTGGCTGCCCAACTAACCCCAACAAGGCCCACAAACTCTTGTCGTTCCATATCCTAGGGTTAGGTTTTTGGTTGTTTATGGTTTCCCTTTGTTGTTCAATAATAAAAAGGCCCTTGAGCTTCATTGCAACACAGTTCAGAGGCCTGTAACTGTCACATCTCTTCTCAAAGATAAACTACCATAGTTCTAGCTAGTTTGTTTCCATTTTGTATGTAAGGATCTTTCAATTCTTTGATATTAATGAAATGAAGATTTAATTATGCTGCATCATTGTGTTTATGTTTATATATTTATTTTATTGTGTTCCTGCATAAGTGTAGAAAAACCATGTAGATTCAAACTGCTAATTGTAATATGCTAAAACAATAGAATTGAATCCACTATACTAATTTTGAAAACTAATTACGATCGCGAAATCACAAAACATGTAAGAGAAAGAATTTCAATCACATATCACACAATGATTTCCTGGGGAAATCCTCAACTAAAATTCCTGCTATTTGTATATTGCATTATTCAAAAAATATGAGAAGATTACAATGCTTTGCTCAAGCCCAAGCAATCTCTACACTATCTCTATCTATCTCACTGCTTCCTAGACAATCTAGGCCAATACTTAAACACATTTATATATGCCTAGATCCCTATTTCCTTGTGTTGTTTCCTTGGGTAATTAGCCCCTATTAATTAGGTAAATCCACACCCACAAATACACGATTCATCTAAGGCCTTCCTTTGACTGTATACACTACCTGTACAATTTGGATGATTATACAACTGATAATACATTGCCCTTGAATTCCAATCTCAACTGGGTCTTTCTATAATCTGACATGCATGAGTTATTTATGGATAATTTATCAGTTATCTGATTGATCACTACATCTGGTTCAAGTTCAAGTTCCACACCCTGACCTCTCACTAGTTCCTCCAATAGTTGGAACAAGTTAAACTGGCTTTAACTCAGATAAATTGAGTTAATTAATTACAACTCAAAATAAACTCAACCAGGTCTCCTAAAAAGTAGGAACTACTCTACATGACTCAAGTTAGAACCTCAACTCGAATTAATTGAACCAACTATGTCAAACTAACTAACTTAGTTAACTCTTACAAGTTGTCATGTGATGTGGAATTACAATTTTATTCTAATTTAATTCAAGGGAAAAATAAACTAGAATCTTTCTTGGTGCCATTTTCAATATTTCTTGTTTCCATTTTCAAGAATAAGTCTAGATCAGGTAGTATGGGGAACCTAACGGTGAGACAAATTGACAAATACTAAGTTGCAAATTGTGTGGGGCTAAATGATATGAGGGGTTTCCTGTACATGATGTTAGGATTTGTAGTAAATCTAGCTTGGAGCTTATCAGAGCTACATATGAAGCAAGTGAGGAAAAAGACAGAAATAAATAAGAGGAAACTACAAACAAGTTTGAGCGTGTAAGAAAATATTTAGGGCTATATGCTTTGGTAGTGGGAAGGGCTCCACAACTTCACCTACTGATGTTACTAGGATGCCATCATTTTTTGTTCCATAAATCATAAGTGGAGCATGCAACCTTCAATAAAGTCAGTGATTGAAAAAAAAAAGCAAGAAAAAAACAAAGTTATGTGGAGGTGTCTTTACTGGAGTGACTTACCTCTCAACATCACAAAAAATAATCAATTTTTCTATTGCTATTATGGGCCCAAGGTACAAAAGTGCTACATATGAGGAGGTGCACAGTCCAATCCTTTAAGAAGAAAAGAAGAACATCAACTCTAGATTGGAAAAGTTGAAGCAGTCATGGGAGGTCTTTGAATGCACAATGATGTTTGATGGCTGGATAGATAGGAATGGTATGACCGTTCTAAATTTCTTGGTACATTGTCATAAAGGTACCATGTTTATTAAATACGTGGATGCATCAACACATATAAAACATGTAGCATTGATATGTGAGTTGTTAGATGAGTTCATCTAGGAGATTGGTGTACAAAATGTGGTGCAAGTCATAACAAATAATGCAACTAATTATGTGGTTTCTCATAGGATGCTTATGGATAGGCACCACTCATTGTTCTGGACTCCACGCGCAACACATTGTATTGATTTTATGCTTGAGATATGGGGAAAATATCCTTCATCAAGGAGGTGATTGATAGGGCTAGGGGCGTCCCCAAGTTCATATATAACCATGCTTTTGTTCTTAGCCTCATGAGGAGATCCATTAGAAATAGGGAGTTGCGGCATCCCGCAATCACATGTTTTTCCACCAACTTCATTACTATTTAGTCTTTTCTTCAATATCAGTTTAATTTGAAGAAAATGTTTATTTATGATGAGTCATGTGATTTTAGATACAAAAAGAGTCTGGATGGGAGAGCCATTACAAAATTGGTGCATGCTGACTCCTTTTGGAAATGAGTAGAAGAAGTGTTCTCATATAATGAACCTGTAGTAAAGGTTCTGAGATTGGTAGTTGGCCATAATTAGCTTGTAATGACTTATTTGTATGAGGCCATGGATAGGGCCAAAGGGACTATTCATGTTTATTATGCAGATAAGGGTTCCACTGGGTTTGATAGCCATATAATGTTATGGGATGTGATTGATAGTCGTTGGACAAGGATGCTTCATCAACCCATTAATGCAACATACTTTTCCTCAATCCCACATATTTCCTACAAATGTAACTTTGATTTTGATTGTGAGATTATGGAAGGGCTCCATACCTATATTCACAAGATGTTACATGATCTCGATCTTCACAAAAAAATTAATTGCGAGATAGAGATGTATCAGGATGGTATTGGACTATTTGGTTTTGATGATGTTATTGATGAAAGGACCATCTTGATGCCACATAAGTGACAAGTCATGACTCATTAGAATTTACTAGTTTAGAATTTTAGATTTTTTAAATTCAATTATTTTTTATTTGAATGTTTAATTATGTTTTAACTTTTATTTATTTTTATGTATTTGTTTAGTGGTGAAGCTATGGTGCAAGGGCACCAAATTTGTAGAAATGGGCCATGAAAATCCTTAGTCAAACTTGTATTGCTTCGAGGTGTGAACACAATTAGAGTGTATTTGAGAAAATACACTCAAAGAAGTGCAACAGGTTATACTTTGAACTTCAACTGAGAAATTACACTTATTGTAATTTATGACCCTCGAATATCAAGACTCATCATTTTTTTAATGACACTCTTATAGGTTGAAGTTCTCACGCCTTAATGACTTGATGTATGTCCATTACAATCATCAACTATGGGTGAAGCAAATAGAGAAACCATTCGACGTGGATGCCATTTCCTTAGACAATATTGATGTATTGTCTAAGTGAAGGGTGGAGTTTAAGGTTCCCACTATGGAGGAGTTACATACATGGTTAGAGGAGAAACCATTAGTAGTACAGGGGAAAGAAGAGGAGGAGAAGGAGGAGCAAGAGCAGAGGGAGGAGGAGGAAAATGTGGTAGCATCAACACCATCTTTTATAGATATAGGAGAGCACAATTCCATACTCGGTAGTCATTGCTTAAGATTAGGTGCAGGGCTGAGGCCTTTTACTGCTCGGGGCAAGCTTGAAAAAACAACACAACTTTTCTCGTAAAAAGGGTAGAGGACACTAATCTCAAATAGCTAGTTGTTAGTTCTATTTGTTTTTCCATTATACATATAACAATCATGATGAGATACATTTATATATGTGATGCTATTTTGTATTGGTTCTCCACATTTGAGTCCTTGATTGGACAATTATTAGGGATCAACAAGATTTACTATTGCTTTTAATGTATCATTTTTATTTGACATCCATTATGATGCCAACTTTTTCAATATATATATATATATATATAACACAATTATGTGTTACTCAAATTATTATTTTTAATATAGAATTTATATATATGAATAATATTTAAAAATAAATAATTTTTTTTAAAATAATATATATATATATATATATATATATATATATATTATTTTAAAAAATTTAATTTATTTTTAAATATCATTCTCAAATATATATACTTCACCTTTTACATTTATCATTGGCCAAAAGGAATCAAATTTCTTCCACATACACAATTTTGTATGTGCAAAAACTTACACTTTATTTAAATTCCTTGTATATGTATGTGCAAAAACTTACAATTTATTTTAGTTTTTAAATAATTTAATTAAATGTGAGATAATTATAAAAATTAAAATATTTTTTTTCATCATAATAATGCAACTAATTCACCAAATAAAATCTTTAAACACCGTTAGTGTCTTGTCTTGTTGTCACCATTTCACTCTTTGAATAGCCTTTTTATAGTCTTTTTTAATAGTCTAATAGTCTTTTTATAGACATTGAATATATAGTCTTTTTATAGACATTGAATATAAAGCTTCAATTGTGAGTCGATTAGAAAGAATACCGTAATAGAATCATATTAAATGATTCCCGCGAGATGGGTGAAAAAGCACCATGATTCAGAGGAGATGAGGTGGAGAGCACAATGCTGACCTGGGTTTCATGGAAACGAGCAACAAAGTACCATCATCATCTGTCCTTGTAGGTAGTGGAGAATGAGTGGAATTGTCCTTGTAGGTAGTGGAGAATGAGTGGAATTGTCCTTGTAGGTAGTGGAGAATGAGTGGTATTAAAGTCTAGGGGAAATGATCAACAAAGTACTACTATCAATCACATCTCTTTGCTGGAAATGGGCAAGAAAATATGTTGAGGAGTATTTTTTTTTTATACTCATTTCTTAGAAATGAGCGAGAGCAAGAAATGAAATGCATTTTTGTTTTTCATTTCCACGAAATTGATGTGATTGATTATAGTCTTCTCTGTTCATAGCAGGCCACTCTATTTTTTTACTATGATTTTTTTCTATCTTTTTAGAATGATTTAATACTATTAATTAAGAAAATATTAAATATTACAGCTTATTCATTATTTACCTTAAAATATTAATGAGTATAAAAATAAACAACAAAGAATTTGGTAAAAATATGAATATAATTACTTGCACATGAGCAAGAAAAGACTGATCAATCACATATTTTGTGGAAATAAAGAAACAAAAGTGCTCTTTATTTCTAGCTCATTTCCATGAAATCAACCATAAGAAAAATATAAATAAATAAAGAGTGAAAATTTATTATTTATCGGTATTTTCTTGCTCATTTCCACATAATCCATGTGATGGATCATAACCCTATTCTGTTCATCTACAAGAAATCATAGTGTTTTCTTGACTACTCTCTTTCTTGCTCATCTCCTAGAATCATTTAATATGACTAATATTTCACTATACAGTTTGACTATATATAATTTTTTACTTTGACCGTATACATTTTAATTAGATGTAATCATGATAATTTTTACTAATTTCTAGAAATGGTAGTCTATTTGTTATATTTTTAAAAATGTTTGTGTGTATTTTTATGTTTAATTTGTTTAAAATTTGGTAGAAATTTATTAAAATTATAAATTTTAGTTGTGAACTTTCCACAATCTGAGTACCTCAGAAATCCACAGAATTCCAATGAAAAACATATAACAATGCCATGCCTTTCTACTAAACTGATCTGATAATTGTGCTTTCCGGTTCATCTCCACTGAATCATGATATTTTTAATAGAGTAATCTAACTAGGCTATAATTTTGCCCAAAAAATAATGAAAATTTTTGTAATATTTTAAAAAAATCTTACAAATTTTTTTAAAAATCTAAATTACAACTATGCAAGAAAAAATTACCACTATAACCAAATTATTTCCTCCCTAGATTAAATCATCTCCCTTGAATCATTTAATATGACTGATATTTTAAGAACAGTCTCCCCATATATCTTTTAATGCCTTGTGATAGTAGTACTTTGTTGATCATTTCTCCTAAACTTGTGAGATCATTGTGCTCCCCAACTAATTGTCGCTATGTTACACAGTGTTTGCCCAAGATTGGAATCTGACTGCCCGTAACATACATTTGCTTTGCTTTTCAAATCTGTATATGACATGTATATATTAAACTTTCACTTCAACAAATATTTATAATGTTATAAGATTGTAAATTTTTTAAATTCACATGTAAGTGTCAGCAATAACTCTCATAAATTAGAATGGGTAAAATAATAAATATAACTTTAAATGTTGTAACTTGCGGATATTGTGTTAAAAATATAAATTTGATTTGTGAATCCTATAAAGTTTCTTTTAAATATGAAATTTATTTGCTTATTCAAAAACAATTTTAAAAATTTCACAGATAAATAGATAATCCGAATTAACAAATAGATAATCCGAATTAACAGGGTTTGATTCTTGAGCCATTGTGATTTAGTTAGCCTGGACTCGATGTATTGTTGTTTTTGGCTTGGTTGAAACATTATATTTTTTCGGTGTTGTATGTTTATTTAAGGGTTAGTTTTTTTAATTTAATTAATTGTTATTATTATTTAATTTTAAGGTTATTGTTAAGTTAAACATTAAATTGGTGTATGAAATTTTTTGTTTATTTGTTAGAGACCTACTTTAGTATAGCAATTTCACTACTGACTCTATAAAGATATATATTTTATTTCTCAATTATAACTCAAAAAAATATACATCTCTATCTCTTTGGTTTAATTAATTTTTTTTGATTTCAAAATTATTTTGTTTTTGGCATTTTATGCGTTAGTGTGTTGACATTAAACAAAGGGTCGGCAAAAATTAAGATTACGAGTTTGCTAGGAGTTCGTTCCTTCGTTTCTTCGTTAGAGTCTTAACCTGGTTTCTAAAACAAAACAAAAAAACAGTTAAACGTACGGGAGCTTTTCATGATGTTCTCACTTACGCAGGGTTAAATTTCCGCTCACTTATTTTATGACGCTAGGAATCCAGCCTTGAATGCAACTCTCTGCCTTTCAATGTTTATACATACTTTTAAATTATTTTAAGAAAAAATATTTTAAGGAAGTTAAAGCGTTTTCAATTTACCCGATCTTACCTTTAGTGATGTATTCAATTTTCTGTTTACCCAATTCACTCGACGTTATATTTAGTGATGTCTTCCATTTTCAGTTTACCTTAAAGATTTAGGAGCTGCATTTAAGATGTTCCTTTCATAAATTTATGGGGGAGTGATAATATTTTGAAAATAGATTTTAGACATTGTTCAATGCAATAGGTACTATGTAATATTTAGTTATCTTTTGTTTTCATATGGTTAAGTATGTAAGATTTATTAATATTTTGTTTTCATGATATAAGTTAGAGGGAATGTTGGTTAGATTAAGATGGTTTATTTTAAATGTTTTTTGGATTAGAAAAAAATATAAAAAAAAATAATAAAAAAATTATGATGGTGAAATTTATATATAAAGACAAAAGAATTTGATATTTATATTTATTTATTAGAAAATAAAGTTATGAATTTAATTAGAATTATAACATCAAAACAATAATTATAGCAAAAAAAAAACCCAAAAAGACATGAAAAACAATACAAAAATGAAAAGGGTTGTTGTAAAATCACCTTGAAAACAAAAAGTGTTGATGGTGGAAGAACATTTTTTTTCCATATGTAATTTTTCAACATTTATTTAGGAATGCGGTTAAAGATAAAGTATCCACGCTCTTATCTTTGAAAAGCCTTAAAATTCCACCAATTTTCATCCAACCATAACATTAAAGATAAAATATCATGACTTAAAAAAACTTTAAAATTTTGGCAAATTTTCCACATGAAATCAAAACCAAATACCATGACTACAAAAACCTTAAGTTTTGAACATATTTCAATCATGACATTATTTAAATATAGTATGATTCTAATTTTAAAAATAAAATATTAATCTTTAAAATAAAAAATCTGAAAAAAATTTCTTGTGATATATATATATATATATATATATATAACAAAGCATTTAACATAGTTTTATATAATATTTAACTATATATAATTATAACATAACACACGCAAAT